>JAQMYK010000009.1:24145283-24160938 GCA_030014345.1 Clarias buthupogon
TAATATTAATAGTAGTAATAATCTACAACACCATGGCTTCAGTTTGTGTGTGTGTGTGTGTGTGTGTGTGTGTGTGTGAAAGCCTACACACTCACAGTTTGTTCACAACATAATTATTCAAATCAGAATGCATGAACTCGTATCACATCTAATTTTTTTTTTTAACATTCTGTTCAAAAAGTAGTTTTATTGGAGTGTAAAAGACATTTAATGCCACCAACACCATGCTTTTTTCCTCAGCAGTGGTAAATAGAAATTTACAATTCAAAAATGTTCTAATGACTCTAATGTGCTGCAAGAAATCAAACATGTAAAAAATAATCAAACTGACACAAGGAGTACTGTACAACTGTTTATTTTTTTTGGTGTGTGTGTGTGTGTGGGGGGGGGGGGTTATTAGAAACTACAAATCTGAACAAGTCTCCTTAATGAATAACACATTGTTAATTGATGAAGGCTGCTTTGTTATAAAGCCAAACCTGTGCACATGTCTCTAGGTTGCTTCGCTTCAGCGATGATGATGCTGGAATCGATAAAGTTCAGGAAATGACACTAATTGGATGCGCCATGACTTCATCTCCGTCCCTGCCACCTCCACACGTTTCCACACGTCCTCACCCACTCCACACACTGCTTCCCCTCCACATGTCCCCTCCACCTCCCCCCACACTGTGGGAGACCTGCAGAGCTAAGAGGCAGGACATGTCTCTTCTGTCCTGTAAATCACGTGTTCCACACATGTACTCATACGTATATAAAGTGTTGTGTTTCACATTACACCACCAAAGACAAATATCCAGATTTTTCCTCACAGATTTTATTCATTTGGCATTTTTTTTTTATTTATACACTTTTTTAAAAAATCATCATCAACACATTTCATTAACAAATACGACGTCTCACTGGAAATAAACGTATCAAACACTGGCCGTCTCGTAATCTTTATACAGACAGAGTGAGAGCGCGAGAGAGCTTTCTCACAGAGTGAAACCCCTTGCACTCGTTTAATAAAGAACGCTTCTCATAATACAGTGGAACCGATCAGGTGCAGTGTCTCAAAAGAAAACCAAAAAGAGTCAAAAAAAGAAAATCATACAGTTTCTACTATAACCTTACTTTTTTTTTTTTTTTTGCAGTGGTATACATCACTTTTTAACAGTGGCACTGGACTTGGCTGATGGGCTGCAAAAAACACACACACACACACACACACACGCACGCACGCACACGCACGCACACGCACGCACACATACACGCACACATACACGCACACATACACGCACACATACACGCACACATACACGCACACATACACGCACACATACACACACACATACACACACACACACACACAGCCCATTTAGGTGATCTTAATATAAAACCGACTCACTGCACAAACCTGATGTTTTTTTTAACTCTGTATGAATTTGTATTAAAGGCTCTTAGAATTCTCTCCATACTGCTGATGAAGAGACTGAAAGCAAAAGGATCATCGGTCTTCTGAAACACACACACACACACACTCACACACACACACTCACACAGCTCAGTAGGCACCCGGTTAGGGATCAGACGTATCAGGGTTTTCAGTCGGGTTTGGGTTCGTCTGGGCTGATATTCAGAAAGTAACACGTTGTTAAATATTTAAATACAAAAAAGAAATCAGAAGTGAGAAGTGATAAATAAATACATCTACAGTCCTTCAAATTTGACACATTCGACAAGATAAGGCATTAATACAGACGAGGTACAGTAAAGAAAGTGCACAATACAAACAGGGACCCTGCGTTTGAGGCTTATTTTTACTCACACACACTCGTACAGTATTTACACATATACAGGAGGCAAAGAACAAAAAAACTGAGAAAGAAACTAATGTGACTTGTGGCAACGAGAGACAGAGAGAGAGAGAGAGAGAGGTTATATTACAGAAAAGCTGGACGAATAGAAAGACAGGAAGTTCTGACACTCGTTCTCTGTCCTCGACGTCCTCCACACTGCACCGGAGAGTCTCCTCTCCCACGGATCCTTCAAGTACTACCGAATAACCACACCTGTCCATCCCGTCATCTCTTCTCATCTCCCCTCCTCAGCAGACCGGGTTTCAGATTTGAGCTTGACGAACTCCTTGGCCACCTCGTCCCCCGAGCGCTGGGACAGGATGCGCAGCACCGTCAGCCCCGTGTCGTCCATGTGCACCTGCGAGCCCAGAGGACACCAGCAGGCGCAGCTCGCTTTCTGAGCCACGTCGCGCAGCTGGATGACGGCGACGCCCACCACGCGGTCCGCGCGGCCGAAACAGTAGTCCTTCACGCACACCTGCAGCTCGTAACACTCTGGACCGTCCTCGTTCCCCAGGATACTGCAAGGTCACAGAAGGACACGCGCACGGTGATGATGATGATCGCGGAAGTAAAACGGAACAAAAAATAAAAGAACAAATAAAAGAAATAAAAGCACTTTAAAGCTAAACACTTAAGATGGGTGTGGCCTAATAATATGTTAATGAAATAAGTAGCTCTTGTACATTTGCATCATAATGTTTCACTGAGTTGTCAGGTCACAGCATCACATATAAAGAAAGCTTCTTAGGGCAGATAACTAAAGAAAATAAACTGACTAACAAACAAAGAATAAATTTGAATAATAATTCAGGTCATTGAATTCAAGCAGGGTGCCAATAATAACGACCATGACAACACAACTCTACTCCACCACTCTGTTCCCTCTGCAGCTCAGTCTGGGTAGTAAACACACCGCTACACGATCTCTTTTACTCACAAGTGGAAGGTTTCGTTGAATTTCGGCGCCCAGCTGTTGTTTTTGGATTTGGTGGTGAATTTGCGTTTCTTGTCGCTGAGGTGCGGCCCGATCATCGTCACCTCCACGAACGGACGGAACATTCCGGATGTCTGCCACCGCAGATCGTTCGCCGCCACCACTGAGTGCGGATATCAAGCAGCAACGGGGTGAAATCAGGTTAATTATACAGCACGAAAAATGTATATTATTAAAAAAAAAATAATAGAAAAAGGGAATAAAAAAATTATAGTTGATGAAAGCTATAATCATACTTTGTTGGCTTTGAGCTTTAATTCCCATGACCAATTACAAAAACCTAGCTTGTCACATTACGAAGAAACTGTTAAAATGCTCTCACACTAGAGACTCCTTCCACAGATATAAAATAAACAGACGACTTTATACAGAAATGATAAACGGCCCTGGTGGTGTAAAACTGTGTGCAGTGACCCGAGACTGACCTTTAACCGTGACCTTGTGCTCTCCTGTGCCTGGATGAGTGAACAGATCGATCTGTATGGACACCTCTCCTACTGGCTTCTCTATACCTGAGCCTAAACACACACACACACATTCAGAATACAGCACACTGTAAGGCAACGTTCACATTACCGGCTTGAAGTTACTCAATTCTGGTTTTACCCTAATCTGACACGGATCTGTTTTTAGGGCTGATGGTTTTCAGATCGGATCTGAGTCACACTTGTCTCCATCCATCTTTCCATCTGTAGTCCAACTGGGGACCGTGGAGATTATTGTACTGTATTTATTCCCATTTTAAGACTGTGGAAGGACCTCTGGTCAACATTCACATGTGCATTCACACACTACAGGCATTTTGAGAACACCAATTAGCCTAATCTGCATGTCTATGGACTGTGGGAGGAAACCGGAGAACAAGGAGGAAACCCACCAAGCACGTGGAGAACACACAAACTCTATACACAGACCAGAGGCAGGAATCAAAGGTGCTCCTATGAGGCTTCAATGAGAATGGTCAGATCAGAATTATTTTTTTGGATTTCTCAATTTCTCCCCCATCACTAGGGGATTCCTCCATTAAGGCTGAGAAGGGAGGGCTGAAGACTATCACATGTTACCTCCAAAACCGACCGCATCTTTTCGAACTGCTCGCTCACGCACCGTTGTGGGCGGCGTAACACACTCGGAGGACAGCGCTATCCGCTTCTTCTGCTTGCGTGAGCTCACAGACGCCCCTGATTGGCTGTAGAGCCGTGATTAATGTGGGAGCACTAAGTACCTCTCATCCCTCCCCTCTGAGAGAGCTCGGCCAATCAGCTCTCTCTAGACCTCCGGCTGCGAGAGGCTACAGCATCACCCGGGAATCGAATCATCGATCTCCAGATGATAGGGTGAGCACTTTACCACTCGAAGGTGTTCAGAACAGAATTCATGTGACTTTTGTCTCTGAGTGTGTGTGGGATTGTCACCAATGTCATCAGTCAGCATCGGCAACGCGGGATTTCATATCAGTGTCTGGCTTTCTTTTTTTTCTGGATCTCAACAAATACAGCAGACTAACTGCTCGCTGTCCTCCAGAGCAAAACCACAAACATGTTTTTTGCTAAAATCGCATCCATTGTTTGAAATAAATGAGAGGTCGCACAAATATGATTTGTTTTAACCCAGATAACTTGATCAGAGACGTATCGATGTGCGCTTGCGTGCTGTTTCCGAGGATGGACGCGTCCACATTCGAGTCAGATAAAAGAAAATAGTAAACAGGAATGTGAACTGTCGTTACATGCAGATGCGGATCTGAACAAAAAACAATCTGAATTGTGTAACGTGGCTTGTAATGGGAACGTAGCCCAAGTCCAAAGAAGTTCTAATACACATGTTAGACCAAACCAAACTGTCCTTCCAGCTGATGAGGAGGCAATATAACCTCAAACAGGAAAACGCAAACAAAAACGAATTTTCTGTTTATGATGTCAGATAAACAACTTTTTAAATCATTATTTCCTTATCATTTTAAAGAGAGTCAGGGGGAGGGGGAACAAGATCATGCACTCAACTGAACCAGCATGTTTGCCAAATTCTTTATATAAATATGTGATCAATGATGTTAGTAACCTGGATATCATCATCTCTGTAACATAAAATGAAATGTAAGTGTAATGAGGAGAAGACGACCGGCTGTAGGTGGACGAGGCTTGGGGTTGGGTTGGGATCGAACGAGCAGCACATTAACATTAACACCACCTACCCCTGGATGGCTGGACTCTCTCACTAGATGTTATCCTCATACCTTTCCCACCATGCACTGGGACAGAAAAGCAGCAGAAAGAAAAGCACAGCACATCATGAAGAAGCAGAGACAGTGCGGTAAAACTACACGAGAGAGAGAGAGAGAGAGAGAGAGAGAGAGAGACAGCAGAGATCTCAGACTCAATGAGCCGGGACAGCAGTTCCCTATGGGAAGCCAAACACATGAAAAATGGGACGAAACCGTGGCACCTGATTGAGCCGCTCTGGGCGGACCAAATATCTGCGCGGCCCAGTGGACAGCGCAGCGCAACAATCTGGATAGCGCAGAGATGAGCTAGTTTATTTGCACGGACCGGTGGATCGCGCAGCGCGGACCAGTTTCAGTCGTGCAGTGCGGACCAACTTGAGCAGCGCTGCTCGAATCACAAACCTGCGTGACCCACTGGGCGCGACTCTGATAGAAACAGACCCACCATCATATTACATTTTACCCCGCTGGGATGCGCACGTACAAACCAGGCAAGGCGGAAACAATATTAAACAGTCCTGACATTTTAAATAAATTGTCGTCAAACACTGCAGTTTCCATAAAGGAAAAATAAATTTAATAAAGTTCAACTTCATTATGTCTGCCAATATCGTTATAGCCTAAGTATGAAAAAAAAAGCTGCTTCTACTTTGTGCACTCTAAACTACAGCGGGAAATTGTGGGTAAAATGCAATATGATGGTGGGCGGGGTCAATTTCTATCAGTGTCCGCGCTGCGCGATCCACTGGGCCGCGCAAATAAACCAGATCATCTCTGCGCTATCCAGATTGTTGCGCTGCGCTGTCCACTGGGCCGCGCAGATATTTGGTCCGCGCAGAGCGGCTCAATCGGGTGCCACGGTTTCGTCCCACTTTTGATGTGTTTGGCTTCCCATAGTTCCCCCTTTCCACAGCAAGGTACAGACTATAAGGAGACAGACTGAATTCAGTAGTGCCCTCTAGTGGACAAGGAATGATAATGAAACAGAAAGTGTGAAATCATGCGCGCACACACACACACACACACACACACACACACACACACACACACACACACACACCTAGCATCGTGATTTTATAGCACAATTCCCATCGGACAGTTCGGTGCGGGATTGTAACGAAACCAAGATCAGACCTGAGTCTCTTTGTAACCGAGAAACCAAAATGAGTTTAGTTTTCAAATGTCTTTCAGTGCTGGGTAAAGACTCATACTGAACTAGGGGAATGTGGGCGGAGCGTTAAAACATGATCTGTCGTAATCATCAGCGTAGAATTGAAGCACAGCAGCAGAGGAGAGGTTTAACAGTAGTGCAGTAATTGAGAAGACTCTTTACATCTCATTAAGAGAAAATAACTTTTATGCTAAAATAAATACGAACCACATATATATATATATTTATTTTTAATTTTTTTTCCCCCCACGCCAATGCTTTCTTGGTTAAAATGATTCAAGTAAAAATATGAATTGTAAAATCAGGGTAAACCCCAATTTCTTTCTATTTACTATATACACCTTTTCAGCAATTTGGTCTACAGTAGCTCTTCTATTGGATCGGACTACACGGGCCAGACTTCCTGCATCAGTGAGCCTCAGCCACTCATGGTCCTGTCACCAGTTCACCGGTTTTTCTTCCTTGGATCATTTATATTTACATTTAGGCATTTGGCAGATGCTCTTATCCAGATCGACTTACATTTTTTATCTCATTACACATCTGAGCAGTTGAGGGTTAAGGGCCTTGCTCAAGGGCCCAACAGTGGCAACTTGGTGGTTGTGGGGTTTGAACCTGGGATCTTCTGAACCGTAGTCCAATGCCTTAACCTTAACCACTGAGCTACACCTGGCCCACTTTTGTTACAGTATGTATGTCCTGAGCACTGAAGACCAGGAACATTCCACAAGAGCTGCAGTTTTGGAGCTGCACTGACCAACACATCACCCATTACAATTTGTACCTTCTCACAGAAGCTACTGTACAGTATAATTACAATATCTTGTTACAATGGTGGCTGGAAGTGGGTGGGATATACAGTATTAGTCAGCAAGTGAAGCTTTTTTTTTTCCTGAAGTTGATGTGTTGGAAGAAGAAAAAATGTCAGAAGGATTTGAGTGACTTTGAGAAGAACCGGATTGTGACGGCTAGACGACAGGGTCAGGGCAACTCCAAAACTGCAGCTCTTGTGGGATGTTCCTGGTCTTCAGTGCTCAGGCTGGTTATTATTCTGTGCTCAACGGCACCTCCTTAGACGCAGAATATCAACATCACATCATCATGTAAAAATTTGTTTTAATCTATACACATTTAATAATCTATTTAGGTGGTCAAATAGATAGACAATGGATTGTTTCAATTGATTGTTGGAACATCAAGTAGGTTTTAATAACTCTGTAGCTGACTGTCTGATGGATAAACAGACAAGCGAGAGACAGACGGAAAGTTGTAAAGTCGTAGTTATACCCTGGGCATGCTGTGTAGTGACGAAGGTCTTGATGAGGGTGTCTGTGGTCTGTGTGTAAAGAGAGAGGGCGTGACGGAGTGACGAGAGCTCGGCGCTCTTCTCCAGGAAGGCCTTCTTCAACCCGTTTCCTCCAGCATGGAAGTATTGCTGAGGAGAAGGAAAATAAAGATGAAGATAAAGCCTACGTGACACTGCTCATGGACCGAGTCCTGGACTGATGTTTCTGATACCTTTATGGTGTCCAGAGCCACGTCCATGACCGCACACTGCTTAGGCGTCAGGCTTTTGGCTTCCCCAGACATGTGATCCTGCAGGAAAAGAGCAAAATAATAATAATGATCTCTTTAATTCTGATTAAATGCAAAATTAGCCTGAGGATTATAATTCAAGCAATTCTTATGTTTGCAATGATGTTAGCGTGTTCCGTTATTTATGAGCCTCCAAAATGTGTGTGTATGAAAACGTTTGTAATTCCTGCATGGTTAATGCCACACGTTTGTCTAACACCTAGAACTAAAGCTGAAAGTCTTGACTTCGCTCACGAAGCGAAGTCTAATTTAGTGTAGTGGTGTACAGAGGCCAAATACCACAAAAAAGTATCTTCGTTCCAAAACTTATGAGCCTGGCTGTATTGAAGGACCCAGGATCAACCAGATGTTAAAATCTGAGTCTTATGAAATGCATTTTGTACCTTGAGCTTGGAGAGCTGGCCCAGATCTTTGGCTGCTGAAAAGATGTTGCCCTGTTGAGAGAATCAGCATTAAGACACCGAGTTCAAATCAGCGACGCGTTATAAAGTACAAATAACCAAGAATGAGGCGACACGAAGTCACAAGGTGGTTTATTTATTTGTTTTACTTAATCGTAACTGAATTTTATTTTCGAAATGAGATTTTCAGCTATATTTACTTTGATGTTTTCAGTGAAGATACTGTAAGTGTGTGTGTGTGTGTGTGTGTGTTCTTACAAAGCTGTCGTTGCCTTGAGGCAGGACGATGGTCTTCTCCACACTGTTCATCACGATCCTCCACAACTCCTTCAGGACACGCTTCAGAACCGTCTTCTCACACACTGACGCAAACAGCATCAGACTGAACACACACACACACGGTTATCCATACAGGCACATACTTACTGTAATTATAAATGTTATTATTTATTACATTTATTTACCGCATTACTAAACCTGATCTGAGAATCACTAGTAGAATTTATAACAACCATTTTTCTTTAAATCTTTAAAATCTTAAAAATTTGACTTTTTTTGCCCTTTATTTTGACTTCCAATTTGAATCATTTCTGTTTATGCTTTAAGTTTTCCAGAAATTTACAATAATAATAATAATTAGGTTAAAATGTATTTTTACAAACTGGTACTAGGAATAATGTTCACTTTTATCAGCAACATACTTAATTTGTTTAATTGCAATAGGGGTGGACTTGTGCTTAGATTTGACTAGATTTGACAGATTGACAGTTGATTTCAGGACCACAAAGGAGGTGTTACAAAGTAACGTTAGAGTACTTGGATTACTTTTTTGATGTAATGAGTTTTAACGCTTTACTGTATGTCCGCCATTTAAATACTCAGTTATTTAGTTACTTTTTCAAAAATGTAATCCGTTATTCAGACAATTTATATAATCCGTGAGCCATCCTACAAGCCCCACCCCTGATAACCCGCCCCCCTCTGTTATTCCTGCTGTTATACCCCTATCTCAGTTATTCGGTTTGACTATGCGACGACCGACGCGCGGAACGATGGAAACCTAATCACAGCGCCAAAACTCCCCTATCTCACCTACGCAGTTTTGCGCGGTTCATCATGATTCAGCGCGCAAAACTGCGTAGGTAGACAGGGTTGTTAGTAGTTAACAGATGATGGGCCAAACTTTGCTGAGTGATGACGGTAGAATAATTACGAATGAGTTTTCATTTTCTGCAATGGAAAAGTAAAAACGATTTACTTTTATCAGAAAGTAACGCTGTAATGTAACTGATTACTTTTTAAAGACAGTAATTTTGTAATGTAATTAGTTACTATAAAAAGTAACGTCTCCCAACACTGACTTCAAGCACAGTACGGTCATGAGACTCTTAGCTGCAGTAAAACATTTTATAGGCGGTCGTGTGTCTGTGTAGTGACGATCCCGGGCCTGCTGTGATCATTCCTCTGAACATTTAGTGAGTGGAACGCATGATTAGATTAGATTAAATTAAATGAGATTAGATTAAATTTGATGGTTATTGTGCAAAGTAAATGTACAAGTACAACTGAATGAGAAAGAAAGAGAGGCATCTGTCTGTGTGAACTGTACACACAGTCATTCACCAGCACCTATTGCACATTACAAGAACTCGTCTGGGAGTAATTGCCACGCCCCCCGTACGGACCATTTCCACATGTTTGGGAATAAGGAACATGGGTTCCTTGCATTTTATTAAGGCTACAAATATGTGAATGCTTCCAGGTGAACTTACACATGAAAAAATAAAGTTGTGAGTATAGAAACAAAACTAGTTTTAAAATGTAGACTTTGAAATGACTTTATTTAACATGGTTGTATTGCTGAAATGCCTACAGATATATTTTTTTTCATAATAGTTTGCACGTAATACCCAGGAGAACTCTAGCGAAGTGCAGGCCATTTGGTGGACGGAGAAAATTCACTCACTTCGTGTCCAGGAAGTCCATGAGTGGGCGGAGCATGTTGTCCGAATCGGCCTCCACTTGGTTACGGCTGTTGGCGTTCGCTGGCCCTTTGATCTGGTAGAGCAGACTCGCCATCTGCCGCGTGCACTCGTCGATACGACTCTGAAAACTGCACAGATGGAAGGTAGGTGTGTTACAGACTGCTGCACTCACTCACACTCGCAGCGTATATGAGCTACAATGTAACGTTCGATCACTTCACTCTCGGCATGTACTGTATACATCACGGTGCGGTGTGAGGAAGTACGGTGTGTTTAACCAAGTGAAGCATTACGTGTTTGAAAACGTGGAGCTCAGCTCATCCAGCACGTTGTTCAGCTTCACCTGCAGCTCATTCAAGCTGTCGCTGGCTTCTGTGTCCATCTGCACACACACACACACACACGCACAATCAATATTTGTACTATTCGTACTACCTTTCCACATGTAGACCATCCTGACACAAACAGCTGTAATTTTTATAACAGCTGCACCAGTGACCTCATTAAAATCAGACGACCTGCAAGTGACATAAACTTCCCAAAATCCGAAGTAAACAGAAGTCGAGATGAAAGGAGGATGTACATGCTTGATTATTATTATTATTATTACACGCACTATGAATCATTTTCTTTCGAACACACACTCGTACTATACACCTGAAGCCACGTTAGTCCTGCTGATCTCCGACTTTGTAGAAACAAAATGAAGTAGTGAACAAAATGAAGCAATTTAATAATGTTATAAAGCACTGACACTTTGCTGGTGTGTTCTGTACTTAAACATTTCCTGCCCTTCATCATCCTCATCCTCATCCCCACCGTCACACTTCACAGAGAGAAGGATGGAGACAACACACACAGTGCTGTCAGCTTGCCACTAGAGGGCACTCTATAAATACACTGACATTACACTGCTGCAGATAAAACACTTTGATAGACCTCTGAGTCAGTGTGTTACTGATCTCGGATGTCTGTAATCGTGATGTGCGTTACTGTACTTTTGGCACCGGATTGACTATTTTTCCCAATTTAAAAATGCTGAACATTCTGAGATTTATGATAAACGCATGCATGTCTGCACATGAATGTCGATATACAGTGTACTGTATAACCACAGAGACACACACACACACACTTCAATATGGAGTCGCCCCCCTTTCGCATTTATAACAGCTTCCACTCTTCTTGGAAGGCTGTCCAAAACATTTTGAAGGAGGTTTTGTCCATGTGTCCGTCAGTCAGAGTGAATTAAGTATGAAATCATTAGTCCATTTGTTTATCAATCAGTCCTAGTAGGAGTATAGTGGGAACTTAGTCTTACACAACACTACTGCAATACTCTCAAGCAATACTTTTTTTTTGTTTTTAGAAAACACAGAATAAGAGGAGAAAGGATGGGAGCAGATATTCCTTATTAACAGATTTTTCCATCATGGCAGTGATATCTGATAGCATGACAGCACACATCACCCTGGATTTTAAATAACGTTCCATCATCAGTTACTACACAAAAGTATACACTAAATAAAAGCAACCAGACATCTGGGTCGGACCTTCCGTTCCCAACATTATTCCTTGCAGGACCGAGGTCTGGATCTGGATTGTCTTTTGTCCTGTATTCAATCACTTGCTTTAATGCATTTGCTCCGAATGGTGAAGTTTTCAGACTTTTATAAGCTTTTACTTCATGCAACAAAAGAAAGAATGATGTGATAACTGGATGTTACGCTGTGATGAGACCTCCATCTCACCATCTCGCTCAACTCTCAGGTGATCCATTACCTGTTTGGCTCCCATTGACTCGAACATCTTTTCGAGCTGGACGCGCAGCTGTTGCACGTTGTTCATCAGAACGCAGGGCTGCTCGAGGGAAGAAGGGTTCGTGTTAGAAAACCGCAACTCTGTAATAAATGTACAGCATGGTGTGTGTGTGTGTGGGGGGGGGTAAAGACTCACAATCTTCTCCTTGTCACAGTAGGACGGGAAATTCTTCTTCAGGACGGCACTATACTGCAGCAGGACCTTGGCAATCGTCTAGTCAAAATAAATAAATAAACAAACAAACTCGGCTATTATTATTATTATTATTATTATTATTATTATCATTATTATTATTATTATAGAGAGTTGCTAATGCACATAATTAAACCCACATCCAAGTCAGATCAATAAAAATCAGTTCTGTCTAGGAGGGGGACTTCTGTCTAAAGTTTTTAGCTAGTTATAGTTGAGATAAACAGTAGTATAAAAGTATTAAAGTAAGGATTGGGGTAGTGGGTGGCCAGTCATGTCCAGTCTAATAACCCTGCCTGTTGATACCCGGGCTATTTGTAATATCTAATCTGTCAGAAGGTTCTGATGATGTATTTTATATTACAGTATAACAGCCCGTAGCGCTGGCTATAAAATCACAAAGATCTAATTACAGGTTTTTATTGATGTACTCATTACTAATCATTGGGCCCCAGGCAAAAGCGATACAGTATATGAACAAACTCTGTCTTATTTTTGGATCACATTCACAATTTGTTCGTGTTTAGTTTGTACTCGTTCATTTCAGGGATCCACCGATGTTTTATTGTTTTTGTCATTTTTAAATTTTACACATGGTTGAGAGCACACTTACCAATATAATAATAACAATAATAACAATAATAACAATAATAATAAAACTTCCATTTTTTTCGTAGTCCACAAGCTGTTTGTCCAGTGCACAGAAAAATAATTGTTAAAATTGAGAAACATAAAAAAGCATCATATATCAAATTTAGATTATTATGTGTTTTTAAAGGAATTATAATTAATTAGGAATTATCATTTAGTTAGTGGGCTCAAAAGATACAACTACAATACAATCAGGTTAACTGATCCCAATCAAGACTATAAAAAGCGGTGGATGCTTGTGTGTGTTCTGCTCCTGAATGGATTACGGATTGATGTTTCATATCATTTCAGGAGCATGCAGTAGGTGTTGAGGAACATTGCCTAGGATAATTATCTCATGCTTATCTCATGCACTAATGTTTCATCTTTCTGGTGCTGACGTCTATTTTTGTTTTTTCTCTTAACAGAAAATAAAGAGAATATCTGAGAGAGATTTAGGAGAATGTTCTTGCATGAGGCCCCTTTGTTTCTACAGCAGCAATTAAATCACAGGAGGAATGTAAGAGGTAACAGCAGCTAACTTGTTCCACTGACTCAATCTAAATATAAGCAGATTCTCTTCTCTTATTAATAAAATTATTGTAATGATTCACAAAGTATGTTGGTATAAAAGGAATAAAATAGCTGCCATTATTAAAAAAATAGACATCTTTGTGTCGATCAGCTGTAACGCCTCTCACATTAGGCTTGATCACACCTTTAATCACACCACCTCATTAATGATTATTTGTAAATGTATACAGTGAAACCTCGGATTGCGAGTAACGCATTTGCGAGTGTTCTCCAGGGCGAGCAAAGATTTGCAATAAATTTTGACTTGGTTTACGAGCACCGAGTATCATGTATCACGCATGCGCTTCTTGTTTTGACGCCGAGCGTCACATGATCACAACTGAGCCAAAGTTTTTTCTCTCTCTTGCACTGTGGAATTGTGGGTAATCATCTCTCCTGCTGGGTCTTAGTGCTCGTCTCTTACTGCTATAATCAACATCCATGCACGCGTGTTAACTGTTTACTATAACACTGTGACCACATGTACATGTGCATAAAACACATTTTATTTTGTGTTTGTATGCGTGTGTGTACAGTGTGCGTGTACTGTTTCTTATAACACACGTGTGTGCGCGCGTGTAAAGCAAAAACAAGTCTCATTAGAGGTTAAAAATCAACTTTCTCTGTGTGTGCGCGCATAAACGGAAACACTTATCTGTACGGTTTTATTTTTTTAAAGGTAAAGTGCAGGTTAATTTGTTTTATTTTTACTTTTTTTTTGGTATTAATTATTTTTATGTCTTTATTTTTTTGGCCTGTGAAATGAATAATTTGAGTTTCCATTCTTTATTATGGGAAAAAATTTTTGATTTAAGAGTGATTTGGAATACGAGCCCACTTCTGGAACGAATTATGCTCGTAATCCAAGGTTCCACTGTATATGTGTATTATTTATTCCCACATTCAAGAAAGAAGAAACAAAAGCCTGATGTGTGTGTGAGTGTTTACCCTGGCGAAGCGGCGGCTGTAGAGAGCCATGACTTTGGGATCAGGACACTCCAGCTTCTTAATAATCTCAAAGCTCTGGTTGAGCTGCGTGAACACGTCCACCACGGAGCAGGAGAACAGAGCATGCTCAGATGTCTGCTGGAACTAAGGAGGCAAAAAAAAACCAACTTTTTACAAAGTTTTACAATTACAGCACAGATTGTTATTGCAAATATTAAAACATTATACATGTACAGTATACTGTATAACAGAATAGAACACCATAAGGTGCACAAGGATGATGAAATGTGTTCCGTCATATCATGTCAGGTGTTAAGTCTCACAGGTCAGTTTCGCACTCTGGCCAATAGAGGGCAGTAGGTGACGTATCAAATCTTTAATTTTGGGGAAAAATTATCTTCAATTTTCAGTTCATAAATCCCTGATCTTCCTGATCCTTCGGTATAACTGTGAAAATTTTAATCTTAAACATTATTTTAAAGCACTTTAATGAACATTATCCAAGCTAGTAAGCTCCAAGCTAGAAGATGTGCATAACTCATATGACTTATTACCTGATTTAACATGACGGGTGACAAATTAGGTCTCCATCTCACATTGTCAAAGGGACGTGGCATATGCATGTAATAGAACTAAAAGAACAGGCCATAACTGGGTGTGAGTTATAAAGAAAGGATAGGCCATGTAAACGAAAACTGAGTATTCAAGAATAAATTAAAGGTATATTTAAACATAATACACTAAATTAATATACTGTAATCCACTGCTATAGGTACAGAAAAACAACCATCCTGAATAAGACTGCATGATCACCATGTGTGCTGTTCTGCAGTTGTTGCTTGTGCACATCTTCAAAAACTATTACGACACATGCAGCAGTGCAATACTAATATTAGGGTCAATATTAAAGCAGCTGATTACAAACTAACTGACTAAACAGATTAGGGTTATGTCTCAAATCGCACATACACCATTCTAAATTATTTGGAGTATTACTCATGGTTTTCCTATTAAAGTTAGTGTTTGAATTTTAAAATCAAGTGACGTCGCCTTCATAAAATTCGGGTACCCAAGAGTCTTCTAGATCTTCTAGATTAGTATATACACTGCCTTCTTCTTCTTTGTCTTTCGGCTGTTCCCTTTCAGGGGTCGCCACAGCGAATCATCTCCCTCCATCTAACCCTGTCCTCTGCATCCTCCTCTCTCACACCAACTAACTTCATGTCCTCTCTCACTGCATCCATAAATCTCCTCTTTGGTCTTCCTCTAGACCTCC
>JAQMYK010000009.1:24184036-24215066 GCA_030014345.1 Clarias buthupogon
TAGTGGGCGTGGCCTGTGACGTATTATCATGCAGCTCCCGCTGAGTTCCTGTCTAGTGTAAATGCGGGCCGGTTCTCAGTGGTTCCCAGTCCAGCACCGGCCGAGCACCAGCACCGGCACCTGGCACCAGCACCAGTGTAGTGGAAATGAGGTACTTGTGTACATCGGGAGCTGTGCAACTGGTACTATTCTGACCATGTGTGTTACGTCTGCAGTTTCATCATGTACAGCAAGTTAGAACAAGGGGCAAATGTGCAATTCTGCATACTGTACAACTGGCCAAAATCTTCCACAGAGACGTCTGACATGATTCGGGAAGTTTACAGCGATGTGGAAATGTGTCAGGTGTTTTGAGTGTCAGCATGCTTCTTCAAGAGCGGAAGGACATCACTGGCATACAACTAGAGATCAGGAAGACCTTCAACGAGCTCAACCCCCGAAAATGACAAAACTATTTGGCAACTTGTGCACGATGATTGTCGGGAGATCAATCCACAACACTGTTGCCATTGTTGGTGTGTCATACGGAACCGTCCAGGCAATCTTCATGTGTGATTTGAACATGTTGCTGCCAAGTTCGTCCTCAGGCTGCTGGCCAAGGAGCAGAAGGAACATCACTCGAAGTCTGCCAAGAACTCCGTCAACGTGTTGCAGATGACCCATCCTTCATGTTGAGGATCATTACCAGTGATGAAACTTGGGTGTATGGTGACGTTCCTGAGACAAAGCAACAGTCTTCACAGTGGAAGAGCCCATCATCTCAACGACCGAAAAAGGCGAGGGAGGTCCGCCACTCAACCAAGTGCATGCTCATCACCTTTTTCGACATTCACTCTATCGTGTGTTAAGAATTCATCACCAGGGGCCAGACCATCAATAGAAAATTCTACTGCCAGGTGATAAAGCATATGAGGGAGGACATAGAGCATATTCCTGTGGTGTGATAATCTCTGAACATTTTGATACACCCATCATATTACATACAAAGATATGTTAGAAAGCCATGCAAGTGTACCTAGCACATCACATATACAGTAATGCTATGTTAGGATACCTAGGATATTACATGTAACACTGTCAATCTTTCATAACTTCATAAATTTGTAATTCGTCAAAGATGAGCTCATACTGTACTGTACATTGCGAGATGAACTCTGCTTATGTTCTTTTCCAGGAACACAGGTTTTGCTAATCTGTCCCTGCTGTGTGCCCATGCTTAATTACGCCTTCAGATATCTATGATATCCTTCAGTTATCTACGCTGGCTAGAGAGCTTCTGACCTTTACAGATTAAAGCATATGTGGACTAGAGTAGCAGAATCTCAGCAGGCTTTCCCTGACATGAGTCAAAGTTTAACAGCCACAGATATCCACTTTTGTACTTTTGATTTACCCAAGTGGACCACACAGCACACATGACATTCTTGGAAAACCTGAAATTTTATTGAGGGATGAAGGAGCACCAATGCAATAAAATTAGCCATATAAAACACAACAACGTAAATATGTGTTTGTTGTGGCAGCGGTTTCAATACCGTATGTACCAGAACAAATATGTGGTGAAACTCAACCAATCAATGAATGACATTTGGTTTTGAGTGAACTGGAATACGAATATGATTCATACTTACCTGATAGAAGTTGTCAATGCAACATTGTGCGAAGATACTAGCATTATAGGACTAAATAATAGGAATTTGAAATTCTCTATAGTGTATTAAGTGACGAATGGTAAGCTGGTAAAGGAAAAGACAAAGGAGATGGAGGGTATGAGCTCCCTATTATACCTCCTCAAGCTGCAGTCTCACTTTGTTGAAGGCCTTTATCCAGCGCACTCGTGAAGCGGAGACAGACGAAACAGATCCACCATCCGGGAGGCTGAAACAGACACACATGCTTTGAAACAAACTAATAGTTTAGTTAAAGTTAGGTGGCACTTGCACAAAGAAATGCTTACAATCAACGGGAGACAATGATATGAAATGAAAACTTATTATGGTCAATTATGGACTGATTATCACCTACTCACTATATGGACCGCATTTGGAATTATATAGCTATTAAAATGAGCTCATGGTGGGTTTTTGCACATCCATATAGCATATACTGTCCATACCTTTTCTGAGATATTTCCGGCCTCTTGACCACTTCAGAAACACTGTCTTTATTTAAAGTGCTGCTTTCACGCCTTGCCTTCTCTTGAGAAGATTTCAAACCCTCGTCCTCTCCCCAGGAGCTATGTTCATTGGCTGTGTGGTGTCCATTTGAAGGAGGGCGATATCCTGTACTGTGGAACGAGTGATGGGTCTCCTTCAGCACTGAACCTATAACACTTTCCTGGCCCATCTCACTTAATGGAGAACTGGCTTGACTGAGGTTTCCTGAAGATCCAAAACGACTATTGCCGGCAGGACTGATTTGTGGATGGGGACAAAAATGGAAAGATAAGCATGATAAGTCACAAAACACAAAAATTCTACACCGAATACAACAATGATATAAAACAGATGGAGGTAGCTACAGGGTAGGGTGAAACGACTAGAATAAGATTCTAGTTTTCTAGCTTCTAGTAGAATAAGATTCTAGTTTTCATAAAGAATATGAGAATATTGGAACAGACAAGACATAAAAATTAGAATACTACTGTACATGTATGCACACACTTGATCAAAAAAGTGGATTTATAAAACATCACAGAGGAAGGCACTACACCACTGATGCTAATGTTGACGGAAGGTCATCATAAATTGTTTGGGAGAGATTTATGATGCTACTAGCCTTTTTGCACCCAAAGGCTCCTTGTACTCCTGCTGTAATCCAGAAGAGGGAGCTGCACAGGATGGGAACTGGAACTGAAATTCCTGCACTTTTTGGGTTAGACAATCTACCTCAAGTGTGGACAAACCAATTTGGTGACCTGAATTATCTATAGAATCTGTGCTTTTTTCCTTGTCCTCAAACTCAGATCTGTCTAAATCTATTACAGTTCCATTCCTAATTTCATTGTCATTTTTATTTACATCTTTCATTTCTTTAGAATCCAAAAGGCTAAGGTCGTTTTCACTTGATGCGCTTTCTGCATACATTGTCGAGTTTGGCTGTTCTGTAACAACACCAGTGGTCTGCTTTTTTGGAGTTATAGGTACTTCCTTTTGCCACAGCCCAATTGTTGCTCCAAACAGTGATGTTGGTTCATTATTTGTTGCTGTTAGCTTCTCTTCTGGAAACAAACTTATTGAGAACGACTTGAATCCAGACATAAATCCACCCCCAACATAGCTATTATATGTTTGTTGCATTGTTGGAAGATCTTTACTCACTGCTGAGGAAAACAAAGACCCAACATGCTTCCTGGCCTCTTCAGATTCAGCGATAAAACTAAGCTTCGGTGGTGATAAACCAGGCATGCCAAACATGTACTGTGCTGGTTCTGATAAAGGAGGCTGTTGAGCTGGTCCTGGATTGTCTGTTAATGAATCCTCAGCATCTCCAACAATGACAACTAGTTTCTCCTTTACGCTATCACTTTCAATGACTTCTTTATTCCTAATCCTAGTTGAGGAAGTAACTTCAGGTGGGTTCACACTTACCGAAGTTAAATATGTAATTGAGTCTCCATTCTCTGATTCTGTTTTAATTAGATTTTTTGTCAACTCCATGTCCACCACCCTCCCTGAGGGTGATACCGTATCATTAGGCACTCTTTGATCTTGGACAGCAAATTTAGTTAATTCAGGTGATGGAGTAGAATTCAAATTGGAATTTGAAGGAGATGCTTCTGCTGGTTTGCCAGCCTGATGTGATTTGAACATACCAAGGAGGTCACTTTTAAGGGGGTCGGTTGACAGGTTACTTGGAAAGCCAAAGAGAGAGGATGTCTGTTGTGACTCGTTTGTGGATGTGGACTTAAAAATTGAAGTTTGTCTTGAAGAGAAAAGACTGCTTGATGCTTTCGAGGGTCCACTGGCACCAGAGAACATTTTGGACATAAAGCCAGAGATTACATCAACTGATGTGTCTAAAACAGACTTTTCCACCTCAGTAGATTCTGGTTGACCATGCTTGTCTGCAATTACAGATTCTTGTGCCATCATATCTTCTTGTTTAGGCTGATGTTGGATCTCTTTTTGTGTCAAATTCTTCTTTTCATTTTGCTCTGGTGATGAATGAGTAGCTCTAACAGATTCTTGAGAAGAAGCTGAAGACTCCGTCAGGTCCTGACTATCTTGTGTGGTTGTTTCCTCTATAGTTTCTTTATCTGCTTCAGTAACGGCATGAAAAATGTTTTGTTGTTCTAATAATGCAGATTGGGGTTGCAAAGTCATTGGTTCATTACCCTTCTTTTCCGTACTATGACTTGAAACAGTGTTAACCATTTTGTGATCTGCTTCAGAATGTCTAGAACACTTTTGTAATTCAAGATTCTGTCCTTTGCTGCATATTATATCTTCTGAATTACTTTCCAGAGAAGAAAAGGAGGCAACATTAAATTGTCCTTCCGGTTTAGGTGTTTTGGACGTTGCTTCTGCCTGTGTGGGTAGTGTTGTTGAACTAGGACCAGCAAACATGAGAAGTAGACCTCTCCCTGAAACATCTTTAGGAGCAATGCTGCCAGGAAAAACACCTCCCAACAATGATGTTGGAGGTGAAGGCTCTTGTGGTTTTGTCCCACCAAACATGGAAAAAAATGTTTTCCCATGTGATTCTTTTGAGGTTGTTGAAGGTCCATAATTCTCTGCATCTGAGGCAGATTTTGAGCTAGGTCCAGAAAACATAGAAAACAGACTCTTGCCAGGAATGTCCTTTTCTTCTGTGGTACCTGAGAAAATTCCACCAAGTACAGACACAGCTTGAGGGGCTGTATTTTGGGATTTCGACCCACTGAACATTGACAATAAACCAGATGCTGCATTCTGTGAGGTACCCTCTGGTCCTGAACAAGTGGAAGAGGTGGATAAATGGCTACTTAATTCCAGAGGTACAGTAATTTTGCCAGAAGGGGAAGTAATATCCTTTGAAACAACAGAGACAGGTTCCTCAGAAGTGCGAGCTGGTATATGTGATGCTTCATTTGACTGAAAATGAACTTTGCTGAGTGTTGAAAGCAAACATGTACCTGGAGATTCGTCTGGGGGAGGAACAGAATATGGTTTATTTGGGGTGCTGGATATGGGCAGTCTATTATCAAGTAATGCAGAATCAACACAGTCTGTTTGTTGTAGGGTAGGGGAACTAAATAATGAGGGCACACTTTCCCCCGACAATTTAGTAGATTTCTCATTATCCAGAGAACCTTCTCCAGGTAATAGGTCGGCCTGTGCATTTATTTGAAGGCAAGTTTTAGCATTTTGCTCCTGACTTGATTTGTCAAACATTGAGAGTAATCCTTTTGATGATCCTTTATTTCCACCGGAGTTTGATAACAATTTACTCTGAATGAATGCTGCTTGAGGTATATCTTCTTGTGGACTATGATTACCTTTTGCAGGTGGCTCTTTTAGAGAAATTGTTTCTTTAAGATTGCTTACATTAGGTTGTGGTTTTTGTGATCCATTAAACATCCCGTGTAGCTGTTTGGGTAGCACATTCTCTGGAATTTCAGTATGTGCTGCTGGTCCAGTTGTTGATTGTTGGGTGGATGAAGGTTCTGAGCTAAATCCGCCAATCCTAGAAAACAAGCTTTTAACTGGTTTCTTATTGTAGGTGGAAAGGCTACCTAATATTCCACCAAAGACAGAGCCTGTCTCGTGTGAATCTGTATTTGGAAGATCTTTGTTTGTAATTCGATGAGTGAACTGCTGACTGCTAGACCTAGTTGGTGATGAATTTTGCAAAACCTTTGTTCCTGATGTCTCTTTAGCCTGATTTGATGATTCAGTATGTGGAGTGCTGGTTTGATTACTAGTGCCACCGAACACAGAACCTATGCTCGACAACTCTTTTTTAGGTGTTTTTTCAGCAGTTTGGTTCAATAATGGAGCCTTTTCTGTGCTGGAAATACCAAATAAAGACAAGATTTTATTACTTGTTGTGTTTAAGGCAGATTCGCTCCCACCATGACATTGAGAATCTGATTTTCTTTGAGGTGGTACCTGTTGTGAACTAGAATGACTAAACATTGACAGTAGCCCTTTTCCAGCAGTTTCCTCCTTATTATTTGTATGTGCAGAGATTGCAAAAGAAAAACCAAACAGTCCACTTGTTGATTTAGTGGAAGGTTCAGGTTTATTACACCTAGTTGGTGACACTGTTTGAGAACCCCCTAAAATCAGTTCATCGTTAACATTAGGGGGAAATATCTGTGATGCACTTTTAGGCATGCGTCCCTGAGATGTCCGTGATGCTTTGGAGACATCAGGTTCACTACCCAGACTCAATCTACCCTGTCTTTGTGGTTTCTGAAACCCTTCACACTTTGAAGTAGTGCTTTCCATGGAAAACAATTCTTTCGATGACCCCTGTAGTTTGGTCATTTTAGTGCCTTTGTCTGTACTTGAATCTTTTACCCCATCAAGGGCACATTTGTTTTTCTGTTCTTGATTTGCTACAGCTTGAGAAGATTGGACAGACTTTTGATTTGGCTCCTCTATTCCTATCGCATTCTTGAAAAAATCTAGGAAACCTCCTTGCTCAGAAGGTTTTTCACCATCTTGTCCATCTGGCAAATCTGTAGAAACATTGGGAATAGATGATTGCTGGGACATAGTGGCTTGTCTAGTCAGTTTAGGCTTCTGAGTTACACCTTGACCACTTACAGATGATGAAACTTTTGGTAAGATTCTAGAGGACCTTTCTGAGGTCTGCTGATTTGTGCTTTCTTTTGAGGTTACGGAAGAAGAAACATTACTCTTTCTACCTTGGGGACCCGAAGAGGGAATGTTTTTAATGTCCTCGCCACTTCGGGATTTTGCAACCAAGGACTTGTCCGATTTATCCTGAATTATTCCAAGATGTTTCATTCCATTTTTGACAGAGAATGATTCAGAGCCAGTAATTCTTCTGTGCGATTCTGATTCTTGACTTTTTCTAACAAGAGAAGAAAATAGAGACGATATTTTCTCGATTGGCTTCTTGGCCTGTTCCTCCCCAGGCTGAACTCTTTTTTGCCATTCTTCCTCTGAAGTGTCATCTATGTGTTTTATCTTCAATCCAAAGGATGAATGACGTCTCTGACGAGGTTGGTAACAATCATATACACCCGATGAGGAGGTCATTGGAGTTGGGCAAATAGAAATACAGACTTTCTGAGACAGCAGTTCTTTGTTTGTTCGGTTATTAATGTTGCAATTAGTTCCTTTAACACTCAGATCCAGGGCCTCCAGAAGAGAGTCCTGGTTAGCAAAACCATTCTGTGTTTGTTGCCCTGTGTCCATTTTAACCTTGTTTAATCGATACAATGAAAAATCCATAGTTTGCTGTCTTTGGGGAGGAATAGAGCTTTCAAACATCTCAGAGAACCTTTTCAAGTTCAGATTCATAATTTCATTACCTTTCCTATATGCATCAGATAGGTCAAGGGGGGCATTTAAAAGCTCAGCCTCACTCTGATCTTGTTCTGGAAACCAGAATAGCTCATCCTCATTGTAGAGAGGAATTTTGAAACCACATACAATAACCATGTCATTATGGAGCATGGCGATTGGATAGTCATCAGACATCTGCCCATTTCCCCACACCTCATCTTCTGGAGCACAGGCATACACGTACTGACCAGACTCATCTGTCAGCAATGCATAGATATACTCGTGATCAGTGTAGACAAAGTATCCACAATCTCCATCATCTGCTGGCCACCACATCCCTTGCTCGAGCAATAACAGCCATTGTTGGAACCATTCCATATCTTCAAAATATCCATAGTCCTCATTTTCAGCAGTTGTTGCAGAAGTATCATTCAAGCCATTGTTGTAACAAATTAAACTAGGATAACATTTGTTACTTGCAGGTTCTATATAGGCACTTGTGCATTTATTTTCTCTAATAGCAGAGTAAGATAAATTTGTCGGATGTTCCTCATAATATTCTTCAAGATATGTTACACTATTTAAACTGCAGCAGCTCTCCTCACTCAACGACTGGAAACTGCCAAATTTAGCACTGTTCTTTTTGCTCAGATTCAAAGCACCCGATTGCTCAATACAGAAGCCACCATGATTGATCGTATCCAAACTGTTGCTGCTCCACATTTGCTGCACATTTAAATTGTTGGCTAGACTACTGTGATACTCTTGCTGCTGAAGGTTTTTGTTCTGTCTGTTGTTAAATGCCATCCAGTCATGTGTGAAATAGTACTGTTGATATTCATCCTCATTCATTCTAAAGCTTTGAGACACTTCTTGCAATGCCTCTAAAATTGGTGCATGGTTATATTCCCAAGGATGATAGTTCATTGACTGGTTATGCAACTGTTCCCTTAAAACAGAATTTTGGTTCAGATAATGTTCATAATTAGGACCAAATCTGTAAAATGTATTATTGTGACAAGGATGCTGCTCTGGGAAATTATGTAAGGAAGGGTAGCTCTGGATTAAATATGGCTGGGGTGTATGTACTTGTTCTGTTGGGACAACAGGGGAGGAAGGGAGATTGTCAGTGCTGTTTACGTTTTCTACATGATTTAAGAAAGATGACATCTGTCGCAAATGACCTGTGCTATTTGAAATATAGGCTGCATTCATTGGTTGTGATGTTTCATAACTTGCCAAAGTCCTCAGGTCCAAATTAGTGTCATTAATGTAGACTGGCACATTATTTATGACAGCACCATAACTTCCATGTGGGCGAGAAGTAAACAAAGCACTGGCATTTCTTTCTTTGCCCATTTCCATGTGAGCCCCTAAATGAGATTCATTTGATCCCTTTTTTGAACATTGCACAGATTGCCCTCCTGAACCAAGGTACGTTTGGTCTCTCATTACAGCTTGTTCTTGATTCTGCTGTTTAAATGATGGTACATTTTGAGAAGAAAGTTCATTCTGTACACACTGCCACTGCTCTTTCTGGTCATGTGAAACCCATTTGCTCTGTGCTTCAGAAGAAGCTCTTAACTTGTGAAAAATTCCAGATAAGATTCCTGACTGGTTATCTTCCTGTGTTAAAGGAGGGCTCTGATCAATAGATAGACTTTCAAAATAGCTTCGCCGTACATTTTTGGGTTTTGATTGTTGTTCAGTTGATGCAGACTGACTGGCAGATGAATTATCTGATGAAAATTTGAAAAGGCTAGATAAAAAGCCACCATGTTCAACTGCTGGTTGGAGTGCATCGTCAGATCTTTGGCTAGAACATCCCTCTAAGGGTTCCTGTATGTCTGAGGAATCATTTGCGATTCTTGCCTGATGCTCTTGAACATTGTATGTGGACGGTTGATAAGAAGCCTCAAATGGATAAGCACTTGCTTGTGCATTTTCATGCTGCCCTGAGCTAGCCTGATTATTTGAGAAACTATCATTGGAAACTAATTTGAAAAGATCAGACAAAATACTTCCTTGTTGAGAAGACGCTTGCTGAGGCGGTAAAGGTTGTTGAGACAGCTGGCAGTCTGGGGGGTCTCTGTGTTGAGGTGGTTTCTTACCTGGTACAGAAGGGACTCCTGCCGGAGATGGGCTTTGTGCTTGCTGATGAGGATGTGGCTGATTCCTCAGATAGGTCTGAGCAAGATTTGTAGCTTGACTTGGCTCACTTATTAGTTTTATTGGGTTAGACTGTGTCCCTTTTGAAATATCACTATTAGAAGCAAATTTCATGATGCCAGAAAATAAGCCTCCTTGTGCCGAATGCTGATCCATTGGGGTTTGTTGGATATTATGCATCTGTTCATCAACTACTTTGATTGGTTTTTGGGGTGGACTTACTATCTTTTGACTTGACCCAAGAGGTGGTTGAGCGCTCTGGCTCAACAACATTTGGCCCTCTGGACCTGCAGCCTGCACCATTTCATTTGGTGCAGTCTTAAAAAGTCTTGAAAACCAATTAGTCTCTGAAGTCACCATGGGCTGTTTTTCAGCAAGATTTTGAGCAAAGCTGGAGTTTAAAGAAATATTAGAAGCAGAGTTACTTTCAGAAGGAGCGGTCTGACCTGGTTTGTCTAAGGTTTTTGGTGACCTCATAAGCCCACCAGTCTTATCAGCTGAGGAAAATTTAAAGGGTCCAGAGAACGGTGCCTTTTCTGCTTTTAGGTGCTGCTGTGTAGGCACATTATCTGAATCATCAATTTTGTTCCCACGTGATGATACATCCACAGAATTTCCTTCTTTGGCATAATATTCTGATCTGAATACAGGAAAAACTGTTTGCGTCTGGTTTTGAGGAGGCATATGAGGCCCTGGAGAGATCAAAGATCTAATTGATTTCTTCAAGGGACTGAAAAATCCTAAACCTGCAGTGGATTTTTGTTTTACATTCTCGCTATTGTCAGATGGGGTCTGTGTCTCTGTGAAGACGGGGGCAGTTCTAGTCTGATCTCCATCATGCCTGAAATCTTGCATACTATTAGATTGATCTGCTGAATGCCTGGCATTCATGTTGAGCTCATTCCTACTGGCTTCTTCTGAAAAACTCTTGCTTGTTGCATGAATCCTTGCTTGTTCCATTAAATCTGGTTTAATTTGAGGCTTTACTTGTTTGATCTCTGAGAAAAGTGTCTGGCATTCATTAACATTTGTATTTAGGTCACCTTTATTTTGTCTCTTGGGTTCTAACTTTTGATTGCTTTCTTGTGTCTTTGCTTCTGCTGGTCTAGTAGGCATTTGGAGCTTCCTCTCATCATGGAGAGTCTCTTGAGTAGGAGATACCACAGCTACTGGTGCTGGACTTTGAGACTTTGTCATAAATGACAACAATTTGGATAAACCAGAGCTCCCTTTAGCATAATCTGATGTTTCTAAATGCTGAACAGAACTTGATCTTGTTGGTTTTGAACCTGTGGCTGTTTTTTCAGTGAGAGAGCTAAATAAGGAGTTCATGGCATTCTTCATGCCTAATCCCTGTTCAGACAAATGTTCCCCCTCAATGGCTTTGTCCTCTTTTAACTCCTTAGAGATAACACATTGTTCATCTCCAAAAGATTCTGACCTTGCACTTTCCTGGAAGAACAGCCTTGATTTGCTCATTTCAGGCAAGGAACCATACTTACTGATCTCCTCCTCTTTTTCAGCCAGATATTCTGACACAGTTTCCACTAAGCATTGAAGTTCATCTATTGGATTAATATACTCGTCACTTGGTTCCTCCACAGGAGACAACACGACTTCTGGGGTCCATCTTCCAATTTTAGCCGTTGGACTCTTTCCATCATGACATCCCTGAAGCTTGTCAGCGTAGCCACCAAAAGATGAATCTTTCCTGTTGTGTTTATAGTTCTGACTAATTTCAGAGCAGAATACCTCTAACTTCTCCTCAAATCCTTGCATCTCATATGGGCCATCAAAATGATGGTCCATGCTCAGCCTAAGTCTTGTTCCTTCCTTGTCTTGATTCATCATGCAGTCAGGAAATGCGTTTTCCAGTTTGTTTTTAGTCTGCATTCTAGTTTTGAAGAACAAGCCATTTTTGTATGGCCTTAAACACGGCATCGTCTTTTCATCGTCTTCTTCCATTTCTGCTACTTGACGCAGCACAAGCTCTCCCCGTTTCTGACGAAGAAGGGCAAGATCAGGATCGACAAAGTCTTTTTCAATGTATTCTGTTCTTGCTTTTGCACGCCCAACTGGATCTCGAACCTTTTTTCTTCGTCTTCGGTCGATGGTGTCGTAACCCTCTGGAAAGGCAGGGATCTTGACTTTTGGTTTCTTAGGCTGTTGCCTAATCACAGAATCCTGACTGGATCTTGTGACGTTAAAGATGTTTTTTGGCCTGCTGTCCTCTACATCCAACTCATATTCTTCTTTATCAAGAAAATTATTCAGGGAACCTTTATCCCTCGTTTTATATTTGACCTCCCAGTCCTCTATTCCCATACCTGAATCTACAGGAATTATTTTAACCCTCCCCCTCTCATTTAGGGTTCTTATTTAAAGTAACAGGTCGATAAAAAAGAAGGTTTAAAAAAGAAGAAAAGACAAAAAAGATAGAAAAATCAATATTAAAACAGACAGAAACAAAAGTAACGTAATAATGTAACAAAATAAGGATTAATAAATCCTTTTAATAAAAGTTATGCAAGTTATGTCGAAATATTTAAATTATCCTAGGAACAGTGTGATGCAATACAAAGTCAACAATACCCAGCTAAAGCACTTATTTAGCAGTATTTTAAACTGAAACAAATGAAATCCAAAATTTTTATAATATAAAATAAATAATAAATTATGACCAACAAATGCTTTTCTTTGAGCTGTACACAAAATAAAAACAAAAATCTCTTGTAAAGACTCTTCTTAGTAAGAACTTTGCAAAGCAAAGACACACAGATAGTTTACAACATATTGGCAAAAACATTTAAATTAATAATTTCACTCTCATTTCTATACTGAAAGTACCCTGAAACTTAACATTAGTCAGTGCCAAAGAGGTAATAGTCCACAACAAGACATGTTGTTATGTCTCCAATGCTTCTAACAAACTCAAATGTCAAAATCTAAGCCTTATCATTTTGTCTTCAACTGGAGACTTTACTATATCTTGAAATTCAATTTGATTAAATTAAATTTCATTTGTTTTTTAGCGCTTTTTACAATGGATACTGTTGCAAATCAGTACGCAGTGTATAATGCATGTTACACATTCCTCAGCTGGTGCATCTAATAATGCTTTGCAGAATCTTATACAGTAACTGTGTCTCATCAGCAAATATTGAAAACTAATACCATGGTTATGGATAATATCACCCAGAAGAAGCAAATATAAAGAAAATAGAAATGGGCCTAAAACCAATCTTTGCGGAACACCAAACTTTACTTTAGTATATATAGTAAAGCCACCATGTGCATGATAATGATCAGTCAAACAGAATCCAGGAATAGGGTGTTCTTCTACCTCCAACAGTGTCTAATATATACAGGATTCATGTTGCCAAAAGTTGCATCAAGGTCAAGCAACACAAAAATAAATAAATAAATAAATAAATAAATAAAGACACAACCTTAATCAGAGAATTTGTAAATTTTACCTGCTTGGATGATTGTCTCTATAGTCCAGTTCGAAACTATGCACTGAGTCTGTGCAGGAATCTGGGTGCTGCTGAAAACGTGGCCCCACTGGGTACTGGTGTACAGAAGAGTTGGGCTGAGCCGTGGTGTGGTACCGCGGTGGTAGACTGTTGCTCGTTTCACTCCTGTAGTCACTGTCACGATCGTCCACTGCGCTGTCCAGATCATCCAACGCTGTGCGGGTGACATAATAGACTTTAGAAAATGGTGCTATAAAATGCTAAATGTTCATTTTAACAATAAAAATATAATTAAGTGGCAAAAATGCTCAGTTTCAGTTGCAGAGCGGAAAGCTAGCTTCACAAATGCTAGAGACTGGTTGCCATATCATGCTGCTTGTATTAGAATGTACTTAAAAATGCAACATTTAAATCATATGAAACATGCCACATAAATGACACAAGAGTTGACAGATAACACACACACACATACATGGATGACAGAAACAAAGAGCCTCGTTTACTGAGACGGCAACACATTCATTTAGTCGAAACATTGTGGACAGGAGCATTTACTCAAGAAATGTTGAAAACTGTCCTTAAAACTCCAGAAGATGCTTTTATTCAATTGTAAAACTTAATGCAGTAACTGTTGTTATAATAAGAGTAGTTCATAACCTGACACTGCAATCCTTTAGATTTCGATTAAAGTCCAATATGACGGCGTTGCTTGAACATCTGCGCTAGCACAATCGTCTGGCCAGTCTATATACTGTAGGATGATATGTACTATAGTCTATATACTATAGGATGATAAAGATATTTCTTTATTTGTTTAAAGGATGTACGCTTTATCAATTTTTAGTTACAATCAACAACCGTGAAACAAGTTAGTTCTTGTTATCACTTACTTTACAGCAGCAATAAACATTCACTCCCTCTCTTTTTATTGTGTTTTATAATTAGATTTGATTATGTGAAGCATGAATGATTATGTGGACTTTAAATGTAAAAATAAAGTTATAAAAACGAGGGGATTAATTAATACGAAATTGTCAGTGATGCTGATGCAGAACCCACAAATTTAGCCCAATCAGCATCAAGATTTAACAGTTCTGTGATATACTGTAATAAGATACTAGCTGTGTGTCTTTTTGCTTTACTGTATGATTTCCTTCATGACTAGGAACTGAGAAAAACCATGTCAGCATATAAACTAGGGAACATGCACTTAAGCTGGGGAAGCAAAAGGACTGTAAAGGAAAGGATCAACAGAGCAAAAAGCCTCAAGGGTAATGGGGCGTCACTCCAGACTTTCCACACTGCCTAATGTCCTCCCCGCTTTCCACTGATTCGACTCGAGACCTTAGAGCCGACCAGTTGAGCACAGGGAGGACAGTAAACGGCACCGTCGGGAGACATTAGGGAATAAGGAAATAATCTGTAGCATTAGGGCAAAATAATCATTACATACTCTGTGAGCTTGGCCATCCGAAATGGCTGCCTGGCAAATCAAGCAGCAGAGAAGTGAAAGGAGGTAAAATAATTAGATGTTTAGATATTTAGTTTTTAACCAAAATATTGCACCAGTCCAACTTTAAAACATCTGACAGTGAGCTGTGTATGGAAAAGAAGACTCTCGGACTACATGGTGAAGTGGCTGCATGGCGCCACCTGGTGTGCTAAATGTATAAGTACTCACAACACTGAGACGCCGCTAAAGGTAGAAGGCGTCCGACTTCGTCATCCTGCAGCGGGAACTGATGTGACAAAGTAAAATCACAGTCATTATGAATAACACAGACCTGCAAGTATTTCAGAAATAATTCCAACAACAATGGTGTGTTTTAGCACTGCACAACAAAAACCAAATAAATCATGTTCAGCAACCGTTAGTTCATATTAATTAGTATTATAATATAGTATTAATATTCATTTTCATGAAGTTGTTAATTGTATACATGCATCCTCTTACTATAAAGACACAGCATACTGATTGCTTTTTCTTTATTTGTAAAAGCTTGTTATTTACTGTAGAGAACTGGAATTCTTAAAAAAAAAATAATAATAAATCACTTTAACACACTAACCACTCAAAACACACACATGCTAATTACTGAGATCATACCAAACCAGTGGGGTCTCTCTAAAACTGATGACAGGTTAAGAAAAAAAAAAAAAAAGAAAGAATAAGAGGATCAACTACAACAAACAAGTCTTCAACATTAAAAAACGAATAAAGGAACTGAGCATTAGAGTACATTTCTACTGACAAGGTGCCAGACTGCCATTGCCAAGAACTGTTTGGGGATTGGAAATGACTGGAACTGGGTTAAGACGCCATCGACACATTATTAAACCCTGAAAGGATTTGAACCGGCTGAACCGGCAACTTTGTGGAAGAAATGTATTCGGGAAAAAAAAGAAAAACATGAACAGAGATCACTTAAACGCTTAGTGAAGTCACATGGTAAGGATTCAACAGTATAGAGGCAGTGTTGTGACCCGGGGTTACAGAAATCAGCACCATGTCAGTGGAAGATCTGTAAGCACCTCCTTTAAAACACTGACATTTCACCAATGTTGGTAAAATACTCTTATAGAAATCTTGTGGTACAATGAATAATCTTGTGCTCTCAAAATCACTGCTGTTTAAATCATCACAAACAAACAAACAACAGAAGAAAGTATTTTCAAAAGTCAGTACATTCATATACAGTACATATTCATAAATAATGTTGTTGTGCTTCACCTCATCGTGCATTCCCATGGTGTTGATGCTCTCCAGTTTGCTGGACCAGTACCGAGCCTCGTCCTCTGGGATTTCTGTCAGAGAGACGGAGGAGAAATATTCGAGACAATCATTGCCATCAGCATAATAATAAGAATAATAAGAATAATAATACACAGAATAAAAAAATAATATTACTGTCCACTATAATTAGTGCTGCACAATTAATTGTAGAAAAGTCTAAATCATGATACAGACTGGCGCAATTATGCACACCCGTGAATTTATGTAGAGTTTGTCAATAATTTAAGTCTTTATTATAATCCTATTTCCAAAAAAAGTTTGAACAGTATAGAAATTGACAAAAAAACAAAAGGGCATCATCTTTATATTGCACTATACTGAAAAAATGACTGAATCTTCAGTAATGCCACTGAACATAACGTATATAATCAGACATAAATTCATCATGTATGAATTGAAAATGGTTTACACTCTTCTTCAGATAGTCGAGTCCTTGAGCAATAAACTGTCTCATACTGTCCCTAACCAATCCTGTCCTCACAATACACCTACTGAGACAATTTCCATCAACACACAAGTTCTTGGAAAAACCTAAAATTCTCGTTATCTTGAATATTTATCTATAAATTCATTCCAGAAGATTTCAAAAGAATCGGTCAAAAGAGCTACAATGAGAAATCATAATTATTATTAAAGGGAAACATTATGAAATTGTCTCCGGTGGCTCTACAAAGAATCTTCCAATGTTCCCAAGGGACAAACCGAACTAAAACAAATGTAATTATAAATGGATAACATTTTCAATAATAGTATAATCCACAGTAATCACTGGCAAAATGCTTCATCAAAGAAAAACTGGAACAGTCACATGGTCTCCATGACATCACTCCGACAGTGATTATTTTCCCATAACACACTCATGATCTATTCATTAATTATTTGAAATAGACAAGAACGGAAGTCGTTTTAAACCCGAGATTGTAAATATTCCTGGTTTAAACATTCTTTAATAGATCTGTGACCGTGAACATACACTGTACCAGCGAACCAGCGCTGTGTGTTTCTGTATCACATCCCCAGCCTTTGAAGGTGCGGCCGGCCACTGAAGGACAGCAGAGCATTAAAAATACTCACAGCTTCAAAGGGCTTAGATAAAACAGGCAGCTTTATGAATGGGATCAATCGCTGGCCGAGTCTGTGCTGCAAAACCAAACACTGAGACTCGGCAAAGCTTTACCTTAAACCAACCTGTTTAAATCAGAGTCCGTGAGGGATGTTTTATTAAAGTGGCAAATACAGTAAAGTAATGATTTTAATCCAAGGATTAACAAGGAACAGTGGTTAAGATCTTAGACTGCTGATCAGTAGATCATGGATTCGACTCGAGCAGTACTACTGTACCAAGCCTGCAAAGTCCTCAATCACACGGGCGTTCAAGTCAAACCGGGACTTTTGACTGCACAGAGGACAGTTCTAAGAGTTAAAAACTCCCTTTATTTCTCTCTATAATCCCCTGCTGTTTCACTAGTGCTTGAATGTAGACCAGGAACTAAAGTTCACTTTAAGGAATTACAATTACAGCTAATTACTATTTTGTTTTTTTTTTGCAGAATGTAATCAACACTGTAAATGCACAAACATTATTTGCAAAGTTAGCTCTGAGTAATTTCAGCCTTGATGATTCTTGTTAATTTCCTGAGACTCCTTCAACCTTGATGAGATTTAATTAAATCAATAGAAACTGATGGATAAAGAAGAAGACGCGTCAGGCACAGAAGATGAAGCAGAAAGAATAGATGCTCACTGATCCACTCGGATTCCAGTTTATCGTCAATAATAACGCAATGTTTTATGTGTAGCTCTTAAAACACAGAGCATTTTTTTCTTTTGCTTTTAGTGTATTTTTATTTTCATATATAAAGGGCTCAGGATTGCGCAGCATAGAGTCACATGCTTTTTTCAGTTTCAAGTCTGAAGCCTCCCCGTTTAACACACTGGGTTTTAAAGGTTTAAACAGGAACGAGGACTAACTATGGAAAACCTTCATGAATGCCATTGACTAGATTACATACTGTATCCATGTTCCTTTGTTAATTAGAAAAAGAAAATAAATAATTTGACTACCATTACAGCCTGGACGTGATCGGATAAGCACAGGGCATCATGTCCTCAGGGTGCGAAAGGGAAACTCAGTTCACTTCACTTCAGTCTGAATGTCTCTCAAACTGACACACTGACCCTAACGAGGATACACAGGGATGCACTACTAATACTACACTAAAGTGTGGTGTCTTACCGAAGGGAAGCTCAAAGCGAGTGTCCAGGAGGACCTGGTGAGGCGTCGGGTTCTTGGTGCCGCAGATTTCATCCGCCTTCATCAGAACCTCCGAGTGCAGAAACGTCCACTTTCCAGGACCTTCCTGAAGAGATTAAGAGGAGAAATTCCATCGATATGTGTTCTGAATTTGATCAATCAATCAAATCAATTAAAATCAGTAAAAAAATAAAATAATAAAAAAAACACAGGTCCAGAAGTCGATGGCAAAAAACTGTTAAATGTCACCTCTTCTGAGTGGCAGACGCTTTCGAGCGGGATCCACGCCGTCCCCAGCATGGTGTCCCAGATGAGACCTTTATTCCAAACCTCCACGATGAGCCCCAGGTCCAAGCGGCTGATCTCACTAGAACACACACAGTACACCCGCTTCACGCTCTACTATTATCAGTACTAGTATTAGCAGTATTAGTATACTTAATTTCTTCCATAATTATTTCTACAGGGTACACAAGTGAATCCGGGTGTCAGTAGAACTTAGATATGTTTACTATGAAATTATTAATAGATAACAGTTTCAATGACAGTAGTGCCTCTCTCTACTGCTCGTTAAGTTTGTGTTCTAGTTAACGAAGTCCACTGACAGCAAAAATCATAAAAAGTACTGATCTGACTGTATGTTGTATAAATCGATGCGAGAGGTAAAGCACACACACACACAAATACAAACACACAAATTGTTAAAATCACAAACACATACACACATACACACACACCGAAAGGTACTGAAGCATTAGGGTCCACACTAGCAGACCATGTAAAAGCTTCTTCACACAAGACATCAGACCTCTCAATATCCAGGGACACACACACACACACACACACACACACACTGAACTGGACTCCACTCCAATCGAGTCTTCTTTTAATTTCTCTCTTTTTTAAATAGTGAAAGTAAGAGCATTTCTGTACACACACACACACGATGTGATGAGAACTCAAAGGATTGGGGCTAAACAGCTGCGTGTCCAGAAGAAAACCCCACATGTTAATGAGACTCATCAGAAAAAAGGCTTCAGTTTGTTAGGGAGCATAAAGATTAGACTTTGGAGCGATGGGGGGGATGGTCATGTGACCTGATGAGTCCAGACTGACCGTATTCCAGAGTGATGGGCGTGTCAGGGTATGACGGGAAGCGCATGAAGCGATGCAGCCATCATGCACAGTGTCCACTGAACAAGCCTCTGGAGACAGTGTTATGATCTCAGAAGTGATGAAGTCAGCTGACGACGTCTGTGGATCGTACGACTGTGTAGTTCTGTGCTGTTTCGAGTAGCACCGTGGTCCTGGGGGAACGCGGTTTCCTTTCACTATGTACCGTACATCCTGTAAATGGCTGAAATGGCACTAAAAGCCACTTTGACGTTGACTTGAAATTACATTTTTTCCAGACGCAGGAACGTCTTCAGGACAGGGATTGCAATTTGCGCTTACTCACATCCTGAAAACTGCGTTTTTTTTTTCCTGGTCGGCTGTTGAGTGAACAATTGTGTTCACATCACGGTGATTTACTGTTCTTTAATAAATACAAGATCGCAGACACGTTGCTATAGCATAATAAAAGGAATAAAACTCATCCCGGTTTAGGAAAAAAAAAAAAATCTAAGTGCAAAACACACATTAGAGATAAATATTGTTTATTTTTGAAAACGAAATGTCTTGGTTGAACATCTTTGCTCCATATCATGTCGTTAAAAGCGACCGAGCTTTCCCTCTGCTTCTGGAAACCTTGATGAGCCGTGCCTGTTGTAGATCAGACGATAAGACTGGATGAGATCAGACAAAGGAAGCAGGAGGAGGAGGAGGAGGAGGAGGAGGAGAGGAGCGAGCGGCGCTGTATGAAAGAGCGGGGCTAATTATCATGAGTGTGAGCTTTCAGAGACAACCAGGTGCATCACGCAAGGAGGAAGAACAAGCATGACGCACACTTTACACACACTCACACCATAGTGTCACGTTAATGTTTACGAGGGATTATAATCGATACTCGGGAACCCTGGAACGACTGAGATACCAGCAGCTCATCTCCAGGTCAGGAGGAGGAGGAGGAAGAAATGGCTCAAAGAAGTACTCAATCAGGGGTAGCTCAGTGGTTAAGGCATTAGACTATGGTTCGGAAAGTCCCAGGTTCAAACACGACAACCACCAAGCTGCCACTGTTGGGCCCTTGAGCAAGGCCCTTAACCCTCAACTGCTCAGATGAATTATGAGATGAAAACGTAAGTCGCTTTGGATAAGGACATCTGCTAAATGCCCCAATGTAAAATGTAAAAGAAGAGTTAAAAAGATCACAAACAATAAGAAGAAATCTGAAGAAAACATGAAAAGGGTCAAGCCAAAGAGAAAGGAGAAGGAAATGGAGAATAAGAAGAGGAATACAAAGTGAAAAAGTATGCTTAAGGAAGAATTTCAGTTCAGGAAGAGGAAGAAAAAAAAGTTAAGAGGCAGAGAGAAAAAGAAAAGGAAAAAATAAATTGAAGGAAATTTCGAAAAGAAAATGACAGAAGAAAGACACAGGGAGAAGAGGAAAGAAGTAAAAGTGAAGAAGAAAGGAAGAAAAAGAGGAGCAAATTGTGAAGAGGAAGCGAAAAAAGAAGAAAGAGTAGCGAAGAATAGAACATGGAAGAAGAAAAAGTAGAACAAAAAGGAAATTTTAAATTCGTTACTTTTTGTAAAGATGAACAGGAGGAAGAGAATCAGAAGAGGGCTGTTTAATACTGTAGAGAAGGAAATGATTCATGATTTATTATTTCTGAAGTTCAACACAACTAGAACGTGTTCTTCACCACTGAGTGAAGGATCTCTGCTCGGAAAATATGTCGCAGAAAATAAATAAATAAACATTAATAAAGGTCCGTGTGCCCCGCCCTCTCAGCGGACGAGCTTCGTCTCATCCTCAGCGCACTTAACAGGCCATTCACAGGCTGGATAAATAATGAATGGATTTCTAAACGCTGCTGTCACAGCGCGCCGCTTTCCTTTCCTTTATTTACTACACAGATGGAGGGATGAAAGCAGAACGTCTCTCATTTATCTGCAGGGTGAAAAGCTCGGCGTCCTGCCAGCCGACGTTCCCTCTGTAGGTTTCACTAAATCTCTCTTCGCTTTATTATTCAGTGTTTTATTTTAAAATGTACATCAAAGGTGGGGGGGATGCGGGGTTTGCTGTTGAAAAAAACTTTAATGGAAAAATTTTAATAATTAGTACAAAAAAAGAAAAGTTTTTTTTTTTAAGAATTACGGTCACCATCTATCCGTCCATCTAGGAACCTTTGTGGTCCGCCTCGGGACTGTGGAGGTCAGGGGTGATTACCATTGTATTTATTCCTATTTTTATGACTGTGATAGGACCTCTGGTCAACATTCACACACTACAGGCAATTTGGGAACACCAATTAGCTAATTAGCCTACTAGGAAACCCGGAGAAAACCCACCAAGCACGGAGAGAACATGCAAACTCCATGCACACAGACCCTGAAGCGGGACTCGAACCCGGACCTGGAGGTGAAAAGCCGCCCACCCTAAACAGCATTTCACAGAATTCTAATATTCGATTTGAGATTTTAAACCAGAAATATTTATTACATTTAGAATATAACATCTGCAGACGGTTCTGCATGAGACTAGCACATGATTAGCGTCCGTATGCTTTTACCTTTCACGTTTATCCAAAGCAACTTATATTAGTGATTTAATCGAAAGCACATCCTCATGCTAGTTCGCTGCCCCAGGAGCTCCGAGTACCCTCTGGTTCCCTGCGTTGCTCCCTCAGGGGGCGGAGTCACACACATTATTACGTTAGCTGTTATGAAGAGCGAGGGACACTTGAAGGACCTGTTCGGGTCAGGGAGGACATCTGGCTTTCCTGAGCTCCCATTACAACTGAACTGTTAATTAAACCTGGACTTGAGGTGGATCCAGTTATGACTCCTAAAAGAAGGGGTTTTATAAGGCTGCTCAGTCTGCTGTACGGCACCATAAAGTCACATCCGTCTCATGTTAAACAAGTCTTCTTAATATTAAACAACTTCTATAAAACTTTATTGCTTGCACTTAATAACTTAATATTAATAAGCTACATAATATTGATGTAAGAGATAAAACAAAGTCTCTCACTGTTATTGGAAAAACCATCAATGATGGGGTCGTGATGAAGCCAAGTTACGACTACCAGCTGGATAGTGAATATTTATCTACAATGGTAGAAGGTTTTATTTCTCATAAGAGCTTTCCACAGCAATCTGTCATCACTGTATACTGGACATGTTCTGTATTCACATGTTCTGAGACCAGTCATGTGTGGGAATGGGCTTTTTGACAATTTTGCCTAAGAACACGGCCATGAATGAAGAACGGAACAAGAGCATCCCCCGAGAGCAACTTCCCCCAACCATTCACGAACAGTCTGGTGATGAACAATGCCTTTTCCAGCAGGATGGAGCTCCTCGTCATGAGGCAAAAGTGATAACTAAGTGGCTCTGGGAACAGGACAGGAAACTCCCGAACTAAATACACCCCGACACCCAGGCTCTCGCTTTCTCGTTCTCTGAATAAAATAAAAAAATAAAGACTGAAATTAATAAAATGTAGCTCGGCATGATCCTCATGTTCAAGAATTTAAGTTACAGGAACTCGGCTGGGAGTTATTGCCACGTCCCCCGTACGTAGAGCGACTAAGCCGTTCCTACATGTTCGGGGGATTAAAAGGAGTTCCTGGGAGGCCAGGGGGTTCAGACATGAAGCAGGCAGTCCAAACGTGTCTCCGGCGTAAAACTGAGAAAACCGTCTACCTTGATGGTGTCCAAGCAGCAGGTATAAGTGCATTAGTGTAGCAGGGGATTATATGGAGAAATAAAGCTTTAAGAGCTTAAGTCCCGGTTTGACTTGATCGCTCTTCGTATAATTAGAGTGTAATGACTCTAATCAAGTTTTTAAAAATTAATAATTTTTTTAATATACTTTTCTCATAAATACTACAGCATTTTAGAAATATCATATCTCATAGTCCACCCCAATTAGCTGCACTTTGTTCTGTTATAATAATTTTTTCCACTATATATTAATACACATTTAATCTTTTATCAGCAGAAACACAAAAAAACTGAGCCACGCAGCTGTAGTGCTGAGTGAAATGTTGGAAACACACTCCATTCGACTCACATGACCAATCATGCGTGACGGCAAACACATCAACACGTGGAGTGTGACATGCGGCTTGTTACTGTACATACAGTAGTGTTTAATGTTATCAGCTTCACCAGTAGCCCCATCAGAGGCGTGTTCGCGTTGGTAAAGATGGGCCACCAAGGAGGAGGAGGAGGAGACTGAATGGAGGGCGTCACATGAACAGGTACTAGACAAATAGCATGTGCAGGATATCTGGATTTTGTTTCTTGGGATAATGTATATACAGTATATTCACAAATTCTATAATAACACTATGGACTGGATACAAAAGGACATTCCAGGATGAAATTACAAGAACATATGCAGTATGACACCACTAAACACACACACACACACGCACACACACACACACACACACACACACACACATACACACACCTACACACACATTACCACATTACGGTGCACACACACAATGACAGATTGACATTATACAGTGTATACATGGTGACATCATGGGAGAGACACTTACAGTCACGAAAAAAAAAATAGATACAAGGTGACAGACAGACATGATAAAATGTATACGGGATGACGAGTGACGAGACACAGGATTATGGTGTGAAATAGATAATACATAAATTGACATAACTGAACAGAGACTGAATAATATTACAGAAAGTATATAAAATGACAGAGAACATTATGCAACAGACACAAAGTGAGACAAAAGAAAACACAAAAGGACACAGAATGACATTACAGAATAGACACAGAATAAAGAGTAAGATAAGATTATAAAATGGATACAGAATAACCTCAGGGAACATATAGAGGAAAAAAAACAAAATGACATTAAGTAAACAGATACAGGAAACAAAAAATGACAGTATAGTAGGAAACATTATGACATATACTGTAGGAACAATTTTTTTTTTTAATCATCTGATCATAGCGAGTATCAGTGTTGGGCAAAAACAACCTTATACAGCAACATGCAACTTTTCCACCGTGCCATTATTAATTTACTAAAAATGTAGCCAAAAATAATAATAAAAATGTGTGCAATACTAAGTACACCCCCACCCCCAATGATTCAATAGCTTATACATCCACCTTCAGCAGCAATCATATAATAATATATCATATAATAATGAACTTCAGTTCATTGAGATTTTTGTGGGAATTCGCTTACGCACAGCTCACCTAAGATCCGTAAAGACTTCAACCTAATTGAAATGCTGTGCCGGGACTTTAGAAGAGCTCTGAAGAAGCAAATTCCAAAAAATGTTAACGAACTAAAGTAATGTTGTAAAGAAGACCGTACCAAAATGTTGTGAGAGGCTGATGAAGTCATACAGGAAACATTTACTTCAAGTTATTGCTGCAAAATAAACTACTGAATCATGGGTACTTAGGGGGGTACTTAGTATTGCTCACATGGTTTCTTTAAGCTTCATTTTTGTTAAATAAATAATGGCACCATGGAAAAAAAGTCATATGTTGTTGTTTGTCTGACGTTGTAGTTGCTTAATACTGAGACCGGCTACGATCAGATGAGTTTTATTATGCTCTTAAACAAACACACAGAATTAAAAGGGGGGTACTAACTTTTGAACATGACACATAATGGCATTTAGGAATAAACACAGAATAACATAATTAGGAAATGGACAGAATTTCCAAACAGGCATAAAATGACAAACTGACTGTAATGACGTTTACAGAATGGACAGACAACCTTACAGACCAGAGACCCTTATGGAGACTTTATGGAGTGGACTGACATTATACTACTGGCATTATACAGTAGCTGCTCTCTGTTTTCTAATAGTGAAGATATTTGGGTTCAGCTCCTGTATGATTAAATGATTAAAGTTGGCACAGGTTATTAAACAGATGCTACTGAAGATCGGCTGTTATTTAAAAATGGTGTTATTAGGGATTAAACAATAATTTGCAAATGTTATTCAAGGACAGAATTGTGCGGCATTTAAAGTGGACAGGTTTATTTCAAGGCTGGTAGGAGCCGCCCTTGTTACTACTTGTTTTTTAGTTTTTTTTTTATTAAACTTAAGTCTATACTAGGTACTGTATATGGTGTTATGTCTTTTTTATGCATTTGGTTAAATATATATATAAAGGAATGTGTGTTGGTTCTGAGGTCACGTTTACTCTAAGAAAAAAAAAGACATTGTAAAAAAATTCCTTTCCTTACAGGCAATGAGCGTTTATTTGAATAAAAAAAGTTAAATATTTGTAAGCAGTAGTACAAAAAAATTACAGATCAGACATCGATGCGGTAAAGTAATCTGTTTAATAGTTGTGCATTTTTAATTTATTTTATATAAACAAAGTTCTTGACTGTAGCTGAGCGACACCGAGTTATATAACGACGCAGATATAAACTAGAAAACACAAACACAATCAATTTAATTAAGGCTGACTGTAAGGCACATTTGGAACAGGGTTCATATCTAAATTAGGTCTGGATATTAAAGCACTGAATGTCAACAGGGGAGGGACAGAGGGACATGAAGACACCAAAGTCCACTTCCTGCCAGCACAGCGCACACATCACAGTGAACACTGCACTACTGTGTTAACTGTACAAGATATGTGCACACACACACACACACACACACACTTTTTCCACTCAAAATGAACAAATTTTTTTTTTGAGTCATTTCGTTCTTTTGATCAGAAATAAAATTAAATGTTGCGTTTTCAATAAACAGACCCCCAATACGTCTACATACACAAATTTTGGCTATAGTTCCAGTAATGAAAATATTACTATGCAGCAAAGGACATATTATAATAAACAGAATGAGTAGCTCACCATCATATCTTCTAGTCTGAGTCGTTCGTTCTATTGAATCTATTGCACTGCATAGTGTCTGTGGGAGTCACGTGACAAAAGAACGAACGACTCGGAGTAGAAAAGTCAATTGAAAATGAATTGCTCAATTCTGTTTCCTGTACATAACCTACGGAGGTTTTGCGATGATTTGCACATGCGCGGCCAGTAAAATATGAACAAATCACTCTCCGAGACGACTCGTTCATCTGAGTCACGTTAAAGATTTGTTCAAAAAGAACGAATCGTTCATGAATCACTACGCCAGACTACTGATCAGAAGGTCATGGGATCGATCCCCCACCACTTCAGTGTCACTGAAAGGATCATGAGCAAAGACCCCTCAACCCTCATCTTTCTTAGCTGTACAGTACGGTGTAAATCAGATAAATGTGAATCACTCAGAATAAGCGCGTCTGACAAATGCTGCGCCCCCCCCCCCAAAAAAAACAAATGCTGCCCCCCGCCCCAAAAAAAATCTCTTTCAAATATTATATTAGAACATAAATTCATAGGTTTATGGTTTACAAATTACACCAAACGAATTTGATTATAAAATAAGCAATATAAAAAAATGTTGTATACGGGGAAAAAATATATGAATTAAATATTTATTTAGTGTAATTTGTGATAAATAAAAGTTAGTTTTGTATTACATGACAAACCCCTACAAAATAAACGTGCCATGAAATAAACATTATATGACAATTTTTATTAATGGTCTTGACGGGGTTAATTATAATAGTAATAATATATTTGATAATAGTAAACCTATGAATTTATGTCCAAATATAATATTTGATAGAGATTATGTAGGAGGACAATCTGTGGCAGGGGGGCATTTTAGCGCATAACACCGCCCCCTGCCCTAAGGGAAGTGTGTATCGTGAAATGATGGCATGGAACATGTGTTAGGTGTTAGACAGCGGGAGGGGGAACGGTGATGACACAAATTTGTTATTTTGCCAAACCATCTACCAAGCAAGCTCGTCATATTAATAATGGAAATGTTATGAATATCTTTTGATTATTTTATGACTATTTTATCTCCAAATGGGAAGATCTTCCAGTGCGTGTCGTAAGCACTCTCACTAACTCCTATTTCATTGACCCCCTCGGAAGCCCTGCATAAGGGCTCTTATTATTATTATTATTATTATTATTATTATTACTACTACATTGCGTGGTGCAGCTGTCTAACCCGTGCCACGTAACAGATATGTGATACTTACAGAATCCAATCCAAATCAAATCTGCACCTACGTATCATTATAACATTGTATCGGCTGATCCCTTGTGTTTCCCAACCCTGATTAATAACAACGATGCTGTGAAATTTATTTTTGACACTGAAAAAAATCTAAATAAGTTAATAATATTAAAATGAAATAAAAAGTTTATTAATTGCATTAGTCAGAAATATTGTCTATAGAAAATATTGTATTGATTGCATTAGTTAGAAATATTGTCTTCACAAAATTAAAAGTAATGTCATGTCACAAGGGAAACCAAAGAGTCGAAAGTTACAGCTTTACCTCTGATTCTAATGAAGCACTGACAACGAAGACTCCGTCCAATAAAGATAAATAAGCGAGAAAATGACCAAATCAGGACTAGTGCATTAATATAAACCAGCACTTTCTGACCAATCAGAGTGCAAGATTCCAAAGAGCCGCGGTATAAAGGTAGAGGGCTCACAGCTTAACCTCAAGAAACTTGACAAAGACGAACAAAAATCATTAAAATGTCAACAAGTCTTCTTAATATGCAAATATTTTCACAAATATTGCCAAATGTTTCCATGTGACCCTGAATACAGGATAAAGCGGTATAGAAGATGAATGAATGAATGTTTCCATGTGAAAGGCATACATGGTCACATGACTAGGGCTCATTACAATATTTGGAGTTAGAAACATGGCTGAAACCGAACACTTTTTAATCAAAGTAAAGTTCACATAGGAGAGAGAAAATTGTTTTACACACCTCACATATACATGCACAGATTAATCTATGGCAATACGTGCGGATTTGATGCGATGGCGCAAGTCATGCAGAGTTTAAAACAAAACAAAAAATGTATGTTTTATACAGTAGGTCTGTATTGTAGCGATTATTTCAGCCCTAGAGCAAAAATATTAGAAGGTGAAAGGATAATTATGACTGAATATCCCCCCATTATTAAACCTGAATCATGTTAATAGACGTTTTCAGAACATTCAAGATTAAGAACTACACAAACACCTCCCTCCCTCAACTCATCATCATCTATACCCGTTTCTTCTTCTATACCCGTTTCTTCTGTATACAGGGTCGCAGGGGGGCTGGAATAAATATTTAGCATAAAAATAAAAAAAACTTATATAAATGAACGGACAATTTGCGCTATTCCAAGTCTGCAGACTCCATTCATTTAGTGACGTGTTGGTGTGAAATGTGTGGAGTCTTACAACATGAAGTCCTGCTCCCAGCATGGCTGGTCTCCCCGCACCGTGATGGTCGTGCTCTTGACATTCTGCACCTTTAGGGTCACGTAGGCATTGAATTTGCCTGGAAGAGAAATAAAGACAGAATCGTTATGTTCCAGGATGTTGTTTGTTCCATCCACTGAACCCACAGCCCTCAGGATCTTTAACGCAGTCTCCAATATTTTGCTTTACTGCTATTCGACAACACAAATCCTCTACTCAAAGAATTCTACAGACACTCACTACACATTTCAGCACTAGTGTGCACATCAAGCACTACTGTAGCTCTATAGCCTAGAGGTTTCTTTCTCCTGGATCCACAACAAGCACTTACATTTATAACCCAAAACAGATAAAAACAAGCTTCTTATCATTACTCTCAATCATCTTTATTTTAATTACATTTTACTCATGTTTTTTTTAACCTTACCGTTTCATGCACCTTTATTATTATTACTGATTTACTTTAATGACTGAATTTACTGTATGGTTACTTATTTTATCATCTTCATTTCCCACCATGCTGTGAACTCTAACCCACAAGACAGTTCCCTACATTATCACGTGTCAGATTTTCTGGCGTATCTTTTTGAACTCTCAGTGCAACACATTCAAAGAAAAGTGCTATCCATCCTCTTCTACATACCCCAATTCACACACACCAATGAGTATCCAGTACTGCTTTGATTATTAGTAAAGAAAATGTAACTAACCGCGACTGGTGGAGCCGGCGGCCGACAGTGTAATTAACGGATGAAAAGAGTGTTAAATTCTTATCGGTACTCTGTAGCCAAAAGGTGAGGAGAATAAACCATGGAGGTGGTGGACAGTCCTGAGAAACGTACAAGATTTACATTATATTTCCACTTTTTGCACTTTAGAATATCAGCTCCGTTAACTGCAAGGTTCTGGGGTTAAGTCCCAAATAGGGATATAGATGTAGGGTGTACAATCCCTTGTTCCACACAACAAGTAGTGCCCTTGATCAGGGGTTAGAGGGGGATTTAGGATTCTGCCTTGTGTTACAAGCTAGTTAGCTTTGTTAGTCTGCTTAGGTGTAAATAAAACCACAAACTGTTCAGAGGCGACTGTGAAGTGATTACTGCAGAGACAGTGTGTTGTTTAAGACGATATAACGTTATCAGATGTGTGTTCTTCCTGAAAGTGCTTCCGTGACTGATTTTGAATGTGGGTTTTGGCAGGCAGCTGCTCTCTCCTCGGTACTGCGGACCAACAGTTAGTGTAATTAATGATCGTTTGAACACCGAGAGATACTGGAGATATATTTAAACGTCTCAGTGCTGTTATGCTGTATATCACAACTCGTGAAACACCTCCCATCCAATCAGATTATGCCTCCTGTCCAATCAGACGCAGTTGGAACTGACGGTTGTATTATAGTATATAAACTTAGTTATTGTTGTTGTGGTTTTTATCACCTTTATTGCTTGTTTATTTAATTGCTGGCTTGTTATAATTTTACTGTTAATGTTATTATTAATAATAGTCGTCATGTCATTATTATTATTTGATTGTTGTTTATTATTTTTGTCGTCCTGCTACACAAGCTGCGTAAACCCTTCAGAGGTCTTCATCAGTCACTCGCCGTCTCTCTGGGCTTCAGCATGAGTGTGAGTTAAAATCCTGCATTAGACCGGATTTGATTATAAAATCAGCTGGACATCTCGGATAGAAAATCTCAAATGTGGCGGAAGGATTATATAGCGGTGTGAGGTAATGCTACGGCCTCATTTCAGACCGAGTGGATGAGGATTAGGAGAAAAACACACTCTAGTATACTTGCATGCTTGTACCTGGCTTTGAGAAATCTCGAGAAGACTTTCAGCTGTTAAAACACATTCTGTTCATTTAAATATCTTGCTTTTTTTTTTGTTTTGTTTTTTTGGTTGCCGTGGTGATTCAAACGCAATCCAGTTTTGCCCATGACTACGGCATCAACAAAACCACGAATTCAAACAGAAATATCAAGGACGGAGATAACACACAGGGTTATTTAAAGAATGAGACGCTATTGAGGGGAAAAGGTCAGATGTCAGGACAAAACGGTGATAAACGAAGGAAGTTAGACAAAGGGGCGGTACAACGTGGGTCCATGAGGGCCAACAAATGCTTTTGTTCTTTACCTCTACTGGGCTAAGGTACTAATAGTGCAGTGTGCAGTGCTTTTAACTCTGACCATATTTATACGCATGGTAATGCAGTACACACTCACATGTTAACCACAGCTACAACCACGATAAAAAAGAAAAATTAAGTGTTTAATTAAATAATTAATTATTATTAAAATAATATAATTTGATTAGTGATAACCAAACACAAATGCACACATTTAGTCTGGTAAAAAAAATCTGCTAATTTTAATGAATTTTAATGTTC
>JAQMYK010000009.1:24220276-24233614 GCA_030014345.1 Clarias buthupogon
AAAGTTATTTGGATTTTTACATTATTGTTGAAATACACAGTCCTGAAAAAGGGGCGTTTCTTTTTTTGCTGAGTATACTGTATATATGTCTTTTTTTTGTATGGTGAATGAATGAGCACCTGAGTGATGCAACCTTTTGTGTGTTATTGGACTTAAAATCATTCCTGCAAACAGCATGTTTAGTAATGTTTTGTCCCTGCGTGTCTGTGATGGTTTCCTCGGTCCTAAGAACGATATGAAGTAAACTGAGAGTTTCGAGGTTCTGCGGTGTTCTGTGTGAGACAGAGCGTGGGCATTCCCCAGCATTCCCTCACTTCCTCCTCGGTCACGAGGCTTATGGGAAAGCTCTGAGGGCAAACAGTGAAGCGGATTAGCACAGGGGGAGGAGGGAAGAGGGAGGAGGGATTTGGGCTTAACCTAGACTGATCTCATTCCCAGTGGACAGGAAGCACGGCCTCAGGACGTTTCCTAATGCACATCGATTGATCAGACTCACACAGACACACAGACGAGGTTTTATTCCAGCAGATTTCCTCTGATATTTACACCACAAGTGCTTGAATTTGACTGAGAGCACAATGAAGAAAAAAAAAGGGGGGTGTTCATGTCAAACCAGGACTTTTGATTGTGCAGGATAACAGAACATGGTTAGGAGAGTAAAAACTCCCTTTATTTCTTTATATAATCCCCTGCTACACTAATGTACTTACTGTATCTCAGTGTTTCACTAGTGCTTGGACACCATCAATGCAGGACGATTTCTCAGTGCACCACAGCTATGATGGGACTACCTGTCTGATATCAAGTTGGGAGCATCAAACTGTCCGAAATGTCTTTGTATGCTGAAGCATTAAGAGTTCCTTTCACTGGAATTAAGGAGCCGAGCCCAAGTCCTGAAAAACAACCCGACATCGATATACGTCTGGCAAGATAGTGTTTATCGAATCTACACTTTACCTTCAGTTCTGCGTTTCCTTCTCTGCTGTTATGGTGCAAAATATGAGGATTAGAACAAACCCTAAACAAAGGAGCTTTGTGGCAGAAACCTGAAACCTGAAAACTTGTTTCAAACACAACACTAAACTTCCATCTTGTGTTACACTGCAGGAAAAAGGTCACGACACACTTAGCTGAGAGGAGAGGAGAGTCTGAGCTTACCTGGAGGGCCCTGGAGTTTGGCTTTCTTTACTAAAAAGGGAAAAACAGAGAAAGAGAGAAACAAAAGATTAGGATGTGGAGGCAGGAAGAAAAAGCAGCAAAAACACAAGTAATACACTGTTCAAGTAACATGAACGTTGTGGGTTCGAAACCCAGGACCATATTAGATTAGAAATAATAATTGTGTAAAAAGCAGGACTTCGATAAACCATTAAACTCCACTAGATGTGTTTACATGGACTCAAACATTCAGGTAGTAACGGGAGTAACACGGCGCCACCTCAGTCCGGCCTGATCTGAATGAATGTTCATTGGGAACGTGAGCGGTGGAGTGAACCTTTAACATCCCGTTCAACGGGTAAATATTAGCCGTGTAAACCTCATTACTGAATCAATCGCTTCTCCTGCTAGGATAAATATATTCCTTCTGTGCATGTTTGCCCCACGTGGGGGTAACACCAAGTGACGTGACGAGTCCCAGGAGGGAAGTTTGGCTTTTGTTCCTGATCAGTAAACTCTGAGGACGAATAACTCCCTCTCCCACCGGTCTTTGTTTATTATCTGTCCCCCTCTTTCTCTTTTCTTTAATTCTCTTTTGCTGAACATCATCTCCATTTTTTTCTCCTTTTCTGTAATTTCTCTTCCTTTGCCCATTTCTCCTGATACTGCTTTACCTTTTCTTTTTTCTTTCCTTCTTGTTTTCACTCATTTGATTTCTTTCCCCCTTCGTATCTATTTTTCCTCTCTCTTTCTTTCCTCCGTCTTTTTTCTTTATGCTTCTTTTGTCTTCGCTTTTCTCCTTCACTTCCACCTCCATACTTTCTTTCCTTTTTCCTTTCCTCATCAATTTCTACTGCCTTCTTCTCATCTTTCCATTTTGCTCTTTCTCTCAAGTTCATTTTCCCCTTTATATCCTCTCTTTCTTTCACCTTTTACTTCTTGAGCTTTATTTTCCTCACTTTTCATCATTTGCTTTCTTCTTTGTTTTGAGCTTCTTTTCTGCAATTTCTCTATCCCCTTCATTCTCTTTTTTCTTTCCTAATTGTCCTTGTTCTCTCAATTCTTTTTTCCTTCCTTTGTCTTTTTGTCCTTCTCGTCTTTTTTCCTTCCTTTCATTTTTCTTATCTATAGTCCTTATTAACCGTTATTCTCTCTTAATTTAACCATCCCTTCTTCCCCCCTTTCAGGGTCTTTCTTTTCCGCAGTGTCGACATGTTTATCTCCTCCATCCACACACAGTCAGTATTACAGGATTGAGTGAGATTATAACAGCAGATTATTTACTAGATGAATGTGACAGATGGATGCTGGGATTGGACTATGTGCTTAACGGCATGGTGGGATTAACACAACACACATTACTCCCACCTTTTTTCCCCCCCATTACTGGACTGGCGGAGATCAGGTTTACTCTTACACACAGCAGGATGAGGAGTGAAGTTGGTGAGAAATGAAATGAGATGAATAATCACATCATCTCACTTTCAGATCTTCTCAGAACACGCAGTATGGCTGACTGTTTAGGTGGCAAATGATAAACTGCAGTGTAAATATTTCCGTAAGGAACGACGGCGAGAAGATAAACGTTGTGTAATGAAGTGAGCGGGTTTTCCACGGATACCTTAACCTTTCCGTTATGACGTGGAAACACGAGCGCCTCCTGAATTCCCGAGGCTTAATGCGTAACCTTTAACGCTGCAATGTTCCCGACGATGATGACGGAAACCGAGGCTTATCTCAGATCCCGGTTCACACACTTCACACATAAAACCTCAATGAGTAACTCCACATCCTGGTGTTAAAACCACGTCACGACCTGCGATTGTTGGATTTCATTTTTAAAACAATATTTTATTTACTACTGAACAAGTTTAACTGTCTGTTAATAATGTCGGCTCTTAATTTACTCTCTGCCATGTTGGTGGAAAGATCAGTTAATAAACATAGAAATCTATTTATATGGCTGGCTGTCGACCAGGACCACCGACACCGTGATGGGTTTATTATCACTTTGTGATTCTTATTTTAATCATTTCTTTTTACAGTTAAAATGATTGTTCCCATCTGTTTCAGCTGATCTACAGTAAGTTGTGGCCATTCTTTTGTTCCTTCCCACTCTGTCTGGGAAATGGTCCACCCATGCTAGATCACTAATGAACTGGGGCAGGAAAAAGCTCCACAACAGAGAAGAGATCAGACTTCCACGAGGTCAACAAGCAAAAAGTGTTTAGCAGGAAGCAGGAAGTGAGGACGGAGGCCGTGCACATCAGCTTCTGGAATGTGTTATTCACTTTTGGGCCTCTAAAGCAAAGACGAGAGAGCGGTGTGTATGTGTGTGTGTGTGTGTGTGTATGTGTATGTGTATAGATGCTTAAACTGCAGGATGATTTCAACAGATGGACAGAGGATTATAATTTCAATCTCTTTCCTTTTCGCCTCCTCTTTATTTCTCTCTCTATGTTACGTCCTGTCCTACTTTATCATGATGACAGCTTCAGCAATTCCCTTCCCGAAACTGAACCCTTTCTTCTGCCTTGAAAACATTATTGTTTTGCCAAAACCACTCAAGCAAACTCATCACTACAGTAAAGCACAATTTTTATCTCTAAAACAGCTTTTGCTACACGGCTGTATCACTTGTTTTTTGTTTTGTTTGTTTTTTTGTTAGAGGTGTAGAAGGACTTGAATCTCGTTTTGCCGTACAGTCCAAGTGAAAGAGGTTTGGTCTTTGTACCCGTCCCTGACACTTTCACCGAGACTGACGGGCACACAGGCCACGCCTCCATCACCGAGACTGACGGGCACACAGGCCACGCCTCCTTCACCGAGACTGAAGGGCACACAGGCCACGCCTTCCACGAGGCACACTTCCTTGAAACTGATGGGCACACAGGCCACACCTCCTTCCTTGAAACTGATAGGCACACAGGCCCCGCCTCCGTCACCGAGAGAGACACTCGGGCCACGCCTCCGTCAGTGAGACAGACACTCGGGCCACGCCTCCGTCAGCAAGACTGACAGGCACACAGCCCATGCCTTCTTCACCGTGACTGACATACACATAGGCCACGCCTTCTTCCTTGAGACTGACAGGCACACAGGCCACGCCCCCTTCACCGAAACAGACACTCAGGACCAGCCTAACAGGTGCACAGGCCACGCCTCCTTCCTTGGGACTGACAGTTCATGCCAAGATGCAAATTTCTGCACTCAGAGCTACAGAGAATTGGTCAGGCCTGGCTGAACCCTAACAGTCAGTATTTGCGTTAGAGTTAGTGAGGATCCAGGAGGGCCAGTTGGCCGAGTTTGGCAGGTGAAGGCCCTTAGAGTAGTCATGCACACCTTTAACCAATCAACCGTCACAATCACCTTGTAGCACACAATGAGTCCAAATCCTTCCTTTATTAAATGTGTTTATATGAAAGAAACAGCGCTTGAAATGACTCAGTTTAATCCAGTCCTCTGCACAGATGAGAACGGTGCAATAAACCGGACAGCTCAGAGGAAATGAGCCAGGAGAGTTATTAAAGACGAGCAGGTAATAATGTTGATATGACAGGATGGAATGTCCAGCTGTCCTGTGTACGCTCTGTACGCCGTATCTGTGTGTAATGACATCACCATAGAGACGGCTTTTAGGCTGGACAGGAGTTAGGAAACTCAAGGCATGGCAGTGTAAAGGAGAACGTGAGTCGTGTGTGGCATCGCAGATCAGATCGGGTCGTACGCCTTCCTCAATCCTAACCTTCACTGACCGCTTTAGTAACTCAGGACTGTTTAATAATCAGAGAGAAACTGCATCAAAAACACGCAGGACCTCCATGACTGGACAGGGTGGCTGGTTTTCTTTTTTAGTTTGAAAAGCTATTTAGCTCAACACAATAAAAACTGAATACCGGTGACAAATGGTTCATCACAGGTGACGTTATATTAATATGATACAATAAGAATTTGCAATTAATGTAATATTTGTAATATAATTAAAAAAAACGTTTTACTCTATAAATCCTTACTACTACATAGAACAATAATCTGTAAAAAATAAAAAATTGCACAACGGTCATTATTATCTGTGTAGCTCGTAAATTAAGCAATTAATTCATTAAAAAGTTTTACAGGTTTCTCGTGTTCTGTAATTGTATCAATTTTTAAGGTTACCAAGGTAACACACAGAGGAAGTGATTGGTCTTGGTCACGTCACAAAGCGTTCTGAATGGAAGAATTTTGTCAAATTCCCAACATTTCTGCATAGGGAGCATGGTGCACACTTTAAAGTACATGGTGGAATGAAACACAGCCTAGGAGACACAGAGGCCACACCTCCTTCATCAAAACTAAGAGAGTCATAGGCCACACCTTCTTCATCAAAATGAAGACACACATAGGCCACGCCTCCTTCATCGAGACACACATCAAAATTAGGAGTTCCTGCCCACAATTTCCATTTCACTTAAAAACATTTCCTGCTTCAGAAAAATTCTTTCACTTCATTTGCTCAGTCAATCCCTCTGATCCTGGCACACTACAGTGTGAATGATGTAAGAATGGGACGATAAGAGCGAGCGCAGGATGAAGACGTGGTATAATCACACTGTACAGGTGGGAGAGCGTGCATCTGGTGCATGAGGTCATGTCAATACAGAACCAGGTAGAAACTGAAATACAGAAGGACAAAACAGGGTCGGATTTTAACACTATACCGGATCGACCCCGCGTCCCAACACTGTGTGAGAGCCGTTCCAGTAGTGACCGTTTAAAGCTCGTCCACCAAAGGATTTCATTCTGAAGAACGAGTTCACTATTTTTCGACCCTGCATTGCACACAAAAATTTTATTTGCTCTGCTGTGTGTTTAGGAAGTTTTATTTGCATAAAAGCTTCGATTGTAGAGCATTTGCATTAGACTTATTAATAAACCTATTTTCAACCGCAAGTAGCTGAGTTCAAACAACAATTCATCATTCCATAATTTATACACATTTCCTCACACATTTCAAACTAGTTTCTCTAATTTTCTTTTGATTCTGTAAAGCTGCTTATTGACAATGGCTGTTGTTAAACGTGATACTGTAAATACAGTAAATAATGAACTGAATTGCATTTTAGTCTACATTTTTTAACTTGTATTACTAAGTTAATATGTTCAATTTAAATGCTGTCTACAGTCTGTGTTTAATTACTCAAGTCCAATTCAGTTGTGAAGCTGTTGAATAAAGCTTTCAAGGTATAAAAGCGTTAAAGTTATGAATCAACTTTTTTCTTTTTAAAATGGTTCAAGGTTTTAAAATTGTAACCAAATCTAAAATAATAATTATAATAATGATAAAAACTAGAGAAAGAAAATGTGAGTGGTGCCAATCAAAACACTGGAATCATTCTAGCAACATGCTAATCATGCTAGCATCATGTTAGCAACATACTAATGATGTTGCTAGCAATATGCTAATCATGTTAGCATCATGCTAGCAACATGCTAATCTTGTTAGCATCATGCTAGCAACACGCTAATCATGCTTGCAACATGCTAATCTTGTTAGCGTCATGCTAGCAACAGGCTAATCATGTTGCTAGGGGGCGTGGCTTATGAGCATTATAATAAATACAAAAGACTGATTAGTTGCCTGAGTTAAATGAGCTCTCCGCCGTGTCTCTACGACAATGGGATCCAGAGTTAGATTCAGTTTTAAAGTTCAAACCATACAGGACTAGTTACGCGCCAATATTTTGTATGGAAAAAGAAAAAAAAAGGGAAAATAATAATAAGCCTGTGAGATTATAATAGTAGAACTTTGTTTTGCAAGCACCACTAATAATAATAGCTCTGGATATTTATAAAAATTGTGCTACTTACACAATCACAATACAAATCAAATTACCACCTAGGTATCATGATAATATTGTTTCAAATACCAAAAACTCCCTCTTCCATGTCTTTATGGATGTTGCTTTGTGCACTGGTGCGAAGTCACGTTGAAACTGATGTGGTGGTGTTTTTCAGGAGCTTGGCTCGGCTGCTTATTTCCAGTGAAAGGAACTTCTTATGCTTTAGCATAACAAGACATTTTGGACAGAGTACTATATCGCCAATACTATCAAGTAAACGATTTGAAGTCAATAATAATGATTGAGAGAGATTCCTGGTTTCATATTTCACACTATTTGTGCCATTTTGGGATTTCAGGGCATCTTTTCTCCTTGCGGGTTTGTGATGTGGAGATTCAGTGTCATTATGCTTCCACACATAAATAAAGCTAATGGAACACAAAGGAAAGAGGCGGTTTGCCAGAAGATAGAGTTGATTCTCATCATCACAGAGAAAAAATAAAGACTGTTTGAGCAACGAAACCGTATACGTCTCATTCAGAGAGCTACCGACAAGCACAGAGTCAGATTCAGGTTTGAGCAGATTTTTGTCTTAAAATGATGTACGTGCCAGGTTTAAATAATCCAATCCAAACCTACAGCCGTTAAAGAAAACGCTCAGAACAGAAAAACATTTCTGCATTTATAATTAACACTCTAGGGTAGAATATATACAACTAACAGGCTTCCACAGGTGTGTATATTAAAAGACAGCTGAGACTTGGTGTATTACTTTCTATTAATTTGTAAAACAGCACTTTGTAGAGTGTTTTATTCCTCAGAAATAAGGTGGAAAATCTCTGCTGTCAAAGCTGCTGTTCGGTCCAATCAGAAGCATTGATACAAACATCTAATTACATAATAAAAAATAATTTTAAAAAACAAGCCAAAATTAACAAGACAAATTTTTACAAATGTACAGTAAAGTTCAAAAGTCGTATGATTGAAACAGATGAGAGGGGAAATGAGATTGCTGTTGTTGTTACTTTTTAACAACAGTTAGTGGTTAGAAGTTTTTACTTAAAAAAACAATTTCGAAATTGTATTTCTTTCATTGATTCTACATAATTTCATATAATTTAATAAGAAGAAATGCGAGGCGGCTCAAGACTTTTGCATAGTACTGTATATGGTCTGTACAATGACCATAATGCCTTTACAGGGAAAGTCCTTGATCAAAACCGGGATATTTATATAGTCCCCCCCCTCCCCATCCACTGCCGCCCATTTGCAAGATTTAAACTTTTTACTTTAAACTCTATTCTGTATATAATGTTATTTTTCATTGAGAATTTACTCCCTGTGGTCTTATCATCCACACACATTTCTCCACATCGATCTGTGAGAACCAAATGTCTAACTGTGACATGATGTACTCCATATCCTCCTCGTCAAATCTGAAGCGGTACTCGGTATATTAAGCACGACACAATTCAGCACAGAGACCAGACCTCAGACCACAACAGGGGCAGATGCTGAAACTGGCGACTGGTAACAGAAGAAAGCTGCTCATTTCGAGATGTGTGTGTGTGTGTGTGTGTGTGTGTGTGTGTGTGTGTATATGTGTGTGTGTAGGCGCGACACACTTATTTCTGCTGCTTGTTTCACTACTGTGCAAAATATACCATGCAATAATTGAAAGCAAAAAAGGCAAACGTTTTGCGAATGCTACACAGTAAGCGAAAGTCAAAAAAACTTGACCTTTTTAAATACGGACAAGTCAAAGAGATCAGGAAGCAAGGAACAAAACAACAGGCAGAAGTAACAAGCCCGGCTAGTCATGCTAATTATAGTAATGTTTTTAGATTTTTTTTATAAACTGCATGAGTATATACTTCATTGATAACTATAAGCCCCGCCCACTTCACAATCACATTATCTACCCATTATAAAAAAAATACATAATTCTGATGAACATGGCAACATTTGTGAATATGCTGTGATTGTACACAGTGCTAAGCAAAATATCTTAAAACATCTTACAGTACTAAAATGTTCTTGTTTCTGTGATGCCTATTGCTTTCTTTTCTTTTTTTTTTTTTTTACACTTTTTATCTGTGGTATCTTACGTAAGTCTTAAGACTCCTTGATTAAAAACTGGAGAGCTATACAAAATGACATACAAAACCTCAGATGAACAAAAAGTGGCAGACTTTAAGACAAGTTGCGAGGCGTATTGATAGCCAGGGTTAGCATGAAATAAACTGACAGATCAGATCAATCAGATATCAAATCAGCATCGGACCTAATACTGCTCCTTGATGCATTCCTAAAATATAAATATCAATATGGAACTATATGATCATTTACCCCCAACTTCCTTACAAACTATACCTTTAACACTTAATCAGTGGCTATTACAATTATCCCTGTGATTCTTTTGTTAATTTTTTTTATACAAATAATTATACAGGGTGGCTGGATCCACAGGCATTTTCCCTTATATGTCCCTTTATTTCTATATATAATCCCCTGCTACACTAATGCACTTATCCCAGTGTTTCACTAGTGCTTGGAGAGCACAGGTGTTCCATCACTAAATTTTTACCTTTAAATGTTTTAACCGTTTAAATGTTGTACTGTGGCTAAGAGTCTCATCACTGGACTGTGCTTTAAGTCTTCTGTAAATATTGATGGCTTTTTGTGCCTTCAGTCATGAAAGGTCCCGGTTTGACTTGAACACCCAGAAGATGGAACAAAACCAGATGTAACACATCTCGACTCAATCAGAATCACAGGACTAAAGAAGGAAACCTTCAACGCTCTATTGTATTCACCGTACACACAAAGCAGCTGCAGGCAGACAAAAGGGGTTTGAGCATTTGCTCCAATTTATACTTTTAACAAAGTTTTCTGCCTACGCATCCAGACTTTCAGGCTGCCCTAATGCTAACCGGATGGCTATAGGATTCTCTCACTTGGTAGTAATGTTAGACTTATGTTTAAACTTTCATTTAAGATTTTTTTTTTTTTTTTTTTTTGTCTGATTTGATTAAATGGTGGAAATTGCATCAGTGTCATTATATCAATATCAATTCTAACTAAAATATTTCAATTAATTTAATGCAACAAACAGGATGATCTCATCAATCTGACCATTCATAACGATCAATCGATTTTTTTTCCCTTTCAGTCTGATTTTCATCTCTTAGACAGTTAAAAACAGCTGGGATGGAGACGTACAGATGTGCACGCAGTCATGACATCAAATGATACATACCATTTTTAACAGGTTTAAACTAAATATACTCGTTTAAAAACACAATACTGAGAAATCAGAATGAGTTTAAAGCCTGTAGTGTTTGAGCAACTGGAATAGGAGAAATTATTCTAAAGAAAGTATTTTTCAGAAACACATCATATAAATAAAGATAAAAGGAACGCCAGAGATTTAAAGTGTGATACAGTGTGTGTATGTAAGCAAACAGCTGTGTTTTAGAGAATTTAATTACATTTCCAACACACACACACACTCACACTCTCACTCACCTCTGACACACAGCAGAGACATGTCAAGCTCTTTCCTCTCTGTATTCTCAGGAAAAACTCAGCTTCTCGTTCTGACACATTGCCAAAGTCACTTTACATTTTATTAAAGTCACTTTATTTCCTTCAGCTGCCACGTCCAGACTCGCACTGCTTCCCTTGCCATGACACACACACACACACACACACACACACACGCACGAACGAACACACACACACAAACCCCTCTATCACACGGAGGAAAAAGCTAGGGGGGCGGGAATAATTATTCCTAAATGACGTCAGGATCAACCATTCAACTCTGAGAATTCTTAAAACGGGGCGGGACTACTGAAACCATGGACCAATCACAAGCGGAGAGGGTGTGTCCTCCCGCTTAAACAAACATTCAGGAGGAACAGGTGTGACGCGCTGATCTGTAAAGTGCGCGGCGTTGCCGGGGTAACCGAGTACGCCTCGATAACGAGTAACGGAAGTGACGTCGGCGTGTAAAGAAAATATAAGCAATTTTAAAAGTCATATTATCATTAATTTTTTTTTTTTTTTTTTTTTACTGTGATGAGAGTTAGGGTCTTTGACAGTTGAATACAATTTATTTGTTTATTTCTTTGGATAATCTGATTAAAATTAATATTATTATTAATCATATAATTAATTATTCATTCACTAGGTTAAACCAACCACTTATTCTGGTCAGATGGTCAAAGTGAATGTATTTATTTTAATGTATTCAACATGTACTGTATGTAAAATAATAATGACAAATTTATTAAACACATGTTATATTTCAAAATACTCATTCATAGTAAATCATGTAATTTGGATTTTAAAACGACATTATTATTGTTGTTATTATTATTATTATTATTTGTAGTTGTTATTCGTAGTGATTATTCAAAATTTATATAAAATAATAAAGGCAAATGTAATACATATTTGAAGTAAAAATACATTAGTAGTTAGATGTCTGCCTTAAGTTTAACCTGTGAAATCAAAATGTTGAGTAAAAGTGATGTTATGAACAGTTACGTGGCAGATTTAATAATCTACTTTAAAATAAGCTACTAATGCGCTGCTTGCTCAGTGTAAACAAACACCAATAGATATTAATTAGGAAATCTAAACTGAATATTTTTACTGGGATTAGTTCATATTTTCACCTGTAAAATAACAGCGCTGAAGTGATATAAGTGAATTTTAAAGCGCTGGACATATTAAGAGAAAAAACTTAATCTTTATCCTATCAACTTTTTGATTTCTCATCTTTGATTCACTATCTGATTACCAAATAGGGAGTGTATTAGGTGGACGATGAAAAGAGTACAACTTAGCATAAGCAAGGTGTAAGATACTCAACCTTACAGAATGTGATTTCTCACTTACTCACTCATCATCTATACCGCTTAATTCTGTATTCAGGGTCTTGGGAGGCCTGAAGCCTATCCCAGGAGACTTAGGGCACAAGGCGGTGGACACCCTGGACAGAGTGCCAATCTTTCACATGCCCACCAAGCAAGGGGAGAACATGCATACTCCATGCACACAGAGACGGGAATCAAGCCTGGCCGGGAATCGAACCCGGACCCTGGAGGTGCAAGGCGACAGTGCTAACAACTACACCACCACAGACAGACATGTACGTGGCCTTCATCCTGAAATAATAATATCACTGATTACATTAAAGCTCCTTATAGGAAACATTATCATATCAACAACTACATTCTTAAAATTCTGATTATGTGGAACAACAGCCATGCATCCCGGTGTATAAGTATATTATTATAAACATATTATTTAAATTGCAGGACATATATAAGATTAAAAACATATATGAGAATGTTATCTGTGCTCTTTTAGGCAGACAGGTTGTGCAAAAGAAGAAAAAGGGAAAAAAAATTGTAAGAAATGCAGGAATGCACTAGACTGTCATTTAGGAATGCTGAAATTTCGTCTTTTATGTTTTTATTAGAAAAAATTGACTTTTGCAAAAATGTTTCAGAAATTTATAAAGAAAGATTGAAACACAACATTGATTGTAATGTCCATTCTGTTTTTGTTTTTTTATCCGGAACGACATGTTGCTTGATCGTGTTTCCAGCACGCACCCGGATCCATTTTATCGCTGTACCCCACCGCGAAACGTTGAACGCACTTCTTTTCCGACAAATCCCGCCTCCTGCGCTACATCAGCCAATCCGCTCGTGCATAGCCCGCCGATTGGATGTTAAACTGACCAATGGTTCAGCGCGCACGCGCGTTCTCTATTTTTTTTTTTATTATTTATGTTATTTTTATTTATTTTATTTTTTTTTACAAGAGGGGTATACTTATAATTATGATGGAAAGGAGGAATTTAGTTCTTTAAATGTATTCATAGTTCTAGTTGCGTTCCGGCTTAAAAGTCCTTTTAATGTTTCAAAATAAATGTTCAAATCCACCTTGTAATGGGAGATAATTAGGCATTCTTGATGACCATTTATATTTGTGTATATACTGTAGAATTTACCTAGTAATATTAAAAGATTTAACATAATGTGACTCTTCTCATTTTTATCTTTTTTATCATAATAAAATATAACATCTCTTTTACTTATATTATTTTTTTATCGACTCAGTGTCGTAAATATTCAACATCAATCCAAAAAAATTATATACATTCAACATATATACATTCAAAAAAGAGATGCAAAACAGATCCCACATACATTCCACAAAAAGAACAGAATTCAGAAAGATCAGCTTTATATCTCTTGAGAAACTGGTTAGTTGGATAAATGTTGTGTATAATTTTAAAGTATACTTCACTAACTTTGTTATTAACACAGTATTTGTT
>JAQMYK010000009.1:24270152-24290525 GCA_030014345.1 Clarias buthupogon
AGAAAGGACTGCACTGATGCAGATATAACAATTTATCGAAAAACACACACCTTGCCTTAATCCTCCCTCTGTGATGGCGAATTAAAGACCACGCTGAAAGACGGGGAGGAGCCGAAGGAGCCGAAGTCTGCCAACACTTTCATATCAAATTTAAAGGGGACGATGGGCGACCAGCAATTTGTGTGACGTTTTTGGAGAATTTTTAGGCAGGCTGAGTACAAATGTTAGGGGGCTAAAAATGGCCTAGCGATGCCCATGCACTAATGGAAATATTTTATCGGGAAAATTATCAAGAAATCTCTCTAATAACTCTCGAGTGAGCGACACACTAACAAAATCTCTGCTATAAAGTAAAAATAAAACAAATTAACCTGCACTTGACCTTTGAAAACAATCGCAACAGAGAGAGAGAAAATGGATCTTTAACCTCTCTAATGAGACTTTCTTTTGATTTACACGCGCACACACACGTGTTATAAAAAACAGTACACTCGCTCTACGTATACACACACGCATACAAACACAAAATAAAATATGTTGTAGCGCACACACAAGGAAGTTGGTCCAAAATTGTTAAGGGCGAGAGCGCCAGTGAGATGCAATTTCAGGGGAAATCTGCATCACTTACAGAACCAGATAACAGAAACGGTAGACTGCATGAGAAATCCACTGCTTGTACGACTGCGGTTAGACTGTAATCTCAGATATCACATGGAACAGTGGTCCTTATTTCCTTCGCCCCAGCGCTGCCTTTAGCAGGAATTCCTATGTTGTAATTTAGAAGGTAGTTTGAGGTGAAGTGTTTTGCTCAAGGGTGCAACGATGACAATACATAGGAAAACAGCAAGCCACAAGCTTCTGATTTCTGAAAGAAAAAGTCAAAAGTCTTGTTTCACTTCTGTGGAAAACATTTATATTTGGGTTAACAGAGTGTTACTGAGTAACTGACAGCAGAGGCAACGTGCATTTCAGTCGGGAAGCAGGTGAGCATTTACGTACAGTACAGTATTCAGTGTTGTTGTAGTAAATGTACTGTATGAGGAGTAAAAACATGTGACCTTAGGCATTAAAGACTGTAATTTTAATATGGATTATATTATTATACTGTATGCCAACAAATGTTCAAATATACAGCATTTTGCATAAGTATTCACCCCCTTCACTTAAACTGTATCTTGCAACTAAACTCAAGTAAATTATTATTATACTACAACATGAATATGCCTTAATATTAAAAGTTAAAGGAAATAAACCAATATATTTTGCAACATTATTTACCAATAAAATAAAAAAATGTAAAAGTTGTGATTGCTTGATCTTGTTTTGACCGTTGCTGTGAAACCCACGAAATCCGTTCTGGTTCTATAAATCATATAATAAGTTGGGTAGAGTTGACCTGGGTGTAGTTAAAGTGTAACAGGTTCTTGAGATATATATGTGTGTTCCTGGAAGAACCTTGAGCCAATTTGAGATACAGTAATACTCGAACAACAAGCATCATGAAATCAGCAAAAAACAAATCCGGGACAAAGTTCTGAAAATCAGGGTTATACACACTGCATCTAGGGGAAAAAAATTATATCATGAACAAGTTCATTTTCATTTGCAGTTTAATTTAAAAAGTGAAACTAGATTCATTTTATATTAAGTGAAATGTTTCAAGCCTTTTTGTTTGAATTTTGATGATCACATCTTACAGCTCATTAAAAAATCTCATAATATTAGAATATTTCCTATGATCAATCAAAAAATTATTAACAGTACAGAAACTCAGAAATAAATTGTGTTCGTTTACGCACTCGATACTTGGACGGGGCTCATTTATCATGAATTACTGCATCAATGCATCATGGCATGGAGGAGATCAGTCTCTGCCACTGCTGAGTCTTTATTAAAGACCAAGTTGCTTTGATAGCAGCCTTCAGCTCGTCTGTTGGGTCCGAGGTGTTTCTTCTTCCTTTTGATGACAGACCACAGAATCTCTATGAGGTTCAGGTCAGGCCAGCTGGCTGATCAATCAAGCACAGTAATATAATGGCCAGCAAACCAGTTAGTGAAAGTTTAGGCACTGTGGGGAAAGTCCTGCTGGAAAAGGAAATCTGCATTTCTATAAACCTTGTCAGTAAACAGAAGTGCTCCTGGTAGACAGCTGTATTGACTTTGGACTTGGTAAAACACACTAGATCAACACCAGCAGATGACATGGCACCCAAATCAAACATACTGACTCCACCTCCACTCCACTCCTTGTGAAGCCCTTCCAAGGTCATCCCTGTTGCTTGCACACCTATTCCTACCAAACTCCCTGTCCAGTCAACCTTTCATGAATATGCTCGGTTACATCACCTTCTGTAGCTTACGCTCCTTGTGGACGATGTCAGTAATTGTCACCAGTCCTCTCCATGCGTGGAATGAACTACAGTAGACTAAGAGATACATGGTATTTACACTGTATGAACAGTAATTTACTTTAATTCAAAATGAAATATTCGGATATTTTAAGATACTGGATTATTTTTTGGAGCTGTACACCAAAAACATTTTTGACCCTGCCATTATTTATTTAACAAAAATGAAGCACATTCAACCCAAGGTTAGACCAGGCAATGCTCAGAGAAATACAAAAACCTCTGACACCTTTCTATGGGAACCAGAATTAACCTTTTGAGCAATCTGAACCTGCTACTATAATGCGCTTATCCCAGTGTTTCACTAGTGCTTGGATCCATCTGCTTTATGTCTGAAAAACGCTGGCCTCCCAGGAACCCCTTTAATGGCCCCAACATGTGGAAAGGGCTTAGAGCGACATCAGGACTGTATGGCACACTGTATTTCCGAGTTCATATAATGTGAATGATTGTGAGTACACGTCCCGCAGACAGCCGCATCTCTTCCGTAAGTTGTGCAACTATTTTCAAGTATCAGATGATCCACTTTCTGAATGTTTACGGAACGATTGCAACGGGCTCAGAGCCATCTCGACTGGGATTTCCCCGTGTGTAAATAAGCACAGTTTGGTGTAATTCCATTTATTACAACGAATCTAACAAAAATTACAATTACCCATTCCTCTAGAATGAACAGGATAATCTTATCAATATAAGGACTATTGATGCTATTTGTTTTTCTTTTTTCAAAAATTGTTTATTTAACTTTGAATCCCATTAGTACATCAGTCTCATATGAAGCAGGTTTACTGTATATACTGTACATTTGAACGTGGATGGGTGAAAGTGGCTTGCGCTGTGCATTCAGAGTTACAGGATATTGGGTGTTGCAGCAATGCTTTCTGTACAGGATATAGCATGCCCACCTGCCAGGTAGCTCTATTCCTTCCTGGAAGGATCCTGGCAACACTTACGTGATTTTTTTCCCTCATGCTGGCTGCCGTCCAAGGAAAAACAAAGAAATATCACAAAAAAATCCCTTGTCCTCTGCCAACTGGATTCATTCCATTCGTTCCTCAGGTTAATCAGTGCTTAAATGTCCTCATCATGTTGTGAACAAAACAGCGCTGAGCCAACTTGAAAAATTCCCCTTTCCTCTAGTGCCGAGAATGAACAGGATAATCTTATCAATACTGGATATTGTTCGTGCTCCTCTGTGACCCCACTGAACACGTCCCTGGGAGCTTTATATATTGCTGGCGGTCTAACTAAGACATATTTTATTTAATAATAGTGTCAATAAAAGTGTACAATCTTCCAGATGCTGCCATTATGAATCCTTAAGTATAGTTTAAGGCATTTTAATGTACTTCTGGATTGATCACAAGATACAGATTACACCGGGATTAGACCAAGGCCTGAGTGCATTGTAGAAAACAGCATGGCGTGACAAAGTTGAAATTGACTTGTAACTCATTTATCATTGTGAAAAGAAAATGGGAGCATTTGTTTTGGAACAGTTTAAAAAGTCTGCAGCTTTGATTGATTTTCCATCACTGCTTAAGGTGATTTAGGGTCGTGTTAGATCTGGATTTCGTGAGAAGACTGACGGCAAGGACACTCTGTACAGATACAGCAGACAAATTATTATTATTATTTTTTTTTTTACCCCATTGGAAATGCATCATTCTGCGTCATCTAATGTAAGAATCAGTAAACCATCATTACCTGATTTACATTAATATAACGGCCATATATTTAAAATACATCATGTAATACCTTTTTGAACATGCTAATACTGTTATTAGCCTTTCATGCCTTTTATGATATTTTGAACGCCACAGATCTGATGGCGTTCGCCGTACGCCCTCCCTCAGATGCCTTGACACCTGGCAGTAGATTCTCTATTGACTCACAGTCGAATCACGTCAAATGTCTTTATGGCAGATTTGCTCAGTTTCACACAGAATTTCACGCTCGCTCTTTGGTCTAACTTGCTGTCCATGATGGAATAGCAGACGTGGTAACACACATGGTCAGGATAGCACCAGTTGAACAGCTCCTGATGTACACAGGACGATGTTTTTTGGCACACTGACTCTTTTAGAGTTGTCAATGCTTTCACAAACACAACAATAACTCAAAATAGAAAGGGTAGCATCTAGAAAGATGTAGGAACATCACATGCTTGTTTTTGATTGGCTACAGCACCCCATGATCAATCAATGTCATCTTCAATAAGGACCTGTCTTTTAAATTTTAACTTATAGTCATTGTGTTTTTCACTTGAGTTGTGTTGTGTTTTTTGGTTACATGAATGTAAAATGTAATAAGTAGGTCTTGAACATCACACACTCATTTCTGATTGGATACAGCGGGGCAGTGTAGCCAATAGGAAACAAGCATGTGATGTTTAATGAACACCTATCGTTTACATTTTAAGTTAATTTAATTGTGTTTTTTGCTTTTGATGTTACGTCTTGTGTTTTGTTTGATGATGTGTAAAATGAAGAAATGGGGAATAGAGTGGAACAGAAGATAAGACCTGTAAGGGATAAAAGCGGTGGTCGAATTGTTAAAAAAAATAATAATTCAAGGGGGATGATGTGGTCAAGTTTTTATTCTTTTTTAGTTGTAATTATAAGCTTAATTATTAACAAAATATAAGCTTAATTAAAACAACTTGGATCCATGTCAAAATTCTTCTCTTGTCCAGCGTGAAAACGCGAACAGCGCGAAAAATTGGACAAATGTTAATTTTACATAATATACAGTATTAGAAATCTAAAGGAGATGTGAAGGAGGATGGCGGTTTTACAGAGGGGATGTTTTTTGTCTTTTTTTTTTTAACAGAGTGGATACGATCCCCCTGCATCCCCCCTCAAATCGAGAATTATTGTTCATTTAAGATAGCTAAACTCTTCTTAAACAACAAACGTTTGCCAGCAGATTAAATAGATTAGGGTAGTTTTGTTACCTAAATTGTTAAATATTCACCATCTCTGTCAAAAAACAGGCTATTTGAGTAAAACATCTAGCCTTTTTTGAAATTGTTGAATTGTTGAATATCTATTTTACCCTAGAAATTACCCATGACATACATACGTGCATACATACAGACATAGATAGATAGATAGATAGATAGATAGATAGATAGATAGATAGATAGATTGATTGATTGATTGATTGATCCTGAATCCAGTAGTGATATGGAAAGTAACACAAAGGCAGGTTTTTAGATCTGATTGCACACTATAGAGCTGATGAATAGTTAGTAGACACAACATGAATGAGTAATATTTAAAAAAAAATAACATTCACATAAAATCTCAGATTTTGCTATTTACATTTTTGATATTTTTCTTTAGACGTGCGACATACATTTTCTCCTAAACCACAAAATTACTGTAAATTAGACGTTATTTAATGTTAATGGTAGCCCTAGCAAAAAAAGAAAAGAGAAATGTGCTACAAAATGACTAACGAAAGTATTTAGGGAGAAACAGAACAGGATTGGGAACCTGAGGTTAAAAAAAAAAAGAGAAATATTTGCAGTTTACTGGTGCTAAAACTGATTGACATGACAACACTACATTTCCTGAAATACTCCAGTAATAATCACAGCGTCCCACTTCCCCATGTTAAACTAATCCGGTCTGAATAGGGCCAAGAAAACCTCACAACAATGACACCATTTATAACTCAGCTTTTTAAAAAATATATTTTTCATCACTTCACATCTTATCAGTTTAAAGTTGAGTACTTTACCGGGATATCAGATTAACTGTATTAAAAAAAAATATATATATATATAAATAAATAAGCTCATGAGATTTTATCATACAAATGTGAGGAAAAGGTTGTTGAATGCTTGAGCAGGTCAGGACACGGTCTGGCAAGTGGAATGACAATGTAATACACAAGGGAAAGTTGTTTTCTGTCATTCATACAGTAGATTTATTATTTAGTGTTAAGCAGTGATGAACTTGTGAGATTTCAGAGTTATTTTACGATTATTATTTATTACAATAGACATGCAGGTCTCAATACACTCTTGGCTGAATTCAATTATAACAAGTTCTCCAAGTCAGAAGATCATCTAATGATAGAACTAAAATAAGATTTTTTTTCATAACTACTGTCATGAATTCCGTCCCAGAGAACACTGTAGGATCTATTAAGGACATGTGTCTCGCCCCTCCTATTGACTAGGAAATTCTCAGTAACGAAGGCCCCGGAAGATAAACTGAAGTTGATGAAACAAAAAATAAAAACCTGTACAGTCTTGACTGAGTTCCAAAGTAGTTTCGAAGGGGACAAACTGGAATTGTGTAATACACAGAAGCTTTATCTTAATTCCTGCACCATCCTAACCGCATAATCAATCAGTGAATTATTTATTCATACATTATTTACACCGCAAACCTTCTTTGTCAAACTCTAAAATCTAATTCATCACAAGATTCTATCATAGCAGCTCAGGCACAAACACCTCCACAAATAACTCACCTTTCTTTAAAGTTACACCTTAAAGCTTTTTAATATGTTCAGTTTATTGATGCATCAAACTAGACACCATGCTAGGCTAGTTACGACTGGTAAAGTGCTAAACATTGTACAGTCTGGACCTCGAATAGGGCGTTCAAATCAAACCTAGACATGTGATGAAATTTCTTGTTAATGCAGGCCGATATAAAACTGATTAATCTTTACAGAAGACTGTAAGCGTACACCGATGAGACTCTTAGCCGCAGTAAAATATTTGAACGGTGCAGATGTGTTAAAGAAGGGCGTACAACCACGAACGCTGAGGTGGCTCATAGCCCACTGCAGACGTTCCCGTGAACATTCAACATGTGGAACGCCTGATCCTTGAAAACCACCATTAATTTGTCACCTACAATAGAGATTGTAGCATGTTTCTGCGGGATCTGTACACACAATCATTCACCAACACCACTTGCATATGGAGTTATTCCACATCATCCGTACAGTCCTGACCTCGCCCCAAGCCATTTCTACATGTTTGGGCCTTGAAAGGAGTTCCTGGGAGGCCGTCGTTTCAGCCGACTTTCTACCTTGATGGTGTCCAAGCACTAGTGAAACACTGGGATAAGTGCACTAGTGTAGAAGGGGATTGTATAGAGAAATAAAGGGAGTTTTTGCTCTCATACTGTAACTGTGTTTTTGTTATTCTGCACAATGAAAAGTCCTGGTTTGACCTGAACGCCCCTTGTATTTTGGCCCCAAACGTACTTTACATTTTGTATGTATCATTTATCTTATACCAAGTGTGTAAGCACGTAAAGAGAATATACGGTCCAAGATTAGCACACTCTTATGTCATAGTGCTATCTTAAGGATAACGAGTTCCAAGGTATAGTTTCAATAAATACAACAAATCTATATATTTTAAATGTATGATTATTATTATTATTATTATTATTATTATTATTATTTATTTATTTACTAAAAGAGTCATTGGAATATAGTATTGAGGTTAACAAACCAAGCCTTTGCGTGACTGAGCTGTAGTTAAAAATTAATCTATAGTTCAGAGAAACCTCTCGGGGTTTTCCCAATGGAATAAAATACATGGTGTGTGTTATGTGGTCTATTATTAACTCATATCCAGTGCAGTATGTGTTTACAGCATTTTAGTGAGACTTTGTCCAATATGATGAGAAATAATTAGATTGATTAATTGCAAAATTGTGCAAAATTCATTGCTCTTCTTGTTTTTTTTAAGACTTGAGCGTTCTTTAAGAGCACATGAACACTGGTGCAGAGACACCTTCAGCACTATCTGTTGAACTCATCTATATGATCATAATCTACGGTATATAGTCAATATAAAGTTGTGTACACCTGTCCATGCTCAGTGACTTATTCCTCCATTGTAATTACATGCATGACAATAATAACTGGTTAACCATTCAGGTTATATGTATATATGTACATGTGGCTCTATAAAAAACTTATTAAACTAACACTTAAAACTAAAAACTAAAACTTACCTTAAAGTATTTTGTTTTGTTTATACCATCATAAGAAGCTTAAGAGAAAGTGAAGAAACAACTTTATCATTTTATACCTGATTTAAAAGTATGATGTCTTTAAAGAATAGAAGAATAGAAACTATGGAAAACTGCTGAGATGGTGTTTTTTTTTTCTTTTCAGTATCCGCCTGCTTTAACACCTAAACACTACTTAGCACTAAGTTGCTGATTGCTCTGACAGCTGAAAGGTGAAAATAACACCATTAATCAACAATAAGTGCCTGATGCGGTGTGACACTATTTGGAGATGATAATAACCGTCACCACATTTAAGAGACCATGTATTTTGCCAAGCTGAAGGCACTTATGGTAAGACACGTCACCCTCGTGCCAAGGCATTTTCCCCATGTGGATTCTTGATAAGAATATAAGACGGGAGGGTGTACAGTTTGCCTTTGTGTTTGATGAATGGGACGTTTGACAGGCGGGGCTGATCTCTGATGTAGGTGAAAGGGCCGGCTTGAGACAGATTTACAGATTGATAAATGAAAGTGAAAGAGAGATTGCAGGGTATATATACAGCTTGTGCTCAGTGAAATCTGGAGCACACACTCACACACACACAAACATCATTGGACACACACACACACACACAGAAACAGAATGGTGAGAAACAGTGTGACAGTGCAGGCAGGTGGTCTCCTGCTTCTCTCTTTGCTCTTCATCTTCTGGAACTCTGCAGGAGGTGAGACTGTTTTATTATTCAGGTTTATTTTAGAAAAGATGTTTGTTAAATATTTATATATTACAGCGTGTAAGTAAAAGCAAACTAACTTTTTTTCACATCTTTCTTATTTGTGTAAACAGACTATTATTATTATTATTATTATTATTATTATTATTATTATTATTATTCACCCCATATAGATATCAAAGATTCAAATTTAAGCAAAAATAACATTATCAATATATATCATTTCATTCTAAACTTTTGCTAAGTTCAAAAGTTTGTGCACCCCAGAGAAAATGCCATCAAATAATATAATTAAGTTTTTTTTAATTCAAAAGTTTAATGCAAAAAAAAAAAAAAAAAAAAGAAAGTCCATGATAACACAGAATCTGTTTTTAGCAGCCACTGATGGAGCGCAAGACTGCTGTTTGACAACTGTGGACAAAAAAATCCCTCAAAATCTGGTGAAGTCCTACTACGTTCAGACTCAAGTCACGGGCTGCAGTCTGGCGGCCACAGTGTGAGTCTTTTGTTTCTTTTTCTTTTTAAATGCCACAGCTTACTATTTATGTCCTACACTTCCTCAATTAAGGAGAGCACATCATAAATTTTATCTATCACAGTTAAACTTACAGTAGCTGCGCTTAACATTAGCACTGATAACAGTCCCTCCATTTTTTCTTTTTAAGTTAATAAGACAGCTGGAGCGGCTAGAATACAGTATAAAGTCCTGATGTTTTTTTGGTAATATATAAAAAAGATCATTAATTAAAATGAGCACATTACCATGAACCTGAGATTCATCTATTTGCATCACCGTTTTTGAGAAACAATCATTTTTCTCAGTCTGTAGTTTCTGATGTATTTGGTGTATTCTATATTTTGTAAAACATTTTGATATTTTTTTCGATAGTTTTGTCACGAAGAAAGGCAAGCATCTGTGCGCACCTCCTGCAACAAAGAACAACTGGGTTAAAAAGCTCATCAATAAGCTGAACAAAAAAAAAACATCCAAACGTAAGTTTTTTATTTCTATTTTTATTTGCATTCCTTAAAACAATGAAAACGCTGTTATAACCAGTTACATTTATTCAGACAAACATTCCTGTTTCTAATCCCTGCAGGAAAGTCGGAGTAGAAAATTCTCTCGGTCCAGCTAATCCCAGATCAGATCGCACAGGCTCCGTTTCCATCAGTCTGAAAAGCTAAAACTACTGCCAGGAATGAATAAGCTTTTAGAAATATATTGCTGTTAATGTGTTAAACCAAACCCACCACCTTAACATGCTGTGATTGTATTTTGTAATATCACATGTTGTTGTTTTTTATCTTAATTCTTTAAATATTTATACCTACTATATTCTATGCACATTATATTTCTATTGCCTTGGAATGGATATTGTAGGTTGTAGTATTTTGTGTTTCATACAACAGATGTCATTGATTTGTGTGCTGATTAAAAAAATATATATATGTATATTAAAATACACTTTTTCTTCTTCTTCTTTTTTGCATAGCAATAAAAAGTGGTCATGTTTTTATATAATGATGATGGGTCCTTCAAAAAACAAACCCAAATATATAGAGTATAGTACAGTATTTCAAATGTAATATACTGTAAGTAAATGTAACCTTTCCAAAGGAGAAATTCTGACAGGCTCTTTAAACCCCCTTTTAAATGCATCCTGCTGGAACCTTTGATACTTTTGCCTCCATAAATCTGCTAATTATAATTCTTATCGTCTCTGCAGAGAAGATCATTAAATCTTGTACACTTCTGCTTTCATTTACATACAGTAGTTTGAAATCCTGCACTATTACCAAAACAACACACATCCAGCAGACACTATATGGGCAAAAGTATTTGGCCAAACCTGCAATGATATTCTATCCAAATACACACACATAGCAGCCTTTTGCACTTATAACAACTTCCACTCTTCTTGGTAGGCTGTCCACGTGATTTTGGAGTGTTTCTGTGTCCATTCATTCTGTAGAGCCTTTATGAGAATGGGTACAGATGTTGGACGAGAAGGCCTGGCTCTCAATCTCTGCTCCAGTTCATCTCAATGGTGCTCGATGGGGTTGAGGTCAGGGCTCTGTGTTAGGGCCGGTTAAGTTCCTCATCAAACCATGTCTTTATAGTCCTTGCTTTGGACAAAAATACGTTTACTTTTAAAGTGTACCATTTTCCCCCCCCATCAGACTGCTTGTAAGAGTTGGATGTTTCGTCTCTGCACCAGCATGTTGTACATGTGCTCCCCCTGTTGGTGAAGTAACAAAACAAATTCACATTTTATACTCATTATGAACTTACACAGTACTGTACATAACAAAAGCTGAGATTGTTTGGAGTATAGCTCATAGATGTCATTTTTCATTTAAAAACATCGAAGAGTTTTGGCAGAAATGTTCCATCAGGTAAGGAGCACAGCTTAATTAAGAAACATTTATTCTAATGCATACTGGGTTCTCAGGTTTCCTCCCACCTCCCTCCAAAATTTCCTTTAGGTCTGAAGAAAAGTGTGTGTGTTTGTGTGTGTGTGTGTGTGTATTATACTAACATCACATTCACACAGTGTGTAGTGTTCCCAAGATCCCAAGGCCCTGTATGCATGGTCATTGTACATAGTATGAATGTATTATATTGTTTTTGCTGTGGTGCTTAAAGTTACTATATTTATTACATATTCTGGCTGTGGTGGCTCAGTGGTTCAGGCTCTGGGTTACTGACCAAAAGATCAGATGTTCAAGCTCCGACCCTGCCAAGCTTCTGGTAAAATTACTTTAAATTTTTTGTCCACATTTTTTTTTACTTATCAACTTCATTTCATTACTTGGGCCCTTGAGTAAGGCCCTTAACCCTCTCTGCTGCTGTATCATGGCTGGCCTCAATCTTAACAAGCTGGTGGTATATAAAAAGTATATATATATTTTTTTACTGTGTTACAATATACTGTAGTTATAGCAGTTTTATTTGTTTCATGTAGATGTAATTATATTCTGGACCATAACATTACTTCAGCTTTAATTTTTCTCTAAGAGGATGTTGGATTTAACATTTATGTAAGGAGTCTCCAGTGTCACTGCTTTGTTTCTCTGTGACTTTTAGATTAATTATATGGGTGACACAGAAGTTCACTCTGCCATCTGGGCACCGCCTCTGCACCCGCACGTGCACACATTGACTTCTTTCCTCTCCATCTTTCATTCCTTCCTTCTTAAAATCCCTTCCTTTCCCCATTATTTAAATATAACTATGTGTGTGTGTGTGTGTGTGTGTGTGTGTGTGTGTGTGTGTGTGTGGTGAGACCTGAGACTAACAAGATCTTACAATGGGAAAATATATGAGACATTATCATGCTTGAAGAAGCCATTATAAATTGTGGCCATAAAGGGATGCATGTGGTTAGCAATAATATTCAGGCTGTGGCGTTCAAACTAGGCTTTATTGGCACTAAGGGGCTCATTGTATGTCAAGAAAAAAATCCTGATACTATTTAATAATTAATTATACACCAGTAAATGTGTATGCATGTTGGGTAAATGCTGTTGACACTAAATTCCGAACACATTGTAGTCTCAGATTCTGTTCTCGGAGCACAATATTTTGTCTTCTGCTGTCGTATCTGCCTCAAGGTTAGATACTGTATGTCGTGCCTTTTGAGATGCTTTTCTGCTCACCATGGTTGTAAAGAGTGGTTATTCCAGTTAGGAAAGCCTGTAAAAATGTCAGGAGATCAGCAGTTTCTGAAATACTCAACTCAGCCCATTTGGCACCAACAACCATGCTGGTTAAAATTATTAAAATCAGATGTTTTCTCTGTTCTGATATGAAGTGCTTTGCGTTGTTGGAATGTAATTGTTGGACCAGGGAAAGAGAAATTTGTATTAAGTACAATCATTTCAGTCATTTTTACATGAGGCATGATATACAGTAGTACGGTGGCCCAGAAGTTCAAAACGGAATGTTTACCAAATAACCAAAACATTCCAAAATTTTACAAAACACAAAACAATTTTCTGATAAAACCATTTCATGAAACACAAACTCATTTCACAAAAAAAAAATCACAAAACAAAAAAAATTCTCGAAACACAACCACCATTTCCGAAACACAAAATCATTTCACCCCCCCAAAAAAACATAAAACACAAAATCATTTCAAAAAATCATCCATGTTTCCCAAAACACAAAAAAAATAATTCACAAGACACTAAAAAAATATTTCACAAATGTTCTCCTTTCTGTAATTTTGAAACGTAGCTGTGTTTGTGAAAATAATTTTGTCTAACAGCTATATGAGACCTGTCGACAAACTTCATACTAAACAATCCTAGATATCCTCGCAAATGTTATTGGATTTACTGCCAAGGGACAAACCGCGCTGTACTGTAGCTGCAGTGTAACACGATGATGGGAGATAAACTCAGGGCTTGACTCTTGCCTCTGGTCCTCGCTGTCTTATTCTCCCAGCCGGCTGCTCATCCTCAGATCCTCAGGACCAGCCGCGGCTATGAGTCCTACACCTCCAAGGGCTTTACCAAGTGTGTGTGAGTGAGAAAAGTCTCTCTCTCTCTCTCTCTCTCTCCCTCTGTCTCTCTCGTCACATGTCCCAGCATTCCCTGCAGCCCTAGGCAAAAAATGCACTAATTACTGAACTCAGACACAGTGTCCAATCTGGCCCGGGTCATTGATACGGCTAAAACGCTCCGGCTCTGAAGCAGCGGAAGGAAGAAAATAGACACGGATGATGCATAATGCAACACATGACGATTATGAAACCAAGAAAACAGAGTGCTGAATCATTTACAGCACAAAGATTGCCTGTTCCACTTGGGATGCTTTTTGTTTCGATCGCAAGATGGATGTGGAATAGTGCTCTCATCACCTTGTGTTTGTGTGTGTGTGTGCTATCACCCTTTCACCAATTTTCCTTTTTCATCTTTGCTTCCTTCAGCCTTTCTGTGTACATTTGTGTGATGTTTATTATCTTTTACGTTATTCTTATGTATATCCTCATCATTTTGTAAGGGAAAATAAATAAATAAATAAATACTGTATATATATCTATATATCTGTTCACCCAGATGAGGATGGGTTCCCTGTTGAGTCTGGTTCCTCTCAAGGTTTCTTCCTATTACCATCTCAGGAAGTTTTTTCCTTGCCACTGTCGCGGTCGTCCTCGGCTCGCTCATCAGGGACAGTCTTATCATTTTGATTTATACACATATTATTAAATAAATCATATATATATATATATATATATATAATAAAGCACTAATACTAATATAAATAATAATAATAATAGTAATAATAAAAATAATAATAATAATTTCATACAAACTTAAATAATTCTTTTGATTGTGTAAAGCTGCTTTGCGACAATGTCATTTGTTAAAAGCGCTATACAAATCAAATTTAATTCAATAATATATATATATATATATATATATATAATAAAGCACTAATACTAATATAAATAATAATAATAATAATAATAGTAATAATAATTTTTTTTAAATAAAAATAATAATAATTATATACAATAATATAATAATACTAATACTACTATTATTACGACTACTACTACTACTACTACTAATAATAATAATAATTGATTATTTTAATTGATTAAAAGGATCAGGGTCAAGATCTATTGTCTTAATAATCATAGAAGTAATTTAACTTTTACTGAAAAAGTAAAAAAAAAACGTTAAAAAAAAAAAAATATATATATATATATATTATTGTATATTAAATGTAAAATATTTTATCATATCCACAGATACACATGACAACTAATGATGATGATGATTATTATTGTTGTTATTATTATTATTTCATGTGTCATGTGTCCCAAAACAAGGCTGATTGACACATATTTAATCAGCGGAATTCATTACTTTATTTAAGTAATTACTTTTCATTTTTTGTGTCTTCACATTTTTTTTACTTATCAACTTAAAAAAAAAATCCTTTCCGTGGACAAGGCACAGAACTCGTTGTGCACATCAAATCATTCACCTCAAAGGAAAAATCCGGATGGACAGTAGCGAGAGGAAAAGAGGCAGACCACTACACTACATTATAACTAATGGACATTGCCCCGGGAGGTAGGATGGAGTTCCCGGACCATTCCCTGCACACAACAAACACCAACGCCATCACCCAAGTGCACTAATGTATCAGCACTACGAAATACAGCTAATGACTTATATAACCTTGCCTATACGTCCAATACTCGTGCTTTTTAATGGAGCAGAGAGGTCTCCAGTTCCCTGAAGGAGGTCAGCGTATGCACAAAACACCAGGAGGAGAAAATCATCAGTGAACCGTACCTCACTGTGTGTGTGTTTTTAGTTGCAATTATTCACCAATGTTCTCTCGCTGCACTGCAGTTATAGCCAGTTCTCATTGTCCAAATACAGATTGCACAAATCCGAGAGCTTTGTCCACTCAGACTGAGGATGGGACGTCGTTTAGAAGAGTAAATACTGTAAGAGTAAGTACTGTGCAGGTTATTACGTAAAAAGCTATAATATAGTAGAAACATCAATATTTATTGACAATATATATTATATGCTTTAGTTATTCATACAGTTTGTAGGAAAAGATGGTTTAAATCTGAGGATAACGGTATTTAGACTTCAAATATAGCAAAATAGATAAGCATTATTTAAAAAATTAAGTTTTTATACATCAGCTGGAATCAGGAGCAGCGAAAAATCTCCAGCAAAATATTTATATTTATACACACAAATGTGACACTATTAAATCAATCAAAATCATTTTAAAACCCAAGACAATTTTATTTTGCACATCTTAATCAAAGACATTGCTTATCTCATGTAATCATTGTTGATGAATATTGAATAGAATCATTATTAACACTTAAGCTAATAACACTTGTTCTGTATTGTTCAGAGGACTGAGAGAGAGAGAGAGAGAGAGAGAGAGAGAGAGAATTTATTTTTACTAAAAAAAGTATATTGTGAGCTTATACACGCTCTTTACTTTTGGTACTTACAGTATGTGAATGTAAATTAACTGTATAACTATTATTGATTTAAAATACAAAGTGTCTTTCCAGTGCCTTATATAGCAATTAGATTTAGAATTATTATATCTAGGCATAGACGTATTCGATTGTTACATTATTCTTCTTTGTCTTTCGGCTGTTCCCTGCTGAAGCTGCTGCCCCCGCGACCCGACCTCGGATAAGCGGAAGAAAATGGATGGATGGATGGATGGATGTCTTTCGGCTGTTCCCTTTCAGGGGTTGCCACAGCGAATCATCTTATTACATTATTATTGAATATTATCAGATTATTACATTAATAATGAAGCAGTATACTGTGGAGGAGTGGTGGCTCAGGCACTAGGTTGCTGATTTGGGTTCATTTACAGCATTTGGCAAATGCCCATAAGAGGGACTTACATTTTTATCTCATTATACATCTAATCAGTTGGGAGTTAAGGGCCTCGCTCAAGGGCCCAACTGGGGCAACTTGGTCATTATGGGGTTTGAACCTGGGACCTTCCAAATTGTAGTCCAACACATACTGTAGAAGAGAGCTACAGTATGGAGAGCTACCCCTGACCCTGAGTGTTCAAGCCCTGCTGTCAGTGGGTTGCCACACCCCAAACTACCCAGCTACTGCATGCGGTGCCAGTCCCAAGCCCAGATAAACCGGCGTAAAACCTGTGCCAAGTTGTGTGCAGATTGGATTATTATTATTTAATGATGTCTGGTACATTGGTACTGGCAGGATACTGTATTAGACTCCTATTAGATGTTTTTCAATGCTTTCCATCTTCTCATTTACAGGTATATACCATATCAATATAGTATATAATATCTTTTATTTATCTTCTATAAACTGCTTTTTATCCTACTTTGCACTGACCGGCTAAAAAAGCAAACCCATTTCAGAAGGGTCAACTTTCTGTACTGCATCAAGCAAAGCAAAGAAAACAACTAAGGATATTTGAAATGACTTGAATTGGGTTAAGAATTATTATTATAATGATTAAAACCTGGATAGATAGTGCTAAACCATCGATTTTGTGGAAGAAATTTGAAATAAAAATCATATTATTAAAGATCACTTAAAAGTTGTATCTTTAAAAAAATGACATTAGAAATCAGAGCTATGTTTCATAGTGAAAATAAGAGCACACACGGTGTCACGAGAACTCACAGGATTGGGACTAAACATGGGAAGCGCATGAAGTGATGCACCCATCATGCATAGTGTCCACTATACAGTACAAGCCTCTGGAGACGGTGTTATGATCTGGGGTTGCTTCAGTCGCTCAGGTCTAGACTCAGCAACGTTATGTGGCAATAAAATGAGGTCAGCTGACCACCTGAATGTACTGAATGACAGGGTTATCACATCTATGGAGCTTTCCTTGCTTGAAAAACCCCATAGGTTTCCCAGAAAGAATGGTTTTGGGCACGATATTGCACACCATAATCAAAGCTAAAGGCTCTATAGTGCTCTATATGTACAGTATACACTACAGATACAAATATCAATAACCCTAGTTCCATACCGCCACCTGCAGTCTTTAAAAGTGTAGATAAGCGAGTGTGGTAAGGTGAAGGACAATACTTGAGCGTGGTGTGAAAGCTGGAGTCATGTTTTCCTTGTTAGTTTTCTATCCACATTAATCAGCTAAATGTGTGTGTGGAAGAGTGTTGAGTTAGTGTGTCTTGAGCTTAATTGGTACATTCGAACACATCTCATGTAGAGTGTGTGTGCACGTGTGTGTTTGTGTGTATATACACCCCCTGCTGTGTTATGTAAAGCTATGGCAAAACCTATTAGCTCTGTTAATCAGGAAGATCGGTGTGGCAAAGGGGTCATGAGCAGGCTTCCCCTGCTGCGCTTCATAATGAGGAACCTACTCACACACCAATTAAGCTCTCAACCACAAAACACACACACACATTCTGTCACTGACTGATAGAAAGAAGAAAGGACGCACCATGCAGTTTATCTTAGAACATGAACGTCTACATCCTCCTGTGCTGGATTATGTGTCAATAAATTATCGTTTAAATTTCTAACTCGATATCTATGTTGAATAATAGAGGCTAATCAGTAAGTGCACTTTGGTACTGTATGGCTCGATGGGAAGTTAGGGTCCTTATTTAGTTGATGTGCTTTTAGTGATAAAGGTTTCAGTGTTTCCCCTTGATGACACATGGGATGCTCTGACCTCGTCCGAGTCTCCCGTAATTCTCTTTAGAGCTCTGGAGACATGCCTCCCTAAGATAGAGGTGTGACACCTGTCGCTCCTCAAATGCTGAAATTATAACTAAGTTCTAAGTATCATTACAGCTCATGACTCAGGAAGAGATGTCACGAGAGTTGGTCTTTTTAGAAGGTCTTTGCTTCGTCAAATCGCTGCAATTACAATGAACGGAAGCGGCTGCTGATCAAACACACCGATTGTTTCCAAGGAGAGAGAAAGGGAAGATTGCAGCCCTGATTTCCGAAAATCTCGAAGGACGTGTGCTAATTTGTGCATGACATGGAATAAATTGCGAACGCAAAGACAGCAGGTGCTGAAGTGTTTTATTTCTCAAACAAACAAACAAACAAACAAACAAACAAACAAACAAACAAAAAAAAGAATGAAAAATGGCACTTTTTATCTGCTTATAAATAACAATAAGAAACGTCTGCAAAAAAAAAAAAGGAAATTATTTAAATTATAGTATATAAACTACAAAGGGTGTTCAAGTCAAAACGGGACTTTTGATGCAGTTCTGAGAGTAAAAACTCCCTTTATTTCTCTATAGAATCCCCTTCTACACTAATGCACATGCTTGGACACCATCAAAGGTAGAACGTTTTCTTAGTACACCAGAGCCATGATCGGACTGCCTGCTTCATGTCTGAAACACTGGCCTCCCAGGAACTCCTTTAATAGTCATTCATGGATGTACAGCATTCTTTAAAAGGTTTGTTCAAATGTTTTACTGTGAGAAGAGTCTTATCACCGTATTCTGCTTGAAGTCTTCTGTAAATTAACTTTTAAACAGTTGTTTTCTCACCAGGTGTTTTTTTTTCTAATTGTCACCATATTGACAATTACACATTTGTATTATGTTTATCCTTCAGTTAATTCAGAATCATTAATGTACAAGAATGAGTATTAATATAAACTCTGCATAATTTCATGATTTACAGCTGTTCTTGAAAATGAATTGATACATCTGAACAACAGAACGGAGATTTCAATAATATTCTGTTTTAATGCTTGCCTTTAGGTTGCACTAATTCGACCATAAAATTATTTTAAGCTGTAATAATTCATATCTTGAGTATTAAATTAATTGCATTTTCATTATGGCAACACAAACCCACAAACCCACACACTCAAACACAAAACAAGCTTATTGTGCATTTTTTTGTTGCTCATTTAGAATACATCATGCTCCTAAAAGAAACACTAAGACTCTCTTGAGATTATCGTTTTTATGGTTGCGGTGACTCTTATGTCATCCATCTTGTTCAGCTTTCTGACACTTAATTGTTTTCCTTGCTTTCCAGTGTGGAGCAGCAGAACTGCTGAGCTTTTTTTTTTTTTTTTTCCCAAAATCAGCATATGTGAATAGAACTAAATCTGAACCTGGATGCTGCAGTAATGTAGTGATATGCTCTTAATAATAATAATAATAATATAATAATAATAATAATAATAATAATAATAATCAAGCTTAAAGCAAGGTTAGATAATGATATGCAATCTATGTAAACTCACGGTGAAAGGAAAAGCCACACAGCTCTGACCTCAATCAATGAGCTTATGAATAATTAATGAGCAATTCCCATTAGTTGTTAAAGAGACACTGTGCTCTGCCTTCACCCTCAGGCGCCACACTGGTGGTTTATTTCTGCTCGCTTATCAAAATATGCAAATTTTTATTTTTAGACAACTAACACAGTTGGGTGCAAAATTTTATTTATTTAGGACTTCCGGTTAGCAGCCACATGGAGTAGACGTGTTCGTTAGGTGCTCCGACAATTCCGAATTTCTTCACTCCCTTACTCACCTCTAAATGTTAAATTAAACCCTTAGTTGACCATAACTTGATACTCTACCCCACGGTCATACTTTTTTTTTTATTTACAATGGCTACCAGGAGTGTTAAAGCCGCGAAAAAAGACGACACTGTGACCGCTCTAACAGTCGAGGCCATCTCAGCGCTGTTAGATAAACACCGCGAGGCGTTAG
>JAQMYK010000009.1:24295436-24305436 GCA_030014345.1 Clarias buthupogon
CAAGATGTTCCCATAGCGTTTTCATGCAGCATCTCGTTCCCGCCTTTTCAGGGAACAGGGTTACAGCAAAGTAACCCGAGACGTTCTATTGACATCTTTTTCTTTAAATTTTAAGTATTTATTTCTACAGGAAAAGACAGAAACACAAATATTTAGCTAAAAAGAGCAAATAATTTTTTTTGCTTGGATTGAATGGCATATTTGCTATTTCTGCCATGTTGAACCCTGTAGTCAAACCTATTCTGCTAATACAGTATAAAGAATCCCCAAAGAAGCATGAGGCAGACCGTTTGGAGAGATGGATAAAGAGGTGGAGGAGTTCATTACAGCTGGAGGAAGAAGAAATTGCCTTTGATAAGGAGATGAAATCCATTAGCATGAAGAGAGGAGACATTCAAACGTCTTGCTTCTTGCTTTCTGTTCACTAATGCTAGCATGAGCCATCAACTGATGTTTACGGGAAGCTTCAAAAGGTCTGAGTGGACTAACATCTGTTTCATGATTCAGCAAATACTTAAAAAAAGAATATATATATATATATATATGTGTGTATATAATTTTTTGCAACTACTGATTGATTTAAAGACGCACTTACCACCATCACCACCGTCACTAATAAAAACAACAACAACAACAACAATAATAATAATAATAATATTGATCATCATTATCATCATCATCATCATCATCATTAATACCAGTCACTGTTACATGATTATCTCAAGACCCACCACACACACACACACACTCTCACATACAGCCGGAGGCAATCTTCTTCTTTCTTGGTCTTCTCCGGGCCTTGTCAGAAAACATATTTCTTCCAGCTTTAAGTTTCTGTAACAGCAAATTGGTTCTTCTTTATCAGCATCCATCTCATGTTCTACAAAGACATATGCCGTCTATATAATTTTATAATGAAATTGAGTGTCCTGATGATGACACATGCAATAAATCCCACTTTGTCTAGTCAATGATTATCTGATTCTCTTATAGACAGTGATTGAGTGGATCTCATGGTTGCCAGCACAGCTCGAGTGCATTAGAGCTCAACTCTAACCTTTTCCATATATCTTTCACTTTAACAATAGCATTTTTCCTTATTCAAGCTTGCAGGATGATTTACACTCAGATTGAATTCTGACGACTTTTGTTTTCTCAACTGTGACTAATCAGGTGTTGCTTAATTTTCTGCGACAGCAACAAGTTATAGGTTTACCTAAATGGTTTCAAATAAATCTATAAAAGGTGCACATGTAATTGTTGGGGTGTTGGTTTAAGAGGGAAAAAAAGCACTTCAGGACAAGATGTTGGAGTATAATTAAGTTGATAATCGTAACAGTGACGTTACTTCATGTTGGGTCACAAAATGCATTAAAGGAGTTCCTGGATAGTCTGATCATGGCTCTGGCGTTCTCAGAAAACCTTCTACCTTTACGGTATCCAGGCACTAGTGAAACACTGGGATAAGTGCATTAGTGTAGCAGGGGGTTATAACTTTCGTCACAGTGTTCTGTTATTCTGCACAATCAAAATCCCGGTTTGACTTGAACACACATTGCATCTAACCTGAGGTAGTGCAGTTGACATTGCTCTTTCTGCTATGTGCTTTTAATGTGTTCTTTAGTTCAATCTAATTCCTTTAAACACTGGATGAAACAGAAAGATGTCTGAAAGGTTTTTATATCGTACATAAATGCAAAAGGTTGGGAATGTAAAGTAAAGTGATCACTTTAGATGGCTAGCGATCATAACTCACGTAATAAACTGAACCCTGGTGTTGAGATGTAGCTAATAAGATTCAGGGCGGTGGAACAGCAACATTGGTCACATGACTGCATACACTGAATAAGAGCACAACCCAGTGCCACACACACACACACACACACACTAATGAACTGTACTCTACAGTATGTGTACCCCACCTCCCTTGTTCCCAATACTCAATGTAATTCTATAATAATAGACTATATCATTATAAACATTTATTTTAAAAAATCTGTAATCTTTCAAATAGGGCAAATTTCAAGAAACATTGATAGAGATGTTTTATTATGGTAATTGTAAAAAAATTAATTCTCAGTATTTTACGGGGGAAAAAATCAATGCTCAATAAACTTTGCAAAGTTTTCATTAAAAAATTATGAAAAAGGAAGTCATGGTTTAGAATTTTTGGAAAGAGAAAAAGAAAGAAAGAAAAGACTAAATTTGTAAAAAAAATGCACTTTCATCACTAGAATAAAACTACGACTAAAATGAACCCAGCTTCCATCCTTAACATATGACAAGACAAAATATTAAAACGTTTTTCCCTTTTCCCTCCATTTCTGTATTCTAACAGCATTTCCTGTCCACATGTGTACACCTTGTTAATGGATGTGGCGCGTCATTGGCTGGGACAAGCGTGCGGTAATTGTTGAGGATGTGCGGAGGTGGCTAATCACATTAGCATAATGGAGAATTTTCCGCTGGTTGAGTCCGGTGGAGAAATTGCCACTTTAATAGCAGAGCACAACTGACTGAAGTGTTTTCTTTCTTTTAACACACCCATTAACTCTCCTGACATCACAGAGCAGAACATGGGCCAGGGGATGGTCTAGTCTGAAGCTGGAGTTTGCATCAAATCAAAGAATTATGTGGTAAATATGTTTGGGCGTGGCTTGTGTAGATATGTCTATGTAAATGTAATTCATTAAAATGAAACCGATATTACAAGAAGGTAACGATGGTCATGATCGGACTACCAGCTTCATGTCTGAAACGCTGGCCTCCCAGGAACTCCTTCAATGGCCCAACCACGTGGAAATGGCTTGGAGCGTGGTCAGGACTATACAGGGGATGTGAAAATAACTCCCAGCCGAGTTCCTGTAATGTGCAGTTGGTGTTGGTGAATGATTATGTGTACATTCACACAAACGATTGGTGACAAGTATTCCACAGATTTTCAAGAATCAGACGTTCCACTCGCCCACAGGAAAGTCTACCGTGGGCTCTGAGCCACCTCGGTCAGGATCGTCATTCACGGACATACTGGCTTCTTTAAAATGTTTCCACCGTTCAAATATTTTACTCCAGCTCTCATCACCGTACTGTACTTGAAGTCTTCTGTAAATGTCAATCACTTTTAAACCTTCATTCACCAGAAATTTGTCACAGTTAAATGATTCGGATCATCAAATACATTTTAATATTACACAGACAAGAAAATAGGCTCTATGTGAAAAAGTTATTGCCCCTAAATCTAATAACTGGTTGTGCCACACTTGGCGTCAGTACTGTAACCGCAACTGCAAGTGTTTGTAATAACTGGCAAAGAGTCTTTCACATTGCTGTAGAGGAATTTTGGCCGACTCTTCTTTGCAGAATTGTTTTAATTCCGCTACATTGGAGGGTTTAACCTGTCATGCCACTGAACTTTAACAATGTCACTCCAAAACCCTAAATTTGTTTGTTGAGCCATTAAGAGGTGGACATGCTGGTGTGTTTTGGATCATTGTCCTGCTGCATGACCCATGTACTGTAGATTGTATACTGTATAAGTGAGCGTGAGCTTGAGGTCGTGACCTGATGACTGGACATTCTGTTAAAAAATTGAAAACAACAAACATGACAAAACTGAGCTTGAAATTTGATAGAGAAATAACAACTCACTGATTTATAGCTTTACATCTGACTGTTACAAACCCCTGACACTGGAGACGTCTAAGTAAACCTCTGTTCATGAATAATGTCATGACCAATAATAATAAGACAAAGTTCAAACCTGTTCATGTAAAGCTTCCACCTGATGGCTCCATGTTATTACTACAGAAATGATTAGATCCTATAGAAACATATTAGAAGAAGTGATGAAATATAAACGCATGATTACATTTAGAAAGCGAATCAAGGCTTTTAATACCGAAGAACCATCTGTGGACATCGTGTTAATTGACAATAACATTTATGCAAAAGTCTTTTTTATTACTTTTGTACACATTTCTTGTTTTTTTTTTTGACTAGAGAAAAAAGAAAAGAAAGTGGGTGCTTAAGTACATCGACTGTATGGAGAGCCCACTGTTCATTTGGGAAATAAATAATAGAGAGCCTTCCTCTTACCGTAAACCCTATTAACTTTGACGTTAAGTGATAATCATATAAGATGGAGGCCTCTCCTGTTTGCTCCTCTCTTCCATCTCTTGCTCTACCTTTCGGCGTCTGGCCTGATGCACTTTCTATTCATTATGTGCTCGAAAGTCTAAAAGGCATCCCACTTTCAAATAGTCCGATCTTGATGAAGTGCTGCTGTAATGAATTAAAGATGTCCTGCTTATCATTCCAGGGACAGGTACGGGAACACACACACACACACACACACACTTACACATATGCTTGTGATCTCAGCTCTCTAAATCCAGGTGTTGAGTTCATCCGATTTTGCCGCTTCCATTAAATTTATCACACCTAATACGGATTTAACTGCATTAAATTGTCATGTGTTTTCATTACCGAACCAAGGTGAGGTTCAGTTCCAATTAAAAGAGCGCTACACGCTGCCTTCCGTTGCACTGTCACTTCATTTCATAATTAATCGACTCCAGCAGGTCTTCAGAGGCCTGAACAGGGGAAGTGGGTCATTACAGATAGGATACAGTTTCAGCCAAGCGTTGCGCTTTGTTATTTTCAGTTTTTTTGTGAAGCTCATATCTCTGTGCGGAGTGTTTTTAACTTAAAGAAAAAAATCTAAACCGTTTTAGCCTTTTATGTACCAAAAAGTTCTAGTTTTACTAAATGTAGCACATCCCATAATATTTTATTCCTCTTATATGACGGCAATTTTTCCAATATCTACAACATCCATACTGTACGTATCTGTAAGACTTATCCTGTGTAGGGTTGCAGGGGGAATTGTGGGCAATTTGAAAACTTCAGGCTGCCTACACTGGAGGTCTTTGGACCGTGAGAGGAAACAAGTGTATCCAGAGGAAACCCATCAAGCACGAGGAGAACATGCAAACTCCATACACAGACTGGAGGTTTGAGATTCGAACCCCCAGCCCTGTAAGAGTGAATTGACAGTGCTAACCCCTAAGACACCTCTCTTTATAGCCATATCTAATATCTAATGTTGTTTAAAAAAAGAAGTTACTGTTGTTATTTATTATGGAGCTATAAAGGATGTACACATTTTTTATTTCTTGAAGTTAATAATAACAATAAATAAGTAAAATGTGATTTCACCAGGGCGGCACGGTGGTGTAGTGGTTAGCACTTGCACCTCCAGGGTCCGGGTTCGATTCCCGTCTCTGTGTGCATGGAGTTTGCATGTTCCCCTCGTGCTTGGTGGGTTTTCTCCGGGTAGTCCTGTTTCCTCCCACAGTCCAAAGACATGTTGGTTAGGTGTTCCCAAATTGCCTGTAGTATGTGAATGGGTGTGTGAGTGTGTGTATGTGTGTGTGTGTCCTGCGATGGATTGGCACCCTGTCCAGGGTGTACCCTGTCTCATGCCCTAAGCTTCCTGGGATAGGCTCCAGGCCCCCCGCGACCCTGAATACAGGATAAAGCGGTATAAAAGATGTGTGTGTGTGTGCGTGTGTGTGATGTTACCAAGAAACCACAAAGGATAAATGTCTCTCGGGACGGGAGAGATTTACAGACTCCAACTTTTACAAAAGGTTCGTCACTGGAGACTCCTTCCATGATGAAATGTTGAACAGTAAACTTTACCAAATCAAAAGATTACATTTATAATGTTTACTTAAAATTGAGACTTCTATGCAAATGGAATGAAATGGGAACGCAACAAATCTTAAACAAACCTTCGACAATAACAGAAAAAAGTGATTTCATCTTATTATAATAAATAACACTTCACTAGACTTCTGTCCAGTGTGACTATAGCGTTAGGACATTCCTTAAGGACTGGACAGCCAACTGATCAACAGTTCAAATCCCAAACTACTTCTAATCTAACACTTCTAATCGTGTTAGATTTTCACAGGTAGAACCACATTTTACAACCAACTATCACCCTTATTAATTTCTTAGTCAGTTATTTTCTCTGCACAAACCTATAATTAGTTACCGTGAGTGATGAGCACAGCAGCCTATAATCAACACTATAACTCCATTTCTCCCTCCTGAACATACGCTGATAAGAGTAATGACGCGCTGCTCTACTTGCAGTGACAGCTAGTGCATTAAACCAGATATCTGACAGATTTAATTAAAACAGTTGCCTGCAAAGGTGCTGACTCCCTTTTTAACACTTAATGGATGTCTGTGGTCCGGACTGGCAGAATTATTTCTTGATGTAGCACCGCCCCGATAAGTGACCTCTTAATCAATCCAGAGAGAGCCTAAAGCCTCCTCGTATATTTCCGTCCTGTTCCTGCCGAAGTGTTGGGTTTAGTGCTTAGCCTTGCTTCGATGTTATGAGGAAGCAGATGGATGAGGTGTGTATCCTTGTGTAGGGTCCATAAACAGCTCAACACCTTGAGTGTAAATGAAACACATAGACAGGCTGAAGTGGTCCAAGAACTGTTGTTCCAGCTCCAGGGTGCTGTTTTCTTTTCTTTTCTTTTCTCTTTTTTTCTTTCTTCAAATACACATCACTGTGATGTGTATACATAATGGAACTGTCTCTCATAGAGTGCAGAATTCAGATCTCCTGCATTACATTAACATCTAAAATGAGTTTTAAATTGGGTTTATAATTGGAAGCCAGCTTCTTAGGAAGTAATGCAATCCCATTATCTGTGTCTGTATTTGAAATTGGCATCCTGTAAACAAAATGGGTTTCAAAAATAATATTAATAAATATGAACCCTACCACCATGCCCCGCCCGACCCCCACTTACTCTGGAAAAAAATGATGCAATTATCAAACAAATTTTTGGTCGGACTAACCTGGAAGGATAGTGCTGAATAGTCAACTTCGCAGAAGAAATGTGGTTTAAAAATCAGTTTGCATAAAGATCAGACTTTCCTGGAACAATGGAATAAGGTCTGATGAGTCCAGACTGGCCCTATTCCAGAGCGATGGGTGTGTCAGTGTAAGAAGGGAAGCACATGAAGCACCCATCATGCATAGTGTCCACTGTACAGGTCTCTGGAGACAGTGTTATGATCTGGGGATGATTCAGTCGCTCAGGTCTAGACTCGGCAATGTTATATGGCAATAAAGTAAAGTCAGCTGACGACCTTAATGTACTGAATGAACAGGTTATCACATCTATGGAGCTTTTATTCCCTGATGCCACGGGTATGGCATTAGAGGACTCAGAGTGCGAAAGAGTGATCCTGAGAGCATGAGGCATCATTTTTACACATGAACCTGATTAAACCTTTGCATCCCTGACTAGGCAGGGACTAGAGATGGCTGCATTTGTGCAGACAGTTTTACTCTTTATATTTCCACTCACTCATGCGTCAATTAAAGCAAAACCCTAAATTAAAGTATCTTTTCCGTGGCATCATGCAGAAGCCTGTTCTCATTGTTATGACCAGTGTTTGGGGGACGTTACTGTTTAAAGTAACTAATTACATTACAAACTTACTGTCATTAAAAAGTAATCAGTTACATTCCAGAATTACTTTCTGATAAAAGTAACTAGTTCGAGTACTTTTCCTTTGCAAAAAATGAAAACTCCTTTCTGATTCCTCATGCAGTACTATCTCATACTCATATATAAGTTTTTGTATTTAATGTCACATCCTTCAAACTGATAAAATGTTTTCAGAAAGTAAATGTTTACACGGATTTGTTTAAATAAAATTGTACAAATTAAAAACAATGCATATTAATTCACTGACATCCGGCTTGTCACTGGCCTGAGGATTTGACTTTACTAATGTGGGTCCAAATGTCCGAACTACAGTACACTTTCAGGATGCAGATAAATATACAGTAGGTCTACACAGTACAGGTTCAAGGTGCAAAAGTAGTTCAGAAAAAAGGATGGCTGTGTAAATGTGATTTGTTTAGAGAACAGTTTTTCCTTCGTCCTACTTTTTCACAAAAGATATTAGGGGGTTGGTGTTTCCACGGCTACCACAAGCAGAAATAAACTGGACCTAATTTGCAAAGCATCTTGATTTTTAACTGGTAAACCTTTTATAGATTAAAAAAAAGGAGGTCAAAGCAACAAGCTTTATAAATGAACAAGGAAATCTGAAACAAATATCAAGGAAAAAGGACCTGCAAGTCAAAAATTCAGAAAATCTAACAAAAAGCAACACGAAAGAGACGGGGCCAAAAAGCACTGTGTGGCACAGTGTGTATGTGTGCAATGAGTGTGTATGTGTGTGTCCAGGGTGACCAGGGTGTACCTTGCCTCATGCCCTATATCTCTTGGGATAGGCTTCAGGCCCCCTGCGACCCCGTATGCAGTATAAAAATGTATTACTTGCCTACACTTTTAGATTTAAGTCCTTATTAGGAGAACAGTAATTGGTTGTCTGAAGCATAAATCTGAATACATACTGTATAAAGTCAAAATTGTCAAATTGTCAGTAAATTTTCACTGTCATATAAAGACATTACATTAGTTAACATGTACAGTTCTGTCGAGCTAATCTTGATTTTTTTTCACACTGACGATGAAAAAAGAAAGAAATGTGACTATAATTTGATATTTCCAAGATGCTCTGAGTCACCGTGACAATCCTGTAAGTGTGTGTCAAGGTGTGTGGGTTCAGAATTGGCAAGAAATTGTATCCATATGTCAGTTATAATGACACCCCCAAATACAGACAAATCCAGAGGTCCTAAGAGTTTAAAGGAATAGGATTGAAGAATAATGGACTTTTCTTTTTCCCCTCCTGAACACGTAAAGCATTTATTTGTCTGGTAATTATTGTGTGTATAGTAGATGATAGTCTACTGTTTATCCTTTATGTGGAATTTGTATCTTTACTGAAATAAATACTGCTTTATACAATACTGATACTGCTTTATACAATACTGATACTGCTTTATCCAGTATACAGGGTAGTGAGGAGCCTGGAGCCTATCGCAGGAGTGTACACTGGACCAATGGTGCCACAATCCATTGTATGGCACACACACACACATACACAAAACACACGTGGCAATTTGGGAAGATATAATGAATAGCCTAATCTGCATGTCTTTGTACTGTGGGAGGAAACCGGCTAACCTGGAGGAAACCCACCAAGAGAACATACAAACTCCGAGTTTCGTGTGCCTAAGTGTGTATGAGCTATGCAGCAAAATCTTGTGTGGGGGCCCCTGGGGGACCCGGGCCACGCGACTCTCAAGCATCCTAAAGGCAGCAGATTCCAACCTGTCCACCAATTTACATGAGGTTTTAAGCATGTTAAGACCCCCAAAATGTCCAAAAGGTTGAAAAACAATAAAATTAAATAAAAAAATCCATAGGAAAACAAGAGGGCACCCTATAGTGCTTGGGCCCTAATAATAAAAATAATAATAATAATAATAATAATAATAATAATAATAATAATAATAATAATAATAATACATTTTATAACACACATACACAAACACACACGTGGCAATTTGGGAAGATATAATAAATAGCCTAATCTGCATGTCTTTGTACTGTGGGAGGAAACCGGCTAACCTGGAGGAAACCCACCAAGCACGGGGAGAACATGCAAACTCCACACAAACAGAGGTGGGAATCGAACCCAGACCTTGGAGGTGCGAGGCGACAGTGGAATGGCAAAAAATCTTTATTTTAAAATTAAGTACAACTCTCTGCTTTGATTAACATGAAAGTTGAAACATTGTTGGCGGTCTACAGAGGCTCTGATTTTTTCTGATATGTTATTATAAATGAGAAATATGTTAAAGAACTTTACTAAATATTAAAATACAGTATTTTGGTTTTAAAAACCACTAAAAGCACATTTAATTTTCAGCGAGCAGTTCTATGCAGTTCAGCACTGCAGAAATACATTAACTCCAGTCAAACACCATGTTTTCAAAGCTCTAAAAGCTAATTAAGTAATGTAGTTGTTAATGTGATACTGAGAT
>JAQMYK010000009.1:24313620-24326038 GCA_030014345.1 Clarias buthupogon
CTCTGTAAAGCTTCATAACGGCTCTAATCTGAGGTGCTGTTTGTTAATTGGTGATTTCTGAGGCTGGTGACTCTACAGTAAATGAACTTCTCCTCTGCAGCAGAGGTAACGTTTTGGTCTTGCTCTTCTAGGAAGGTCTTCATGAGAGCCAGCTTCATCATGATGCTTGATGGGTTTTACAAACACACTCGACACAATACTGTCTAGCAAGAACTGTTCCAGAACAGCCGACTTTCATGTCTTAAAATAACAACTGACTGTTGTTGTTGTTGTTACTTAATTGCATAATGTCACATGTTATTTCATAGCATTGCAAAAATCCAGAATTGTTCTAGAATGTATAAAATAAATCCAAACTTGTGCCCAAACTTTTGACCGGTACTTTACATGTAGTGAATCTTTAACTTAGGAGGTAACCAAACTCATACTGACCGAGGGACAGACATGTGACTGAGCTTGCAGTGGATATTCTATAGGGTAATGATGCATACAATACATGCATTATTCAGGACAGTGGGCGGCGAAGGTGGAAAGTGGCTCTTTAACAGCATTAACGCAACATTTGAAAAATATTAGGGCTTAACATACTGTATCTGTTTGAGCGACGTAAAAACACACAAAGAATGCACATAATATACAACAAGCTAATCCAATTACTGGACCTAATAACCATGTGCAATAAGTGTGTGTGTGTTTGTGCGTGAAGTAAAAGCCAGATCTTTAATGCACATCCATTGCACCTCCTGGTGCTATGTGCTAATAGTATTGTTACAGAAGTAGAAACTCTAACAGATGGTGTTTATGTGTTTTTTTCTCTCTCTTTTGTATTCTTCTTCTAGCATCATCACGACGCCGTGCCCACGTTGGCATGGGGGCCGCTTAGTAGCACGTCCTTCTTTATTTTCTCCGGCCAGGGCTTCTTTGGGGGCTGTGATGACGTGTTTCATATCCACCTGTATTTGGTAAAACTAGCATCCTTGTGTTGTCAACTGGAAACAAGGGAAGAGTCATCAGTGCGTAATGGAGCGATGCACTGGTTGGAGCATCTCTTCAGTCACAACAACCTTGTTGTTTCTTTTTTTTTTAATTATTTTTCAAAAGATTAAAATTACCTGTGGTTTTTTAAATGGCTGTACAAGATAAAGATAACAAAAGTGTTTTTTGTGTGTGTATATAAAAGCACTTGAAGGTCAATTGAAGTCACTTGGATGTTCTTTTGTGTTCTCACAAAAAAGCACTAAAAACAAGTCGCGAATATTGAGCGCAGATTTAATCAACTCTCAGCTGAATTTACTTCTGCCTGGTTGCACATGTCTGGCATTTTAAAGCACAAAAGTTCTGTGAAGTCCTATCAAGTAGAGTTTAATTATCATGCTGTATGAAGTGCTTCACAGCCTCATGGAGTGGAATCAATGCCAACACACTCTTCAGGAAAACGCTTCTATTCATTCGAACCTATATATAAACATATGCTGGCTAAGTGTGTGTGTGTCATTTTCCCATCGTCTTTCCCGTCATCATTTGAACTGTGGTGTTCTGACTGATGTTTGAATAAGAGCATGAATGAACGTTCTATAAATGGCTGCCCAAACACAGTCAACGGTGCCAGTAGTTTTATCCTTTTTTAAGCACAAACATAACCAGACGATGTCTAACTAAAGCAAGGAGACTAGCTAGAAACTTCTGCTTTGTTATGTCATAGTGTATGGTGAAAAACAGGAAGCAATGTAAAATGCTATATAAAGTGGATTTTACATCATTTATGGGAAAATGGGAACAAATACAAAAACAATGGAAACAAAAAGAATGGAAAGATATCATTAGAAAAAAAGAGCTAAATAGCAATTTAAAAGACATTACCCTGATTAAATTAAAGCAACTTGATTTGGAAAATGAAATTGACAAGCCATTTGGGTCGTCTATTTTTGCTTGGTAGGTGGCGCAATTTTGACTTACATTTTTTGTTCTCTGATGTGCCACATTTACATTACAGCACAGTGAAATTCATTTCTTCACGTATCCCAGATATTAAGCTGTGGTCAGAGCGCAGAATCAGCCACGACATTGTGCCCCTTTGAAGTACAGTAGAAAGGGTTAAAGGCCTTGCTCGAGGACTCGACAGCAGAAGCTTGGTGGAGCTGAGCCTTGAACCACAGACCTTCAGATCAGTAACCCAAAGCTTTAACACACTATTCTATCACTGCCCCAAACCAAAGGCAGAAAAATATGGCATTACATGGACATTATCATTTCTAAGAAGAAGAAACCACAGAAAGCGAAATCCACTGGGGTCTCAGTGGAGAAACACAAAAGCAGGAAAAATACCAGACTGGGTTATAATGAAGATAGAACGTTTGGGGATAGAAATCTGAAAAAGAGGATGCAACCATTTACAAGAACGTTGATTTCATCAATGCATCACTTCCTCAAACTCTCAGGTCTCTTCTAGGACGTTTGAGGGATGATCAGGAACTTTGATTAAAACAGCAAGGCTTTTATATTGAATCCCAGGACAAGTGTAGTACATCTTCAGACATTTAAATCGGCCTTACATGAATATTTTTTTATTTTGCTTTCACACCCGTAGTCCTATAATTCCTAAAATGATGTGCGATGGCTGAAGCCACCATGAGACCATGAATAACTGATGCATATTCCTGTTTATGTTATTGCATTTTCTGTGCATTGATCCTGTAAACAAACTTTTTTTTTTTTTTTTCTTTATTTAATTATGGGTCACGTCCTCCTTAAACGATGTTCCTGATATAATCTGACATGGCCTGCTGACATTATCATTCACGCTGTTATATCTGTAGTCCAGCCAAGACAGAACAATATGTTAAAATTAACGATTTTCTTTTTCATTTTTCCGAATAACATGTATTGATTTACAGTAAGTGGTAACACTGCTACCTGTGATAAAATCACTGCTTCTCATAGATTATTGCTTTATTCTACAGAGCACTATCGTACCTCAAGGAGCATTTTATTTCTTCCTAGTGTAACAGATCTTTATTTCGAATATATTGTTATAATATGTCGAACAGACATATTGTTATTACCTAGGGCTTTAAAATGATATAGTTTTTCCCTCAGAAGTATATACAGTACTACACAGTCAGTGTATTTTAAGTGCTGCTTTTAAAAAGGGATTCAACGTGTTCTCCATTATGATGGCTCTGTCAATGCACACTTAACAGAAAATTAAGGAAGCTTGTTCTGAAGCACTTAAAATGCCTTAATGACTGCTTTTGAGAGGTGAACTGGCAGCTTAAAGGAGAGAAAATGGACATTAATGCTTAGACAAGGGAAAGAAGGGATATATATATATATATATATACACATAGTATTATTTCCTTAAAAAGCGAGATACTGTACATTACCGTGGCATACAGGCCGTGGCATCAGTGTGTATTTATAAGTGTTGTGTGTCTGGTGCTGAGACTCGCCTGTTCATCACGGCTCTGATCAGCACGCTCGATGTGCACGCCTCCTCCCCTGGGTTTGGCCAAATGAGCACTAATGGAGGAGGCATTGCTGTGCTGATGGGCCTCTAATGGTGATGGAGGTAGCACGACTACTCCGTTTTCTATCATTTTGGGAGACACTACTGATCTCTGTTCTGGGACGAGGTCGTGAGGAAGTTTTGTTGTTTGCTCATGACATGGTGAAGTTAGCTCTTGATCGTCTGAGTGGTTTTCATTGCTAAGCCATGCATTATTTATGTTCATGACACATACAGAAAGGAAAAGCAGAATTCGGTGGTGATGGGATCACACTGTTCTGGTCAAACAAGTCCTGGCTTTCATCAGTTGAGGAAGAGGAGTGGAAAAACAACCTTTATAAGACCTCTGGATACTTACTGTAATATGAGGTTACATAGCAAAAATCACAGGCTCAGTTCACAGAGTTCACACAGCTCCCAAAAAGCGAGCAAAGCTTGAGCACATTGTCCATTTGCACTGCAATTACATCATGTTGTTTATAGAAGCCAGCCACATGTCATCTCCACATGAAGTCAGCTGAGGTCCTGATGGAAAATAGTGGCAACAATATTATGTTGTCCTGCATCATGTCACAGTTCTGTTCATGTTTGTTTCAGTTTCTGTTCTAGATTCTTCTTTTTATTCATTTGTTGTCTAAGTGCATTCAACGATTCTTCAAAATTTCCTATGTATGATTTCTGTTTTTGTTTTTACAAATCACAGATCATTTCATAATTAACCAAATATTACTTGTCATTTAACTCTGCCAGCTTGTGTTTTGACCTCTATTATGATTATTCTATTTCAATTCTTGGATTAGCTCCAGGGCTTAATGCATATGCATTTTGTCTTTACTCATCATATGCTACATCTATTTACATCCTGTCTCACTTTGGCCTAAACACAGTATTGCTGCTGATATAATTATTTTATGTTACATATAATACAGTAAAAGTGTACGCCAAAGAAGCTACTTCTGAATTTTCTGCATACATAGGAGTGACCAATCTTGCTTCCCTAAAAACGTTTTTGGAGATTTTATATGTGCCCCAAAAATGGCTATTTTTCAGTGTTACACTGTCTCGCTTCAAACAATCATAATTTAAAATTTAAATTATTTATATATTTTTATAAAAAGGATAATTGAAAAATAAAATTGGTGTAAGCATACAGTATGACCTATAAAATTAGTTATTTAAATTGTTTTTTTTTTGTAAAAAGCAAAAAATATGTAGTGTCCGTAACCATGTCAAATTCATCTTGCAATATCTTAACAATTTTCCATTTTAGAATAATACAATTTTCAAGTCTTTGTTTTCTCATGTGAGATCTAAATTGGCCATGTTTCATCTGAACGACCAATAAGATCATTGAAATATTAAAATAAAAAAAGTTACAGACACTACATAAAATGGGCATGAAATTGTATTTACTGAAGCAAATGTGTTTCTTTTTATCTGATAAAAATATAAATGTGTATGCATATTTACAAAAAAAAAAAAGCATGGAAACTGGAGTACCCGGAGGAAACCCACCAAGCATGGGGAGAAAATGCAAACCCAGAAGGTGCGAGGCAACAGTGCTAACTTCACCACCACTACCATGACGCCCTAGTACTAAACTTGTAAGTGAAATAAATTACTTTCTGTTTTGTAAAGATCTACACTTCTTCCTGTTTTTCCATCATTCATCTTGTCTTTCTTTCCATCTCGTCTTCATCTCTTGGTTTAGTTTCCAGGTTTCCCTTGTTCAAATTTCTTCTTTCCAACTTCATTGGTTTTTAATATAGCTCCTCTATGTCATATTCTAATTGTGTGTTTTGTAGTCTTTGTCTCTTAAAGTACCTGAATGATTTTATCTACAGCATCTGCCAGTGGTTTCTTCTGATTCATGTTTCATAAAAGAAGCTTAATAAAGGAACGTTTAGATGTAATTACATCCTGCTGGGATTTCTTACAGGTGGATTATATAGGTGGTGTGAACAGTAGTATAATGTTACACCAGTGCTGAGAAATGAAAGATCATTATATTTAATCCACTCCACTGGGTCCCATATCGCTGCAGGAGCTCTAATAGTCGGGATTTCCATTCAAACGTTATATTATGTATAATGAGCCTATTTATACTTTACATAACGATACGTCTGCTTAACTCCATAATCATCTGTGAGGTTCCTCTTGCTCACGTGTGAACATGAACAGACTGGAACAGAGAAGGGAAGATTCAGAAGAGCGCATAGAGTTTTACTCACGTCTGTCACATCTTTCATCATCTTCTGTCAACGTCATCATTTTTCATCAGCATTTTCTTTTTCGTCTTATCATTGCAGTCATCATCTTCACTTCCATTGGTATCATCATCATCATCATCATATCATATCTTTCATCTATTCCTATTCTTCTCCATCATCAGAATTTGTCATCACAATTTTCTTTTTCTTATCTTCTTACTCTCTGGAGGTCATTGAGTTATTTTCGTCATCACTATCACCAGCCTACAAATTGACTCTCTTCTTCTCTCTCTTCCTCAATGTATTCTTCATTGGTATCATCATCATCATCATCATCATCGTTTTTCTTCTTTCTGTTCTATTTTTATTAAATCATCATTATCATCATATTGTTTTTCTCCATCCTATTTTATTAATTCATCTTCATCATTGTATTGTTTTCTTCTTTAGTCTTTCGTTATTAACTCATGACCATCACCACTATCATCGTTATGTTTTATTCTTCATTCTATATTTATTAACTCATAACCAACATCATTGTATTGTTCTCTTTTTTATTCTATATTTATTAAATTATCATCATCATCATCATCATCATATTGTTTCTCTTCTTCATTTGATTTTATCCTTCGAACACTTTTATCCTTCATGGTATAATCATCATCATCTTCATCATCATCATCATCATCATATTATTATTATTAGTATTGCCACTGTTTACTCCTTCATGTTCTCTTTCTTGTTCTTCTCCTGTACACATTACTTCATCTTCTTCCTCACCACCACCTCCTCCTCCTCTTTCTTCTTCCTCTACTTTTCTCATTATATTGTTGAAGCCCTATATTCAACACCCTGTTTGTACACATGTGGCTTATTACCTCTTCTTATTCTTCTTAGTAGTAGCAGTAATAGTAGTAGTAGGAGTCGTAGTAGTAGTAGTAGTAGTAGTGTAGAAGTGTGATTTATTGCCTAGAGTTGTAGCATTACATAAACCTTATCTAAACGCACAAAATAATCACAGTCTATAACCTTGTCTCAGCCTCTCACTGTTACACTCCACTAATCCCCTCTTGGTGTGTTTTAGAAACAGCAGCATCAGCCCACCACAGAGTGAACTCCATTAAGGCTGAGGTGTGTGTGTGTGTGTGTTTTTTTTTAATTTTTTTTTTGACATAACGATGCTGCTGCTCATGTGTATAAACACACACACACACACACACACACACACACACATTGTAGCTCTACTCTCCACGCCTCAGGAAGCTGCTGTGTGTGTTTGTTCGTCTCGTGCAGCCTCACTCTGATTTTATTGGTCCAGTTCATCCGGACCAATGAATCTCCAGCGTGTGCAGGATGTTGTCAGGATCTCTCTCTCTCTCTCTCTCTCTCTCTCTCATTAGCTACTCACAGGAGCTCCTGCACTCAGTGACGCACGAGACGAGTGCATCCTCCTTCCATTCAACTTTTAATCCTGCGTTGCTTTGCATCACCTAAGCAGAGAGGACTTCAGGACCGGGAGCTGTCCACTCTCTCCACTCCACTCCACTCACACGTCACGATCACACGCACGCGCGCACTGACACACACACACACACGCGCGTGCACAAGCGCACACCCTTCCAGACTTGAGGCAGAGCTCTGACATGCCGGGCTGCAGCGCATGAAAGAGGAAAAGCGATAAAGCGCGAGCGGAGTGCATTCGGGTCTCAAACGCAGGTACAGTACTGCACGTCTCCGTCTGCTTTCCAGGACCAGCCTGAGTTCCACTCTGTCCCGTGCGGCGCGCGCGCGCTCTATTTGGGTCAGACCAATTACCAAGCGTTTGATCATGCGTGTGCAATTTCTAGGAAAGAAAAAAAGGAGAGAAACAAATCCTAATCAGGTTTAATGCGTTTGACTGATTCGGATTTGGATTTCATGCAACACAACCATGAACTGGAGACCTCTCTCTCTCTCTATGTGTATGTGGTTAACATGCATGCATCTCGTGTGTGTGTGTGTGTGTGTGTATTAGCAGGGACATTGGCACTGCAGAGCTGAGTGTATCTCAGCCTGCTTTAAAATACAACTGCATCATCTCTGACGTCTTTCAACAATCTGTACGTGTAGCCTTATCGCTTTTGTGTGTGTGTGTGTGTGTGTGTGTGTGTATGGGGTACTCATAATTAGGGAAGAGGGATATAAATAAGTAAAGCTTTAAAAAGATACATCACTAGTCATTTAAGCTGCAATCAGACGATGCATCTTTGTTTGATTTAGGATACACACACACTAAAGCTACAAAATATGGAGTGTGTTTAGTGACAACCTTTATTGCCAGACTGTTTTTTTTTTTTCATGACAATCTTCTGCAGGCATGGTGGTGTAGTGGTTAGCACAGGGTGATTCATGCCTCGGGGTGCATGGAGTTCCTTGGTGTGTTTACGCTAACTGGCGTTCTCAAATTGCCCGTAGGATGTATGTGTGTGTGCCCTGTAATGGATTGGCACCCTGTCCAGGGTGTACCCCACCTCGTGCCCTAAGTCTTCTTCGATAGGCTCCATGCATACGGAATAAAGTGGTTTAGACGATGTATGAGAGTGAGTGATCTTCTCAAATAACTGCTTTTTCCTGTTTCAGGGCGACTATAGCACTGTCAGAAATAAACACACCAAACTGTAGCTTTCCCTCTTGCTGTAGTGGTACTGTACCCTCAGGAGTACTAGTTCTGTCTCTATATAATGTATCTTTTCCCTAGAAAGGTGTGTGTGTTTGTGTGTACCTTTTTGAAAAATGCTGCCACACATGCATGTACTGTAGAATCTCAGAAAAAGAAAAGAAAAAAAAAAACAAACTGTACACTTTTTTGTCATTGGGCTGGTACCCTTAACTAGGGAAAGTGCATGTGATGTAATTTTTAAGTCAAACTTTAAAAGATATATCAGTTATCTTGTTTACTTTTTAAGTGTTAAAAAACATAGGCAGCACGGTGGTGTAGGGGTTAGCACTGTGGCCTCGCACCTCCAGGATGGATGGTTCGAGTCCCATGTTGGGTCTGTGTGCATGTTCTCCCATTATTTGTGGGGTTTCTCTGGAGTACCTGGAGGAAACCCACATTACAAACCAATGGGAAGGACTCAAACTCTCGCATTCCAGGGTTGAAGGTTTGAGTCCTGCCTTGGGTCAGTGTGCTTGTTCTAACTGTGCTCTGTGGGTTTCCTCCATGCACTCCGATTTCCTCTCACAGTCCAAAGACATGCAAATTGGACTAATTGGCGTTCCCAAATTGGCCGTAGTGTGTGTGTGTGTGTGTGTGTGTGTGTGTGTGTGTGTGTGTGCCCTGTGATGGATTTGTACCCCATCTAGGATGTACCCCAGTGAGTGAGAAAGTATGAAAGAACAAATCATGTCTTAAATGTGTTAATGCTAGACACATTTTAGGACTATACTAGAAGTTTTTCATGTTGCGTGGATGGTGCCCTCAAGGGTACCCATTTTGGCACCTTTCCCATGGGTACCTTTAGTATGGATTTATAACCAGGAAGCATGTTTTAATGTTTTAAATGTTTTAAATTCTAATTATATAATATTTAACATCATAATTATTACTCATTACTCAATAATTAAACATAATTATTCCTCTTAGGGCTGCGTACAGACGCAACAGCCGGTCACTGTGTTTGCAAATTTGATGTGGTGCAGGTTTTCAGACAAACAACCTCAGTCATGCAACCTGCTTCCAATTTATCCTGGCCTGTGCCTGGCCCTAGGGATGTAAAACTTTGTACAGTCCCCCAGTGGCTGACCGTGAATCAGACCCGTGTTGCAGCACTGAGAGTTTCACATGCTAGCCACTAATCCATTATGGGAACCAATGTTTATTATCAAAAGATACATATTAATTGTACTAAAGGTATGGTACCACCCTAGCAAAAAGGAAATAAATATGAACGAGTTCCCTTTTGAGCTTTAAACATCTTAATGACAATGTTGTACAAATTGAAATTGAATTGGAATTGTCCTCTAAGGTACCAGTGGGTCATTACTGATTTCAACTACTCACTAATAACTTTTCAGTGATACTGTCATGTAGGACAACAGTGGACTATTGACTATTGACATACATACTGTATGATTGGACGTCTATAATTGCAGTGGAAATAAAGGCAGATTTTAATTAGCATCCATAACGTTTAAACATTCCATATTTTAATATTTCTTGAACAATGTATCTCTGTATACTTTAAACCTAAATGCACTGTTTCAGTAGCTTCTGTATGTAAGTAACCTATTGCCAGGCCACACCCCTAAAAAACAAGCCAGTTAGATTTTCTCCTATAAGCAATCACATTAGGTGGAAGATCTAATTGGCTTGTTTTTCACACACTTGAGATTCATCTGAATTTCTAAAAATGACAAAGGAATTGACCAAACGTTTTGTATAATAGGCCCCGTTCAATACTCTCAAAATGAACGTCCTTGAATGAGACTGGCAGGTCTAAGTGGACAATTAATACAGATTTAAAGCATAAATTATTTAAATGACTAGAAATTTTAACTTGTTGTTTTTAGCATATGAAGATTATACAGTAATGGAACTTTGTAGAATCATTCAATTCCTTTTACATCTTAACAAATTGCCTTTTTTTTTTTTTTATTTATTAATGCAAAGATACAGTACTGTGCAAAAGCCATAGGCAAACCCTGTGTTTTTTTTTAGTACAAACTTTGTTATACATGTTTGTTTGTTTTTTTACTTCATTATCAAGTGGACAGAAAAATATCTGTAGGACGGAACAGAAAGCAGCACATTACTGTATGTAAAAGACCACTTTTCAGGCAAAAAACAAACAAACTAAAAGAAAGCTTCTAGGTTTTGCATGCATGAAAAAAAGAAGCAGCTAATTTCCTTTAAAACTGCACAAGTTGTACCTGAGACTATATGTAAAGGAAAAGGTTGTCACACCAATTGTGAACTTTTTCATGAATGTTTTCTACTTTTTATAGTGTTTTTTGGCAAATCCTTGCTCTACAGCAGTTATTAAAATTAGTTTTTTGCAAAGTACTGTACATCATACTATTTGAAATCAGTTTATTTTAACAATTTAATGTCATCAGTCACCATCTGTCTCCCACTGGAATTTATTTAAGCTCATTAAATTAAGACCAAGACTAATACTAGTGAAAATGTTTAGATTTTAAGGAATGTACTTTTCCTTAAAGGCGTCCAGTTTGGCAAAAGCTGCATGAGTATCTGCACTGAAAGCTGTACCTGTTGACCTTTACTTTGTTATATTAATGATTGTTGGTCTATGGTCTATTGAGAGCTTGCTCGTTTCTGACCTTTTCGTTCAGACTTCTTTAAAATTGCTAATCCCTAAGAAATGTCCAAGAGGAACGTTTTAAAATGGATGTGTACTCCGCGGTACTCATTAGCCTTGGCCTGCGCCATTGCATTTGTCCTGTCTTTTATGAGACGCTTCTACTATGACCTTGTTTTTTGAAGACACCTGTCCCACCTTAGATTTCATGCCCATTTGGCACTGATGCAGGTTTATCTGGCTTTTTAACACTTGGACTTTCTGCCCCTATGTTCAGGGGAAGGGGTGTGACAGGGGCAATTGGTGGGAAGAGAAATATCGGTTGGAAGAGCATGAATATTAAATAACAGTGGGTGAAATACAAAGTACAAAATGTTAATTCGATGTGCTGTATTTCACAACTTCTTAGCACAAGCTGTTCTGTTTTCTGGCTGGCACAATTTAAATCCCAGCATGGGGGCTCTTCTTTTCTTCCCTTCAATCTCTGCGGGCATTTCCATTCAAATTCCTGCACGTCCCTGAAAGGGTCCCACTTTCCCTCTGAGCTGCCTGCCAGAAATCTCATGTAAACGGTTTATTGTTTGCCCTTGTTACAGAACTGAGTTATTCATTAATTCCGCAAGAAGCACGTCAGTAAAAGATAACACTAGATAACACTATATATTTTACAGAGCTGCTGCTCCTCTATTTCAGCTCATCCCTGCAATTGTCATTGTTTTTGTTTGGCTGAGTGGGTTGGGTGACTGTGTGAGTCTGTGGGCGCATGGGCAGAAGGTGGTTTTAGCGAACTCGTTAGCGAGATTAGTTCCAGGGTTTTGGTCCGTGTGCGGCAGGGACTCGAATCAATGCTGAGCAGTTCCCATGGAGAGAATAAAAGCTTTGTAGTTGCCTCATTTACAGAGGCTGTCCCTATAGGAGAGAGGAATGAAAGGCAGAGCTGGTTGGGATTCTAGTCAGTACTGAGCAGCAGGGGAAAAAACAAACCTGCGCACGAAGAAATTACAATGACGACAGTGTGAGAAAAAAAGTTTTTAATACCGTCGGGCAGAATGCTAATCACGATTACAAGCTGGCCAACCTGGTCTCATGAGGAATTCATACAATCAATAAGTGGTAGGCAATGTGGCAGGATTTTGTTTTAATTTCATATGTATTAGATTATTTAAAAGGTGCTGCCAATAATCCTGTCCCTCACCCTAAAGATAAAAAAAGAGGTGTGAAGCTTTTTTTTTTTTAAGAAAAAAGTACAAGGCCTTTATTTATAAGCAGCAATGTTTCAACACAACACAATTTAGAAAACATTCCAGTCTTATTTGTAAAAATACTACACCTCCTGCATTATAACTAACAGGACAGAGGCCACACCTCCTGCATTATAACTAACAGAACAGTAGCCACACCTC
>JAQMYK010000009.1:24331727-24343241 GCA_030014345.1 Clarias buthupogon
TTTGGATTTTTACAACATTATTGTTGAAATACACAGTCCTGAAAAAGGGGCGTTTCTTTTTTTGCTGAGTATATAAGAGATAACATCCAGAAGATTACTTTCTAGTTTCCATTAAATGAAAGCATAATGTAATTCATTCATATGCTATATATAACATCACCGTACAGTCTCATGGAAAGCTTGGAGCCTGCCCTAGGTGACTTCGGGCACAAGGTTTGGTCCACCCTGAACCAAGTGCCAGTCCAATCCACGGCGCACACACACACTCAGTCTTTGGATTGTGGGAGGAATCCGGAGTACCCGAAGGAAACCCACCAACCATAGGGAGAATTTATTAAATGTCTGAAACAAAGTATTTGTCAGGGCTAAAGTTGTATTTGTCAGTAGTGTGAAAGTGGAAAATAAAAGGATGAGCTTTTCCAGGCATCTACACCCAGGAATACATTAGAAACGGTTTTGAATTACAGGATTAAAAATGTTAAAAATCCTTTAAAACGTCTACTGTAATTCCAGTCAAATTGAATAAATTGAATTCTAATTGTTCTTCTGACAGATAAGGTTGCAGTTTCTTCTACCCTCAGCCTCAAACCCTATTTCTAGAGTCTCAGCATTTTATTGCTGTTCTCCAGAAAATCAAGTAAATCTTTTTTATCCCTTTAGTACTTTTGTCAGTGGCTGCTTATTTTGAAAGTAGATTACTCTTGCTCAAATTTCGTATATGTGAAGACACTTCCATTATTGTGATTATTAGTATAAATAGTCAAATGAAATAGTGTCACATCATTAAGTCTGGAGTTTCTTTTGTCGTTTGTTCATTAGGAAGCTTTTCAGTGCCCCATGGCATGTTCTGAGATTTCTAATTTTAGTAATACAGTGGAACCTTGGATTACAAGCATAATTTGTTCCAGAAACGGGCTTCTATTTTAAAATACCAAACTCGTAAACCAAATAGAATTTTCCCATAAGAAATAATGGAAACTCAAATTATTTGTTCCACAGCCCCCCCAAAAAAAATACATAAAAATAATTAACACAAAATATTTAAGTAAAAATAAAACAAATTAACCTGTAAGCTCCCCTGTCCCCCTTCCCGTCTTATACAGACCCTTCCTCCCCTCTTTTCACACACATGTGCGCACACAACGAAAACACTTTTTTTTTTTTTTTTATCGGAAAAATAAACAAGAAATCTCTCTAATGACACTCGATTGAGTGACATACTAACGGAATCACTGCTGTAAAGTAAAAATAAAACAAATTAATCTGCAGTTTACCTTTGAAAAGAATCGTGACAGAGCAGTGTTTCTGTGTAGAGCAGAGAGAAAGAGTGTGTATGTGTCTGTGTGTCTGTGAAGGCGAAAGTAGGAGGGGTCTGTGTGTGTGTGTATGTGTGTGGCACGGTGTCCAATGACACGCGCACACAAACACAAAAAGCAGGCTGAGCCTTGAGCAAAGAGAGAAATGGATCTTTAACCTCTCTAATCAGACTTGCTTTTGCTTTACATGCGCGCTGACAGACAAAAGATTAAATATGTTTTATGCACACACACGTGGTCAAAATGTTATAGTAAACAGTACACGTGTACACGGATATTGATTATACAAGTGAGAGACGCGCACACAAGACCCAGCAGGGGAGATGATTACCCACAATTCCGCAGTGCAAGAAAGAGAAAAACCGTTGGGTCAGTTGTGATCACGTGACGCTCGGCGTCAAAACAAGAAGCACATGCGTGATACATGATACTCGGTACTTGTAAACCAAGACTTGTTCGTTTTCCAAGTCAAACTGTATTAAAAAAATTTGCGCGTTACTCGCAATCCGAGGTTAAACTGTACCTCATGAAATGTGATGTTTGTACTGTTTGGAATTTGTTTAACGCCATCAGCATTGGTTCTAGATGTAAATTCCCCATTCATTTTCTCCATAGACCTTTCATTGAAAAAAATGCTATGAGATCAATGAATATGAAGATAAAAAGACAGAATGTTTGACAGAAATCCTGAGAAATATATATGACATCTTTTTGCTTAATTGTCCTTGTTCAGGATTATTTTGCTTCATGAGTATTTCACATAGCAGAGGGATCCTTATTCAGAAAAGGTCATGAGTAATCAATGGAAACTAATAAATTCACTCATTGTAAACTGTCATACTGTCAGCCAGATGCTAATAGTGAGTGAAATCTCTATTGTGGCTCTTGTTTGTATCATTATTAATTAACTTCACCTTCATCTCACAGACGCTAATCCCTAAGCCTTCATCGCTGTCCAAACGTGATTGATGTTTTGGCGGTTTATTTTATTTCTGCTTGCCTATCGGGGTATTCTAATGTAGCTCATGTACTTCATGTGTCTCATGTTCACTGCTGTCAGTCTTTTGAAACATTACAACCCTTTTCTGCTTTTTCTGCGTTGATTGGCATTCATCAGTTTAGTTTTTATTGAACTCTCTCATGCTAATTATTAGGGATTTATTCTGTTGAAAGCCAACCACACAGCTCTTTATTTCACAGGCCAGGTTGTCGAGAAGCGTTCAAGTCAAACTGGGGCTTTTGATTGTGCAGAATAACAGAACACAGCTATGCAGAGTATAGAGTATATCAGTTTATTTCCCTTTATAATCCCCTGCTACACTTATGCAAGGTAGAAAGCTTTCTAAGTATGCCGGGGGACATAAACTGCCTGCATCACTTCTAAAATGCTGGCTTCCCAGGAACTCCTTTAATGGCCAAACATGTGGAAATGGCTTGACTGTACAGAGGATGTGGCAATAACTTCCAGTTGAGTTCCTGTAATGTGCAACTTGTGTTGGTGGATGATTGTGTGTACAGTTCCCAGAGACAAATGTGTCTCTTCCGCATGTTGTCAGTCATTTTCCAAGGATCAGGCGTTCCACTCGCTGAGACAGACAACTGCTGTCAAACAGTTTTATGCTTTTATTCACACAAGCCTAACCCATACTGTAGTGATTTCTGCACTGCAATAAGCATCACACAGAGGTGTAGTGAGTTTTTTGTTCTTCCTTGCTGGTCAGAAATGAAAGCGAATTGCTGGGGACCCTACGTAAGTGACATTCTATATGCTCACTCATATTAATAAGTAATGCACGAATACAGGAATAACCATTAACGTTTAATAAGCAAGTAATAAATGTAAAGGCAGTAGACTTCAACTAGGATCTAAACTGGATGTTTAACTGATGACTGTCTGAATTGTCAGTTTTAAAAGTCAATTAACCCACCTAAGCCGTTCTAACAAACGATAGCTGCCATGACCCATGACTCCTCGCCATCGGTCACGTGCCGTAAGGGAACGTTATGTTGTTAAGGACCCACGCACTCACTCAGTCATACACTACAGGCAGTTTGGAAATGTCAATCAGCCTACACTGCATGTTTCTAGACTGTGGGAGAAAACACACCGAGTGCAGGAAGAACATGCAAATTCCACGTACATAGCCCAGAGGCAAGGATCGAACTCTAAACCCTGTCGAAGCGAGTGCTACCTTTTAAAAATGATTCATTTGTTACAGTCAGAGGGCAAAAACAGATTCATTTCCCAGCCCAACCAAATGCACTGACACGACTAACCATTAGACTACTGTTTTTTTTTTTTTTTTTTAAAGATGAATGTAAACTAACTTAAGTTAAAGGTAGCTCCAAGGAAGTATGTAGTTAGAAAGAGAACAGAATTTGAAACTAACTTTCTCTAAGCCTTCACTACAAAGCATAAAGCACGCATTTTAAGGTACTGCACCCGTCTTGTACCAGATACACTATAGGAGATCTGATAACCAACCATCCTCATCTATCTAAAGGCACCAGGCCTCTAATCCATGTCTATTTCTCTCTCTGTGTTACAGCCATGGGTGTTCTGATGTCCAAAAAGCAGCAGGTGGAGAAGGTTCAGAAATGCAACGCGGTCGTCTTAGCGTTTCGTGAGGGTCTAAAGAACCAGCCCATTGTCACTCAAGCTCATACCAATTCTGAAAGCAAAGATGAGGCTCCAAACCAGCCAGAGTCTGACGAGTCTGGGAGAAAAGAAGAGGATGGGAAGCCTGGGCCTTCCACTGCTCTACCTAGGGAGGAGAACAAAGCCAATCAGGAGGCCTGGGGTCGCTTACGGGATGGTAAAGGAGTAGAACCAGAGGAGTTGAATAAAGTGCATCAGCTCACGCCGCCCGCGTTTATAAGGCCGAAGAGGCAGCCGAATGACGACCAGCCTGTACAGATCGAGCTTGGGCAGAGAGAGCAGGTGAGACTGTACTGATAAACTGTAATCTATAATGATGAATGGGTTGAATAAACAACATACATTTAACTTACTGTAAACTTACTGCTTTTTTGTTGCAGAGTTGCACTTTTTAAACCGAGAATGCAAAGCTATAGACACCTTTGCATTTAAACGTTTTTTTGATAATAATGCACCCCACAACATCACAACCCAATCACAGGCCCTATCGATACTGAATGGGTACCATGGCAACAATCACAGATTTTCATTTCGTCCTTTTCACACAAAACGCTCCTGACAGACTCATGCCTCTCGTAACCTGCGCAAATGTCACCTAGTCCACAAAGTCCACAGGTATCTGACAAGAGCTGGTGATTCATATCACACCTTTACAAATAAGACCTCTCTTTCTCCCCACACTCAGCTGTCACTGCTCATGTTATTCTAACATCAACCAAAAACACCAGTGTGTGTCTGTTTTCTTAAGATGGATGTAGATTCTGTGTACCTAGGGAAGGCTTACTGTTGCACCAGACTCGATATTTACGACTCAGCTCCATGGCTTATATGTATGTACTGGGGAAATTTGATTGGTATGGTCTAATAAATCAGTTAATGTGTCAGTTACTGTTAAGTTAAATTTAAGGAAAGAAATTGCTTGATGTTTGCGCCGCTCCTCGATATGCTTACCGGTTGACTCCGACACAAACAAACGCAAACACACTCACACAGGAATATTGAATTTTGTCTTTATTTTATTCACAGTTAAAGAGGTAAACAAGCACAAATCCATTTCATGGGTCTACAAATTCTATAGAATCATGTCGAAACAAAAGGGTTCCCTCGAGCCACAGGATGGATTTGCCATATAAGGGATGAGGAGGAAGAGGAGGTGCTGTGAAAAGAGCAGCATGAGAAATTTAACACCATCCAGGGGAAATGTAAGAAGACACTAACAAAAACTGTAAGGAAGGTGTAGCTTTAGGAAGGTATGGCCTGTCAGTCACTATGAACAAGGCATGGCCTATTTACTGGTTATTTACTGTGAAGTCATTGAAAAGAAGGTATGTCCTCTGTGAAGGTGATGTAGCATTAGTACAGTACTTATCAGCATCAGTAAATAAAGCAGATTTCTTTCTGAGACTATAAAGGAGGTGTGGCCTTTGCCTGTCTGTCATTGTTAAGGTGGTGTGGCCTCTGTACACTGATCAGCCATTACATGATGGCCACCCGTCTAATATTGAGTAGGCATCCCCTTTGCCACCAAAACGGTAATGACCTGTGTGTTCTGACACCTTTCTTCTGGAACCAGCATTGACCTTTTCTTCAATTTGAGCTACGGTAGCTCTTCTATTGGCTCGGACTACACGGGCCAGACTTCCATATGCATCAGTGAGCCTTGGCCACTCATGACCCTGACGCCAGTTCACCGTTTTCCCTACCTTTTGTCCCTTCTCACACAAGTTGCCAGACTACATTTTCAATATCTTGTTACAATGGCGACTGGAAGTGGGGAGGATATATTAAGCAGCAAGTTACCCCTTTTTCCTGAAACTGATGTTTTGGAAGCAGAAAGAATAAGCAAGCATAAGGGTTTGGGTGACAAGGGTCAAATTGTGATGGCTAGAGGATGCACATGGGGAGTGAAGTTTGGCCCGTGTAGTCCAATCCTAAAGAAGCGCTAGTGTAGATCAAATTAATGAAAAGGTTAAAGCTGGTTGTGATAAAAAGGTGTCAGAACACACAGTGCAGACTCAATATTATACAGGTCGTCATAATGTTATGGCTGATCGCTGTATGTATGCAACTTTTCCTCAGGGATCAACAAAGTCTATTTGTCCATCCAACTATCCATCTAATAAAACTGTTCTACTGATATAATGTGGCTGAAATGCTAATGCTGGGGTTCAGTCCTGGAGGTCAGTGTGAGTACGCTTAGAATTACTTTGAATTCTCCAGTCTTTGTGAATTAGGAATGTTAGTTTTGGCTCAGTTTTAAAGGGGAACTTGTCACAAGAGCCATAAGCAGAGGGAGAAACTGTGCGTGTGACTGAGTTGGCGCATTTGGCAGCAGGCCGGCTGTGGGTGGGTTGTCAAAGGGCCCAAACTGGGTGAGAAAGCTGAAGAGAAGAGACGAATTCTGTAAGCGTCCAGATCCGAGCTGATTAATGCAGGTGATTAAGGCTGACAGCAGCGGGGTCACCGGTTCCACAGTGGCGGATGAGAACTCTCTACAGTGTGGCTTTGTTTACCGAGCCTCTCTCTCAGTGGACAACCAGAAGAGGAGAGTGGTGAGAGAGGCTCCTCTTAGTCAGGGTTTTATGAAGCCTGTGATAAAGAAGTCGAGCACTCGGTTTGGAGAGCTGCAAGCGATTGGATTGGATTCGTTATGAAACAGATTGCAAGAGGATAGAATTACAGTCACGGAATGTTTGGTGTAATAGCATGAATGTTAGTATTGGTGTGAAACAACAGGAAAGCATGGAAACGAGCTGTTTTTCGTAATCTAGAAATGACAGCCAGTTGGACAAATCAGCTGTCTAGGCTTAGCAGATTTCATGTTGAGGGAATTTACAAGGAAACTAACAAAACAAATTAGCTAAAAATCACCAGGAAAATGAAAATAGAGGATGCAGATAATTAAATAAACAAAACTGTGCGGATGACGACGTCTAATTAGCAAGCATTTTTTACTTACTTTTACATTTCCATATATTTAGAGGAAGCTGTAATGACCCCTAACATTTTAATATATTGGGTAAAAGCATCTGATTGGTCATTGTCTACAGTATTTTCATCTCCAACCTGGCTAATAACTGTGCCAGAATGTTTCCTTTCACCTTACCGAAGGTGGTCTGTTGTGAGGTTGAAGAGTAAGGACAACTTTGCTAAGGTGATATCTAGGCATTTTTTTTGCCATCTTGAATCCCTCCAGATTGAGAAAGAAAACTCATCACACCTCCTCATCACATTCATACCGTGAGATCCTGCTCCGTTTCACTGATGGCACTCGTGGGAGGCCCGACTGGCACTCGTGTCCCTTTATACTTGCCTGCCCTCCTGTGCACTGCTGCGAAAAGGCTTGATCTTGTTTATCAGCATCTTAAATACATGGACTGCTTGGTATGGGAAATGGAGCACAGAGACACTGTTGTACAGTAAGTGCTGAGATTACAAAGGAGTTCAGGGTGTTTTGTGGGAGGCTAATTACAATGCTGATTAGCCTGGCATTAACACGGTCATGCAGCTCTGGCATGAAGAGTGCAGGAAAAATGATCAAACAAGTACCTGTATTTCCGAGTTTATTGTGTCAGCTCTAAAACCTGCTCCAAAGTTGGGAAAGAAAATAATAGTTGTGGTTCCTCGTCCTTGACTAGGCAGAACACATGCTGTTTTAATATTTACTGCACTTAACCACAATGGTGTGTGAGGTCCTGTAGGAAAACACTTTATTGCATTTCATAAACCTTCTCGAGGGCATGAATATGGGATTTCATGCCATCCTGAGCAAGCTACGCCAGTGTACCTACACTAATGGTGCAAGGGAAATTGGTGCTATATTTAAATCTTGGAAATGGAAGGGGGTAATGGAGTAATTACCAAAGTTCGATTATGGAAATTCAAGTTCATGTGAGGTTCAAGTTGCCAGACTAAACTGCTCCTCAGCTCCTTTAAATTCAGAAATAAATCAGCTATTTGGTTTTATTACCCACTGGCCTGAGAAAGATGGGTTATATTACAGAATGCAAACGGCAGTCTCTTTCTATAGCCTCTACTTTTATTTCTTCTAAGATTCCAGTAAACACTATATTGTTGTTGTTTTTCTCTTTACCTTGGCTGATCTGATGAATGCAGTTCAAGTACACATGACCCAGTAATAACGTTGACTGCAATCTCACCCCATTTCTGGATATTCTGTTCCCTATGAATCTTTGATATTCCTAAATAAGACACTGTTTGATTGCATTCATATCCCACTGGCTTTCTAAGTGGACTGGAAGAACCATACAAGAATTATGGCCCTTAGAGCAATAATAACAACAACCAATGTTTCTTGGGAAGTATCAGAAAAAGTTCAACAAAATTGGTAATTTTTCTGTGGAGGTGAAACAACACAAATGTTTTCGGATATTAAATCCCGATAATTTCTCATACTTTGCTACAAAGCAATTGACAAGGCATACTATTTAACAACACCTCAACCGATTGGTAGAGATGGCTCAACCATGTAGTGTTCAACTCATTTTATTCAGTGTGATATAGTGGCTCAAAATGTGATCTACCAAAAAGTTGAGCAGAATAAAAGTTGAAGTCATGCATTTTTAAATCTGCTAGTACGATACATCAATACCTACAGTCGTAAAAATGTACCTTTAAACTGAAATGTTATCCTGAATAGATTGCATATTGCTCTTTAGATTAACAGGCGATGAGCAGTGCAATGAAATTAATGTTGAAAATGTATTTTTTTTAAGTATGTCATAAACCGTGGATCAACTGCACAATTCTGTATGTCAATTTTTTTGCAGATTTGCAAAATGGTAGACACTACTTTCATCCATTTACTGTTTTATTATTATTATTATTATTATTATTATTATTATTATTATTATTATTGTATTACCGTATTTCCTCAACTATTATGTTCCTTCAGTAAGAGAAATCAGACAGCAAAAATAAATAAATAAATAAATAAATAAAATGTGAATGTTTTTTTTTCTTTCAAAAGGGCATCACATAGCAATATCTGCAAACAAGGAGAAGGACTAGGGATTGGTTCTATAAACTACTCCTGAACTTCAAAACATTCTTCACACTTCACCAACATTGCAAACCCTCATTTATAACCACTATAAATATTGATACAGGTATTTTCATAGAAGCTGCACCACTACCATCAAAACACGAGTAATACTGTATGCAGTCAGGCTAATTGTGTAAAGCACTTGCCAGAGCCAGTTTAATCTTCAAGACAGCAAATATGCTGCTCTAGAGGGTAAAATGTAGAATAAAAAACCTTGTCTGATATAAAACACCCCTGTGGCTTTGCAGTCAGAGTTAAAAGACTTTGACTAACTGTGCCAAGTTCTTTTACTGCTCACTTTTTCTTAGTCTTCAATCAGAGACTATTAAAATGCAAACAAACATTATCACTTTATTGCAGGTTGTGAAACCAAGCCTGCTACTGTATCATCTTTTTCTTTTTTCTTTTTGCAGCCAGTGAATGATGAGATGTGTGAAGTGTGTGAGGTTTGGACGGCGGACGATCTCTTCCCGTGTCGGATATGCACGAGGGTGTTTCACGATGGCTGCTTGAAGGAGATCGGATACCTGCGTGCTGACACGGTGCAGGAGATGAGAGACACGGCTCACACCACCACGGGCTGGAGCTGCTACTACTGCGTGAGTCTGCACTGACATTATTTGTTTAATTAGCAAAGATTTTAGGCTAGTCTTTTTTTTTCTGCGTGATAAGCTGAGAAACCTTGCTAGACTAGACCTTCTTAAATAAAGTTAAGCAAATATGCTGTAATACTTGCTGTAGCTGACTTTACTTTTAGGATATCTGAATGGCATCTTTTGCTGTGTATTTAGAGAATGTATCTAACCAGTCAGTATCATGAAGACCAAGATGATGTTCCATTTCCATACAGTGAAGCAGAGCACTTTCCCTCTTTATTGCAGTCACTGACCTTTGGCCTCCTCTTGGCAGAGATGTGGTTGTGTCATATTGTTTCAGTTTTTAATAAAAAAAACTGAATGGTGCTTTATATAGTAAATATTAGATTTTTTTATGGCAAAACCCTGATATAATTCCTGGATTTCCTGGAGTCAATGATTTGCTAGCTTCATCGTCTGTTTTTTATTGTTCGCATTGCACGCAGGTCACCTTCATTTAACTAATTATGTAATGTCTATTGGTAATTCGTTCAACCAGAAATAATTTACAACTAATTAACCTTTAAGGAATACAGTACTTCCGCATTACACTATAGTATGACGCAAAAAATTAGAAATTAGTTCAAGTCAAACTGGGACATTTGCAGAACACTTCAAGCAAAGTATGTGGAAGAGACTCGGTAAAACAGTTGAATGTGCAAATGTTTTAATGAATACGGTATGTCTGTGAATGACCATCTCAGCTGAGGTGGCTCAGAGCTCGTGAACATTCAGCGAGTAGAACGCCTGAACCTTGATATGTGACAGAGATTCATCTGTCTATGGGAACCATACACACAATCCTTCACCAACACCACTTGCACATTACAGGAACTCAGCAGGTAGTTATTGCCAGATTCCCCGTACAGTCCTGACCTGCTCCAAGCTACAGTATCTCCACATGTTTGAAAACGCAATTAAAGGAGTTTCCGGGAGGTCAGTGTTTCAGATGTGAAGTAGGCAAGGCAGCCCTATACTGGCTTCAGCTTAATGAGAAAACTTTCTACCTTGATGCCATCCAAGCACTAGTGAAGCGCTAGGATAAGTGCATTAGTGTAGCAGGGGATTATATAGAGAACAGATTTTTTACTTTCATAGCTGTGTTCTGCACAATCAAAAGTCCCGGTTTGACTTGAACACCTCTCGTATTTCCCCCTAAATAAACCAATCCAGCGTTTCATTCACAGCAGCCTCTCAAACCACTTACGTAGTATTCTGATCACGCAAATCACCGCAGAGTGTAGCTCCCCTCGGAAACAGTTGGCCATGTGGGGTTTTAAGGTTAAAGAGGAAATAAGTGTGCGAGGATTATCTTGTCATTTTGCAGTCTTTGGATGCTTGTGATGGCTGATCCTCTCTGCCTGTTTAAGATTTATGAAGCTGAATTTGCGGTGCTGGATGTCAGATGGTACCAATGTGCTTCAGATTGAAATGCAGAGCTTATCTCAGCCGCGCAGCCCGCTGAGGATTAAGGAAATTGGCCGACTGGTGGAGAATGCGAAGAGTGTGAAGTGTTGTTGCTGGAGTGTTAAACAGTGTGTCTACACGTGAACATTTAAAATGTGTTCATGATGTTTACTTGCATAAAATGTACACACCTTTGGATATGCAGATCCTGATTTCACCAAGGTAGACGGGATGAAATGTGTCCTGGCGATCGCAAACGAGAAGGGAAACCTCTTTAGTATGTTACTGTGGTTGGTGTTAATATTACCAAACAAGACCATTTATCAAATATTAGCTACTGTAACTTAGTAGTATACTGTACTCAGATACTACTTGGTAATATTTTTAAAACAGTTCAAAATTACTAGTTAGTATATAGTTTTTTAATATTAG
>JAQMYK010000009.1:24432141-24446922 GCA_030014345.1 Clarias buthupogon
CTCAAGTTGACCAGGTGTAGCAAGTTGAAAAGTTTGGCTCCATGTGACATTAGAACGTCCAGCTTGCCAATCAAGGATAGATGTTCTATTCCACACTGTAGAATTAAGATAAACATTTTTTATCTTTTTATAGTAAACTACAATCAGACATAGCTTACATTTAAGATATTTAAAAAAATTCTTACCATTAAATCCATTTGTATATCCACAAAAAACTAAAGCAATGGAAAGCAGATAGAACCTGAAAAAAAAAAAAACAATTAAAAAAACAGACTTTTAACAAACATAAACACAGGGAAAATAAACTGAATACATACCTCATCATTGCCCATAACATCTCTCAAAGATTGCTTAACAGCAGGAGCCTTGATTAAAAACAGAGCTGCTACACTACACCCAAATACTAAAACTACCACCAAACGCAGCACGCTGATTATATAATGAGTAGCACCTGGTCACATGTCCACTAAGATCCACAATTAAGTCTCTCCAGGGTCCTAAACAAGCTTGGTTAACTTTACTGTTTAATTTTACTCATCTGTTTTCATTAGTCCCTTTAAAGATGATAGAAAACTGAACCTTGGCTACAGGCATCATAAGTTCACTCAAATTCAACTTTGATTTTATTCTTAACTTCTGAGCCCTAACATGTGACATATGAGACATGATTTGATTGATTACAATAAATCAGGGGTATGGAAGTTCATTCCTAGAGAGCAGCAATCCTGCTTTCAGCTCCAACCCTAATCAAACACACCTGAACAAGCTAATCAAAGTCTTGAGGATTACTAAGGCTACTGGCAGGGGAGTTTTTTTTTTTCAGGGCTGGAGCTGAAATCTACAGTACTGCGGCTCTCTAGGACTGAACTTGTCTAGCCCTGCAATAAAGGATCAGCTCAGTGCTGTAACATGCTTTTTGTTTTGAAATTTTATGTACTCTAGACTTGCACTTTAAACACCTCCTCTTAAATTATTTTAGTATATTATATTTATCTAGTTTCTGTATACATATCTATAGGTTAGCAATTTATTTTTATTTGGTTAATAATAGGTTGTAATTCTCTATATAAAACAGGAAATTGTATACTAGGTCAGTCGGGGGAGATATACCATACTGTAACAGTACATGCTAGCAATCTAAATTTGCAGCTGCATCGACAATGTCAACTTATATACTGTATAATATAAACTTAATACTGTAAATCAGCTTTGCAACAATGTTTTTAAATTTGCTATCTATATAAAAATTTTGATCACAGGGATCACATGTTTATGAATGAAACCTCGCTGATATATTGTACACGCATAGGCCATATTCTGGATGGAACACAGTGGAGAGCGTACAGTATTTGATGACTTCTACTATAGAGCTTTAGCTGTTATGAACCAATTGGTCAAGAGTCCTGCCTGAGGGCCGTCACCTCATACAAGTCTGTAGACATGTGTCAGAGAACACACCTGCCACAATTTCATTAATTGTATAAAACTCTTATTGGAAATGTTTGTAAATGTTAGTGGAAGTCTGTAATATTTTGAATTTAGAAAAAAAAAGACTTGTATAATGTGTATAATGTGATCAGGAGCTCTAGCTTCATCTTCTTGATGTGTGGACTAACTCTGGTTGTTGTCAGGGATAACCTCTGGAGGGCGCTCTGTACTAGTGGATACTTTATGTTTTGCCTGCCTTTGGGACTTTTAAGTTTATATTATGTCTCACTGTCTCGTTCTTTACAATAGCTTCACATGTGTGCTCAGCTTGGCGTGTTGATTAGTGTAATTTTTCAACCCTTAGGTTTTCACTTTGTCTCTGTGTAAATGGGTTGGTTTGTCCCCTGTTTGAACTGGCACTGGCTTAATTATTGTTTTTTTCTTTTATATTTATTTAAGTCTTATGCTCTGCATTTAGACTGTGCCTGTGAACTGTCCATATCTGTAGCAATAAAGAACAGAATTGTGGCGTTAGGAATAGCTGGACTATGCAATGATCGCACCTTAAAGTTAAAGAGGGGCAAAAGTGGTATTAACCACATACCAGAAACATGCCACGAGAGCTGCTGTTTTGGTCTTGTTCTGACAATTGTCTAACCATCAAAATTTAGTCCCTGTCAAAGTACTTCAGATTCTTACTCTTGCCTGCTTTATCTGCTACCAATACCTCAGCTTTGAGAACTGACTGTTCAATTGCTTCTATACTGTATCTCCAAAATCCAATATTTTTATAACATGATCTACATCCATTCAGGTCAAAATGCAGAAAGAGGCAGTTGATTATAACCAAATCTTACATTTAAGCATTTAACAGATGCCCTTATCCAGAGCAACTTACTTTTTTTCTTTCTTTCTTTTTTTTTTTTTTTTTTTTTTTTTTTTTTATATCTGAACAATTGGGGGTTAAGGGCCTTGCTCAAGGGCCCAACAGTGGCAACTTGGTGGTGCTGAGTTTTGAGCCTGTGACCTTCCAATCTGTAGTCCAATGTCTCAACCACTGAGCCATCCCTGATTCTTAAGGGGACTGGCTGCCAGTCATGTATAAGTTTGTTTACCATGGGGTTGTCATGTTAACTAGTATCTCCTTTATTCTGTTGGTTTCACTTTTTTATTTTTTTTAAGGTTTTATTTATATAAGCATTCACACTCTATAATCAGATTAGCTAAAGAATGAAGAGTTTAGTTCGACAATAAGTAGAAGTTATAGTATTGATGATTTTAAAACAATTTAGTGTTTTAATCCATTCAAAACTCATGCAGTACCAAAAGTCTGGTCTGATTCCTTAGGAAGACCAAAACAGCAAAAACTGTACCAGGCACCAGAGCACAGTCACCAGAACACCACAGTCTGCCACACATGGGGCTTAGCAGGCTCAAGGGGTTAATGTTATGATGGCTACATTTGCTAATTTACCTGTTGTCACCAGATTAAGTTATTTGGAATATATTCAATGCTTATCACTCACTCAACTACAGTCCTTATAAAATGTGTGTGTGTGTATATATATATATATATATATATATATATATATATACAGTATATACACACACATTTTATATATATATGAGAGAGAGCGAGAGTGAAAGACGCACTCAGCACCTCAGATTTGAGCCGTTATGAATGCTTTACAAACCATAACACACCTTGTAGACACACCTCAATATCAACTGTTCAAAGGAGATTATTGCATATTTTGAACACCTTCAGCATTTTTACAGTGAAATAAAAATCAGCAAAGACCAATGAACAAAATATGTAAAATGTGTGTATGTAACTATGTACAGTACGTATGTACTGTATGTATGTTTGTACGCATGTATGTATGGTATTAGGCTGTTTTCTACAGTATGTATCATATTATACTATCTAAGAATGTACCAATCCTTATAAAAGGACTCGTATTGCCAGCCAGCCAGGTGACTCCCCTGTAAATGAAATGGAACAGGTGTGGTGACTGGCGTTCAAGTGTGTGTGTGTGCGTCAATGCATGTGTGTGTCAGCCCACTCCTACTAAGCAGACAGCACTAGAGTGGGAGAAAGAAGCTTCAGCTTCACCAAATGAAGACTTACAAACTTAAGTACATGATTATTTTGGTACTGCCAAAATAAGATTTACTCACCAAACATCTTCCTGTATTTGATGCTTGGTGGGTATAAAATTTTGGACACTGTTTGCATATATTTCAAAACTGATTTATAAAAGTGACCAACCTGACGATGAATGCTAGACATACAGAATAATCTGGACATATCTAAAAAATAAATGTAAAAAACGTTAAGTTTCTGAATACACCTGACCTCCTCCAATCATAACTCTGACATGGCTGTAGTTTTTGGGTAAATAACTGGAAAATTAATGCATGTGCCTTAGTATGGCTTTCCAATTCCAACTCTGACTTAACATTCTTAATTAATTGAATTTGTCCTTCTACCTCCTTTTAAAAGTATTATTATTAAAACAGTGGGTGTGCTAGATTTGTTCATAAGCCTGCTCAGCTAGGCTGGCACACACCGTCAACAACACCTTTTCTGTTTCACTTCATTTAGTGTCATCTTCCAAAGCTTTTAATTTAATTCCACACACAGCGCCCTCTCTCTTTCTCCTCTCCTCTCATCAACATAGATCCTGTATCTTAAAGTATGGTGCAATCCCAAATTATAAAATATAGAGGGAGTAAAAATAGAGAGTTTTGTCCTTTCCACAGATGAAAGCTTTGGCTATTTTTTAATTAGGAAATGTATTTGTTCTGCTCTCAGATTTACTCTTCCAGGTCCCAGGCCACTTCCTTCCAAACTGATTACATTTTGCACTGGCCGGTGGCAATTTTCTAACTGACTCCTCAGGTTTATTACACCAATGTACATATTTTGCAACATTCATTAATCTTCTATACTCGACTTAAAGGGTGCCAATCCATCAGGGTGAATACACACACACACACCACTAAACCATAAATAAGTTTAGCCATATTCTTTATACTTGGATATTCTGGTTTTTGTAAGTAGGCTGGGGTTAGAGTGCACAGTCAGCCCTTTTTATGGCACTCCTGGAGCAAGCAGGTTAAGGGTTTTGCTCAAGGGCCCAACAGCATCAATCTAATAGAGCTGGGGCTTGAACAGCTGACCTTCTGATTAAAGCCTTAACACAATGAGCCACCACTGCACCCCCTTCCAAGGAACACCAATTAACCTAATGTGCATGTCTTTGGATTGTAGGAGAAAACCATACTACCTGGAGGAAACCCACCAAGCACAGGGATAACATGCAAATTCCATGGATACAGACTCGAGTTGCTAATTGAACCCTCTGGAAGTGCAAGGCCACGGTGCTAACTGCTAAGCCACCAATTTTCCAATTTGCTGTTGCCGATTTTGCAACAGCAAATTTAAATGATTAATGTACTTATTGTTAAAAATTTATATTGTGTGTTACAGTAAGGAATCAAATTTAATGTTTTTTAATGACATCTGGGGCCCTAATTCTTACCATATACATTTAATGATTGTTTATGCTTTTTAATGCCTCGGCAACCCCTGTAGTAACCAGCCTTCCTTGGTAGGAGGATGTGATGTACAGTATATAGAACTGTCTGTGAGGTTTGCTTGGGTCGATGATTACCTAAACTAGCTGAGGTAGATTGGATAGTGATGTGAAACAAGCACTAAAAACAGAATTTACAGTGCAGTGATTTTATTTAAAGTTCATTTTGGATAATAATTATAGCTGTAGGAGGAATTGCTATAAGAAATATTGGGAGTGGAATAAAAAGATAAACAACTGTTCACACCTATATGATTCATATCACTTGATAAAGTATTATTATCCCATTAAAATAATAAATAATGGTCAGGATGCCTCACAAATGTTTTGAAAACACAAAGGTTGTTTTCTCATTTTTGTACAGTATGTTATGCATCATTATTACCATGTCCACATGATTTATAATGTACTAGCTAAAAAGTAGGTGCTTTATGACTATTATGGGATGAATAAAGCAAATGACAATTATGCATACTTTTTTTTTTCTGCTCATATATGGACATAGGCAAGGCATAATGACCGGATAAAGGCATCCTGTCTTGCACAATACAATAGAAAAAATAAAAACAGCTCACTGATGGCACGTCTGATATCAAGCTCAGACTTGTTTTATATCTTTTAGATAACAGTAACTTAAGGTTACAGGACCTTATCAGCTGTTATAATCATCAGTTTTTTACTCATTACACGGGACAGTAAAATCTAGATATGTAAGGGGGGTTAGTGCTTTTATTGTGCAATGTTTAGTTTAGGTTTATAATTTGAAGTAAGTTTCATAACTAAACATTTAAATTAGATAACACTGATCAGTACAATAGTTTGCAGTCAATTGAAAATATTTGAAAAAGCATTTAAAAAATAAAGATCACATTGAACTTTCCCTTTTTTCTGTTGTCCTGGTGGTACCTGAAAGCATTAACAGGAGCATATAGTAGGAATGAATTTAACTCTCGTGTTATGTTTAATAAAACATTTATCCTTAATTGTTTGTGCAGTGAGTATGCTAAGCTGGAGTTTTTGTTGCAGCACAGGTTTGGGTACATCTGAACATCACAGTCGTCATATGTGCTTGTTGAACATCTCAGATTTATCCACTTTTGCTGTTATAACCTGCTATATGAACCTTAATTTCACTTAAAATTTTAAGTTACAGGTACTGGTGTCGAGCAAGATGTTCAGTGCAAAGGTGTTGAGTCTGTTGGGTAATTTATAGGAGAGAAAAATTCTCCCAATTCTGGTATGGTACATTGAGTTACTATTAAATAGTTTGTTAATTTCAAATTTAATAACTACTTAATTCCACACAGTTAAAATTGACTTTATTTAAACACACTCTGGTGGCACGGTGGCTCAGTGGTTAGCCTCGTCGACTTGCACCCCTGGGTTCGATTCCCCCCTCAGGTCTGTGTGCATGAAGTTTGCATGTTCTCCCTGTTGTTAGTGGGTTTCCTCTGGGTACTCCATTTACCTCCCAGAGTCCAAACACATGGAGATTACTGTAGGTGTTCCCAAATTGCCCGTAGTGTGTGGGCATGTGTGTTTGTGTGCCCAGCGATAGATTGGCACCCTGTCTAGGGTGTACCCCACCTTGTGCTTTAAGTGTTCTGGGATTGGCTTCAGGTCCCCCGCAACCCTGAATACAGGATAAAGTGATATAGACGATGAGTGAGTGAGTAAATACACTCTGGAATTTTAACTCAGTTCATGAGTTAATGCCTATGCAGAGTCTCAGTGCATGTTCTCTTTCTGTCCATGTGGGTTTCCTCCCAATTCCTTACTTTTCCCCCTTTCCCAAAAACATTACATGAGGCTAAAATAAATTTTAGTGTTGTTTTTAATATCTCAATTTAATTAATCTTTGATTTAATCTTGAAAATATGTTTTTCTACAATGGAATGAAAATAACACAATTTTCTTTTATACCTTTAACATATACCTTTAATTGGGAACATATTGTGAAAGAAAAATGACTCAAGTTTATGTACAGATGTCTGTCACTGATGTCATGCTTAGAGAGTGCAGACAGGTGTGTGTGTGTGTGTGTTGGTGTCACACCAGCACGAAGACGTTGGTGTATAACAATGTGTGGGTTCTGCCATTACTCATAAGAAGTTTGAGTAATCCTACAACAATGTTAGTGTTGGAAGTTGAAAGGGACTGTGTATTGTGTAAAGGTTTTATCACAGTATTGAGCAATGTGATAAAACATATTAAAGCACTTGGAAGATATTTTTACAGTAGGCTACACAATACATGATATGCAATCACAGTTTATATACATTATACATAAATGTCTTTTTTTTTGGTATTGTTTTTTTATTTAATACAAATAATTCCATGATGGAATTAGAAGAAGAAGAAGAAGAAGAAGAAGAAGAAGAAGAATTTTTTATTTTTTTATACAAATACATTAAGTTACAAAAATAAAAAAAATAATATATTTCTAAAAAGTAAATAAAAAACTTGGATAGAAAAAAAATGCTTCTAACAATTTCAACTACTAGGAAAACTTCATGTTTTTCTCATAAAAAAACATAAATAACTCTGGAAGATTTGAAGAAAAAATTAATTTTACACATGCTCCTTGCAGATTGTATTGAAACATGATTGTTAACAGGACTCTATTCACTAATGTTCTATTTAGAAATTAGCCTAAAAAGTGCTAATACAAAGAAATAAAGCTAACATGCAGAATATTAAAAATGCATTTTGTTCCACAAAAAAGTTTCAAGTTTCAATAACCAACTACAGTATTCTTAGCTTTTTTAAAAATTATTATTATTTTTAATGTTGGTCAAAATTTGTTTATGAAATTTATAGGTCATGTGACGTGGTGGTGGGATGGTGGCTTAGTGGTTAGCACTGTTGCCTTCCACCTCCAAGTTCAACGGTTCAATTTCTGCCTTTAATTTCGATGTGCATGGAGGTTGCGTGTTCTACCTGCGCTTGGTGGGATTGGTCTGAGTAATGCAGTTTAGACAATCCAAAGACATACAGGTTAGGCTAACTGGCATTCCCAAATTGCCCATGGTGTGTGAATGTAGTGCATGGGCGTGTCTGTGTGTGTGCCCGGCGATGGACTGGTACCCTGTCCAGCATGTACCCTGCATCGTGCCCTTGTGGGATAGGCTTCAAGCTCCTCCATGGCGCTGTATACAGGATAAAGTGAATGATGTGGTGTGGTTTTACCCTGCTGAGAATGAAGGGCAATTGGAGTTCCTGCTGAAATTGTCACTCAAATTGGCCTTACATGGATAAATGTATGGCTTAATATAATTTTTAACGAGTTTAAATGAGTTACATAAAAGTTTACCCCTCATACGGTTGTCATGAAAGAATCTAGCAATGGAGAACAAAACGATTTTGATACTAGTTTGCTAAACATGTTTTTGTTTTAAATGTGGGCATTTCAAAATGGGGATCTATGGAACTGACTCACTTTTGGAGCCAGGCCCCAGTGGACATTCGAGGAACTGCACTTCTTCATTAGACTCATTTATCAGAAACAGAAGGTGCTCCATACCCTGTCTAGATAGCTCCATTTCAGTTAAATAAGTAAGTTAGATAAATCCACTTTTATTACCCTAATAATAGGATTGTGTTCCCACTGCAATTAGACAATTTGATGATATGTTAATAAATATATTGCATACAATATGATCTCTGTTGCATAATCAATGGCTCAACTTTTCTTCAACCATGCATCATTGTGAATGAGTTTCCACCAGAAGGCACCACTCTTATTTAATAAGGAGAATAAGACCAAACAAACCCATGACAACAATTTTGTTTGGTCTTTTCATCCTGGTATCTCTTAGTAAAAAGACTTTGAGAATGGAATGTTCTCTGTCTCTGTTCTTACCTCAAGACTCCTTCAACACATGACACTCCCGGGACAAACAAAGAAAGACATTCTGCCAACATACTCAACTGTTTGTCTGTGTGTCATGCCATGTGAATTTGCATGCCGAGTCTTCTCTGTGTGAGAAAGTGTGTGACTGTGTGACAAAGTGGGTGTGTGTCTGCACGTAAGTGTGTATGTGAGAGAGACAGAGATAAAAAAAAATGCTTGCAGTTGTATTACTTCTGGGTTTAACTATCATTTAATCATCATTAAGTTTTTATGACAGTATATCATTAATTCCTATCTCTGTTAATATTTTAAAAGAACACCAGCATGGGATACAGGGAAATATATTATAAGACTGTATTTAAATGTTTTTTTTTTTCAGGAAGTTTGAGTTAGATCCCCGAGACAAGGGTGTGTTATAGTTAAGGTGTTATAGTGGCGGCAAGGTGGCGTAGGGATTAGCCTTGCACCCCCAGTGTCTGCATTCGATTCCCACCTCGGGGTCTGTGTGCATGGAATTTGCATGCTTGGTGGCTTTCCTCTGGGTTCTCTGGTTTCCTCCCACAGTTCAAAGACAGATTAGGTTAAGTAATTAGGTAATTGGTAATCCCAAATTGCCCACAGTGTGTGAATGTGTGTGTATATGTGTGTGCCCTGCAATGGATTGATACCACGTCCTTGTACCCTAGGTTTTCTTGGGATAGGCTCCAGGTCTCGTGACCCTACAGGATATAGCATTATAGATGATGAGTGTAATGTGTTGTACAATAAGACACGGTATAATCAAGCACCAATACATACGAGACACCAATGCACACAACATACGAGTTGTTTGTATCTTCCTAAACGATACATCTACATTAAACATTTGCATTTTTTATTCTTTGCTACAGTGATTTAGGAGATGTCTGAAAATAATTTTGTTCTGGTGTCGCAGCTAAATCAGCAATCTGACAGCAGTCAGTTGGTAGGAAAGTCATTTCACTGAAAAAGAAACGTGTTGTTACTTACAGTATAGAGGTTACATTTTCTTCACATCTACTGCCTGCAAGTTCGTCCATCTGGTGTGTCTTCAATTGTTTTTTGTTTATTTGTTTGTTTATTCTAAAAACTAGAGGGTGTGTTTAGATTAGATTAGATTACATTCAACTTTGCCATTGTACATCCAATGACATTCAGGAATAAGGTAAAATAATATTTTCTATTCATACATACAATAAAACTGCAAAGTCGGGGTGTCTGTACATTGATGATATTTGCGGAAAAACAATTGCGGGGACATAAGATGAGTAATAGGACACATCAAGATGTTGTTTTAAATTTTTATCTGTTTGTGCACGCATCACGTTAAAACTACTGAAATATTTTTAATGGAGTTTTAATTGCAGAGATGAAGATAATATACTAAACAGGATATGCACGTGTACATACAGTACTGTACATATATGTATGTCTATATAATACAAAACATGCTATATGTCATTTTCATTCTTAACTTGGCATGATTATGAACAAGCTTAACCCCACTCAAACTGGCATCCATCATGAGTTTACCCCAACAGGGTACGTTATGATTCATAGGGGGAGAAAAAAGAAAAAAATTGCAAGTAGTAATTACAAGAATGTGGCGTATGTACTGTATTACAAGAATAATTACAATATTTCCAATAAGAATTGAATTTAGGTGATCTTTGACCTATGAAATACTAAGCCTTGTTTTTATGATCCGGTAGAAAACCAGATCACACTATTGTAGTTTGGAAGAGATTAGTTAGCTTTTGCATCACTTACTGTAGTATTAGTCACTGATAGGTTTCTCACCTGCCATGCGGAATGCCTGAGTTCAATTCCTACTCAATGCCCAAACCCCAGCCACTAAATGCATTTCTTGCATTCTGAATATGAAAATTGGAGACATTCCAAATTACCTCATGTTACAACAAGTTGCAGAAATAAACTGTGTGTAAATATCAGAAGTTTTGGTATGCGTTTTTGGGAAAGGATGAATTTGAACTGAACAAGAGAGTTGGACAGGGTTAGGCATGCCTGGTATAAGAGTTGAGTCATAATGCACCAGCTGTATTTCAATGATACCATCTAACTCTTTAGTTAATTATATGTTAGCAATGACCTTATTAACCACAAGTGGAAATGCAACTTCCCACAGCCATATTTATTTTGTGAAGATGACACTTCAGCATTTTCCTTACAGGTTTTTAATAATATTCAGGACAAATCATAACCTAGGCAATTACAATAATTTCAAAGTTATTTTCTTTGCTCAGTGCAGGCCAGTGATTTGACTCATTTGGCAACTCCATTTTGTTTTGGCCAGGCAGTGTACGACCCCCCTAGAAAGCCTAAATCATTAACCCACAAACACTTTGAGCATGCAATTCAGTTAATACCTTGTCTAAATATATACGTACCAAAGCCAGGCATGTCCAGTTACGCTCTTTCAAAAAGATTACAATGTCTAAAACCATATAGGATTTCTTAATTCACATACTGTACAGGTCCTACAAGTGTTTCCCAATCCAAGTCATCCACATAGACCTGAATACTAGAGAGCTAAAACACCTTTCCAACTTCGGGAAGCTTCTTTGCTAAGTGAATTACGTTGTCTCTACACTTGGATTGGCACAAATCAATTATTCTTTATAAACCTGTGAAAATTTAGACTTTTAATGAGAAAAAGCTCCAAATATTTATTTCACACATTTATCACATATCCATCAAGCGCAGTGGCAAGGCAGGACATGATCACCAAATTTCACCATGTAATTATTGATCCAGTTAATCAAGTTACTTTGTCAGATCTTTCAGCAGGAATACTGGATCTACAGTAAAGTTGGAGCTTTTAATTACAAAAAATTGCGTTGGTTAGCCTACACTTAACTCTGCAGGATTGTAGATCTCAAGCATTGAAGTAATAATACTCCTACACCATAGACATTTTACATTAAGCTGAAATTATGATTATTTCTAATCATGACACCTGCAGCCTTTCATAGCTCTAAAAAGCAAACCTCTTTAAAAAAAATATATGTAAAATTATAAAACTTTATAACATTTAAGGTCAGATAATTTTTATGAAATGCATTGCTTTATCAATCTTATAAACTCAGTATTCATTTTTTTAAATATAATTTTATCATACATCATCAAGTCTGCACGTCTGGATCCGTACTGTAGATCAAATGTATCTATAGTAAATGCATAAATTACAGAAAATGCTCAAATTCACAGACTCTAGATTTGCAGCACTTGCTGAATACAAAAAAAAGTGAACATTTCTAAATGTATGAGAACTTTGTCAGTTCCAAAATATTACTGACTTCAGAGTGGAAATTGATTGGTGTAAGATCTGGTTTTACCTCTTTCTGTGTGGTGTGCGCGTGTGGGATGAAATCCAAATGCATAGTAAGTGGAACACAAGTATAAATTCTAGGAATTTACTGTTGCACAGTTATTTTATGAACATATTCCAGATATTCAGCTACAGTATTAGGCTCATTTATTAAAACGCGTAAAGCAGTATTCTGACTAACTATTGGTGCTGTACAGTGTATCGCCTTTAACCAGGAGTTTTTGCTTCTTTTACTTATAAAACAGATTAGGTTCAAGTTAACATTATTTTTTAGAGCTTTATTATTTTTTTTTTATATTTATTGTAAGTTATTGAGTTTTGGGTTTATATGGATTTGGATTGTGGTTAAAAAAAAAAAAGCTAAATTGTTAAAGGATACAGTATCTGCAAAATAAAGTAAGATGAGAATAACAATCATTAAGCAAGAGCATGGTAAACCACTAAGACTTTGTACTGAGATGTAAATAACAATCAGACAGGTAGGAACATATCCCTCATTACTGCAGTGACCCAGATACTGTAAGTGTGTTTATATTTCACTGTGGAGGATGTGGCTAGACCAGTCAGAACCTGCTAAATAGGTGGAATAAAAAAACACCACGGCTTATGCATATACTGCTTTAAGGTATCTGAAAAATAAAAAGAAGATGACAACGATAAGGAAAAAGTCCCTCAGACAACACAAGGAAGATAGCTGGGAAATAATCAGACTCAAATTCGAACTGGAAATCCCCTGGGGAGAACAACCTAACGAACCCTAAATATTGATCTAATCTTATTTTCTTAAAGTGGAATGAATGATCTATAAATATAAGCAACACTTTTTATACTGGTACCATATGTGATAAGGAATAACAATAATCATCTCAGATAATAAATACACTGTCTGGCCTGTTTCAGAGGTGAAATTATTGGCCTTTATCAAGCAACAAAATAAATACTTCAATTGTGTTAAAAACTGTCCAATGTTATATTAAAACCTGGAAGGTTAGTGTCAAACCATCAACTTTACATAAATAATGTAGTTAAGAGGAAAAAAACACATGATCGGAGATCACTTGAACACTTAAGAAGGTTACATAATGAAATATGCAAAAAATGTTATGATCTGTGGTCGCTTCAGTCACTCAGGTCTAGACTCAGCAATGTTGAGTTAGCCGACGACCTGAATGTACTGAATCACCAGGTTGTCACATCTATGGAGCTTTTCTTCCCTTAAGGCACAGCTCCTGTATATTCCAGGCCTCATAATTTAAAAGATCAATCTACACACAAAGTTCACAACATAAGTAAAACTAAAGTTGGTTTAAAAACTTAGAGTGTGAAGCTTTTTTTGTTTTTTTTTTGCCACAAGGCTGGGTTAGTGCTCACTCAGTGGTTAAGATGTTGTTCAGATGACTACTGAATGGAAGATTGTGAACGCAGATCCCTGCTAAGCTGCTGGTCAGCCTCTGTTGAATAAATAGCAGGAATGTAAGTCCACCGAATGCTGTGAAATGTTTTTGAATTCAAACTTTCCAGAAGATGAATAACTACTGAGACTGTACACTTGAAAACCTTGTTTCCATCTGCAGTCAGACTTATAAGCTTATAAACATCATGACTTTGACTCGTACATCATTCTGTCACTTACGACATCATTCTGTCTCTGTAACAATGCTATGTGCATTGTGCATGTGCAATGTTATTTCCTCTTTGTGCATTATGTATAGTGTAATAGCTGTACAGGTATATCATCTCCTTTCAGTTTATTCACATTTAACTCGCTTTATTTTATGAGTATTGTGTATTTCCTTGTCCTGACATGTTACTATGTAAGGACTGTATGTGAAGTGAAAGTTCTACACCTAATTCCTTGATTGGGTTGGGCTCAGTAACAAGCAGGGGGAAGAGAGTAATTAAAAAATCTAATCGGCTAACTGGCATTTCTGAGTTGCACGTACTGCATGAGTGAGAATATGTGATTGTGCTCGGTGATGGATTGGCACCCCATCCAGGGTGCACACTGCCTTCTAACACGAGTTCCCTTGGATAGGCTCCAAGCCCCCATGACCCTGTGCGGAGTAATTGCTATAGAGAATGAATGGTAGTGAGTGATTTTTTTTTTATTATAAATAAATATAAGAATTTGAAGTAGGGAGAAAATTGAGTTGATGATTTATATTCACACTCCAGGAGATAAGTGACCCCCTTCAGCTGGCTAATTTCGTATCTCCAGCTTTTACAGTTTTTCTGAATTGCTAAAACACTAAATCCCAATGTAAAAACTAAACTGTCAACTACCAAAAACTCTTTCATCAAACCAATCCCACAGTTGTCAAAATCTTAAACATTATTCTTCTGGTTAGGGCACAATTTGCAAATCTGAATCTCCCATTTACCCCACACCTCTAAACACATTCTCAAACACAAAACACATTTACAGTAGCAGTGTGGTGCACTTTCACATTTACCATACTCTGTTTGCACGAGTTACACTCTGCTGTGATAAACCTAAAACACTTTTAGCACTTCTACTTCCCTATGATTAG
>JAQMYK010000009.1:24450398-24460514 GCA_030014345.1 Clarias buthupogon
CATATGTGTTATTTTATAGGTTTGAAATCCCCAGTATTGTTGTAGAATGTAGAAAATAAATCACTAAACAAAAACAAGCAAATTTGCAAGTGACCCCAAACTTTTGAATGGTAGTGTATGTCTCCAGACCTGAACCCTATTGAGCACCTGTGGGGCGTCCTCAAGCGGAAGGTGGCGAAGCACCATGTGTCTAACATCCAGTAGCTCTGTAATATCATTATAGAGGAGTGGAGGAGAATTCCAGCAACAACATGTGCAGCTCTGGTGAATTCCAGGCCCAGGAGGATTAAGGCCGTGCTAGATAACGATGGTGCTCGCACAAAATATTGACACAGTTTTGACATATTCACTTAGGGTGTACTCATTTTTGTTGCCAGTTATTTAGACAATAAAGTCTGCAAGTAGGGGACAATAAATCTGTACTTCTATACAAGCTGCACATTGACTACTCTAAAGTATATCCTAGTTTAATTTCTATATTATTGTCCATTGAGAACTTATAATAAATTGGTTGCTGAAATGTGAGCGCATCTCTGAATGCAAAAAATATTGAACCTTGAAGTAGATGGGATACAGCAGCATCACCATATTTGGACAAAAAAAGACTGGAAAAATGTTGCCTCTTTTAATGGGTCGCGTAAGAACCTGGATGTACATGATCATGTAAATATATGCCTTGTTGAATTCATGGAAGCAGTTTTTCAGGCAAACGGGGTCTAACCCAGACTAACAAGGTGTACCTAATAAAGTAGCAGTACTGTATAATGTGTCCTACAAAATAAACCATAGTCATGTCATTACAATGCAAAACATTATGCCCAGTGTTATGTAGGTTCCTCTTGTGTCTAGTGGGCAACTCTGCCCCCTCACATCATGACTCCACAAGACGTCTGGGGGTGTGCTGTGGTATCCAGGACGTTGACGTGATGCTTTGGGGTCTGTGGGTTGCAGGATGGGGCCGGTCAGTTGATCAGACTTGTTTTTCATTCCGGAGGTGTTCAATCGGATTGGGATCTGGGGAGTTTGGAGGCTGGGTTGGCAACCTTGGGCTTGTTGTCTGCTGGGCTCTGTGCAGTGTGGGTGCACTGGGTGTTCTGGTGTCTTTCTATCATGGCAAGCATTGATATCTTTCAGCAGTTTGTGCTGCATTAGCTTTCCTGTGGCATCAGACTGGATGAGTTGACCTTTGGTCCCTGCGGGCATGGATAAGCCTTGGGTGCCCAAGATTCTTTCATCAGTTTACTAATTAATGATTTTCTGGTTTGAAATAAATTAATGTTTTTTTCCTTAAAGTTAGATTTGTAATTGAACATTTAATATTAATTTGTATTAATATAAATGTGTAGAGAACAAAAAAACATTTATTTTACACCAGTCATTTCACAGCTTTTAGTACAACTACCTTACAGGAAGTGAAGAACCCTTATAGCTTGAAATTCTTTAAACTCAATAAATTGCTGATGCTTATGAGAAAAGAGAATAGATACTCATCTCTTATACGGGGTAGACATCTATCTCATCATCTCACCGCTGACTCATGTGTGCAGGTAAGTACGGAAAGAGACATCGCACAAACATGGCTGTGTGTCTGTTGTTCCACAGTTCTAATATCTGTTTAGGGAAAAAAATCAGTTGATTTGTCAGCAAAGTCAATGTATTCATCTTTTTTTTGGGGGGGGGGGTGTTTGGGGGGTTAGGGGTGAATGAGCTAAGACTTGCTGACTACAGAGTTACAAAGCTGGACCATTTCTCAATGAAAACAATGAATAAGACATGGACAATTTTATTCTTTCTGCTCAGAAAGGGACATGTTTAGATACCTACATTGGTCTCCACATCGCACGGCAAGTTAAATGCAGAAGAGTGTGCAATGTTTTTCAACATAAATTTTATTTTGTGAATATTTTTGGCACCAGGCAGTATATTTGATTATAATTATAAAAATGATGAACTGAAGTGGGATTGTCAGAGGAGGAGAGCTAGGCTTGGTACAGTGTACGGGTTGGACAGAAAATCTATTTCTCATTACTCATAAATTATTGCAAAACCAGTGTCCACTGCAATGAAATTCATTAAGTCAGTTTCACTAAGGGTGGAACAATTCTGAATGAATCATACCCTGCTGTGCAGATCTGTATATGAGTTTTATGAACACTGTAAGATACTGTAAGATAAACAATTATAAACAACTAAGATAAACACGATGAGCATGCACTTGGTCGAGGTGCAGACCTGCCTCACCTCTTTTGGTCATGGAGATGATGGGCTCTTCCAAATTCAAATCAAATTCAAATTCAAATTTTACGAGTACACAGTACGATATGCAGTGAAATGCTTATACGACCACCAGTGACCTTAAAAAATAAGGACTTATACGTAAGAAATAAATATGAATAAAAAAAATACGAAAGAAAATAAATGTAACTAGTAAAATAAACTGTACAAATAAGGGCATAATAAAAATATTACAAAATATAGATATTTTCCACTGCGAGAAGACTGTTGCTTCATCTCAGGGTCGTACCCATTTCATTTTACCACAAAGGACTTCAGTAGGGTTGAGGTCACGGCTTTACAGTATGTGGGCTAGTTAAATTCTTCCACTCTAAACTTGGCAAACTGTTTTCGCAAATTTTATGCAAGGGCATTTTCATGCTTAAATAGATTTGAGAGTCTTAGTTCTAGACATTCCACAGTTGGGAAATTGTAACCCTACAACATACAATATTATTTTCAAACTACGTGGCAACTGTACGGGAAAGATCCACATACCAATGTGATGGTCAGGTGACCACATAATTCTTTGTTCTAACTTGAGGTCCATGATGAAATCGCAGACGTGGTAACGTCGTGGTCAGAGTAGCACCAATCATCCAATCATCCAATGATTTTTCTATTTAGCGATAACTTTATTTTGATCTCAATTTATACTTTCTGAAAGTACAGTATAAAACATATAGAGTAAAGCATTACGCAACATGCCACATGACTATGACTATTCCTCAATGGATTACAATGTACAGATGCAGGAACTCCACCCTGTAGAGGAATTTGAGGAATTTGGAGAATGTTGTCACTAAAATATAAATATAGATTGTAATATATTTATAATATATTTAAATTCTGTCAGTTTCCCACAAATGATAACTCTGTAACAAATCTGGCACTGTATGCAGAAAAATTTGTATTATTCAACAGATACGATCCATCTAGGAACCACTGTAGTCCAACAAGGGACTGTGGAGACCAATGATAACCGTTGTATTTATTCACATTTTTATGACCGTGGTAGGACCTCCAGTCAACATTAACGTGTTCATTCACACACTACAGGCAATTTGGGAACGCCAACAGATGGCAGCACAAGTCTGCACACACAGTCACAGGGAGCATCGATCTTTATAAATCAGTTTGCCAAAAAACATCGTCCTGTGTACATCGGGAGCTGTGCAACTGGTGCTACTCTGACCATGACGTTACCACGTCTGCGATTTCATCATAGACCTCAAGTTAGAACAAAGAGCAAATGTAACATACAGTATATAATATTATGTGGTCACCTGACCATCACATTGGTATGTGGATCTTTCCCATACAGCTGCCACGTAGTTTGAAAATGATGTTATGTGCTGTAGGATTACAATTTCCCAACTGTGGAATGTCTAGAACTAAGACTCTCAAATCTATTTAAGCATGAAAATGCCCTTGCATAAAATTTGCGAAAACAGTTTGCCAAGTTTAGAGTGGAAGAATTAAACTAGCCCACATACTGTAAAGCCCTGACCTCAACCCTACTGAAGTCCTTTGTGGTAAATTTGTGGAATTGTTACGACTCTGAGATGAAACAACAGTCTTCTCGCAGTTGAAGAGCCCATCATCTCCATGACCAAAAAAGGTGAGGCAGGTCTGCAGCTCGACCAAGTGCATGCTCATCGTGTTTTTTACATTCACGGCATTGTGCATCAAGAATTCATCCTCAGGGGTCAGACCATCAATAGCAAATTTTACTCCTAGGTTTTAAACTGCTTTAGGGAGGATTCACAGCGAAAGCGACCCGATCTGTGGCATGTGAATCTAAAGACTTTTTTGCTATACGCCCTTGTATAGTATAGTATAGTATAGTATAGTATACTTCATTGCAGTAAGTGTGTAGTGTAGTAGACTACAATACATACTGTAGTATTATACATTGATCACCCATAAGATAATCATCAATTAGTTACCAAGAAACTAGTGACAGGATCAAGGGCACCCAAGACTCACCCATGCCCACAGGGAATAAAAGCCTGCTAAAGTCTGTTGGTTAATTACAACAGAAAAGCCAATGCAGCATAGGTTGTGGAAAACGTACAAAAGAACACCCAGTGCACCTTAGCCCCACGGCCGGTTTGGCAGCCCGGGGACCAGCAGACAAAGCCTCCAATCTCTGCAAATCCCAGGCCACCTGAGCACACATGGGAAGTGCTGGACAAAAAGTCTCATCCATGGAGGCACCACCTCACAGCCCACAGCATCCCAAAAATGTCAATCTGATGTCAATGTTCTGGTGCCAGACACCACATCACACCCCCAGAGGTCTTATGGGGTCAAGCAACAAGGAGCCAAAGCTGCCCTTTGAGCACAAGGGAATCCTACACAATACTTGGCATAATGTTTTGCATGGTAATGTTATGACTCATGGTGTGTGGTGTGGTGTGGTATAGTATAGTTTCAAATAAAAATTTTATTTGTCACATACACAGCCACACACAGTATGATATGCACTGAAATATTTTTACAACTGCCCATGCCCTGAAAATGTAAAGAAAATTAGAATATTCTAAATAAAGAATATGAAATAAGAATATAATAATAAAAAGAAAAATAGATTACAGTGTATTGTAGCATAGTGTGTAGTGTAGTGTGAACTAGTATTGTACAGTACAGTACGCTACAGAACAAGATCATTAGCAATATAAGTACTGCATATTTTAATACACTCTTGGTATGCGGATGAAGTTGGAGGCATACAGTTTAAAAAATGATGTTATGTGCTGTAGGATTACAATTTCCCAACTGTGGAATGACAAGAACTAAGACTCTCAAATCTGTTTAAGCATGAAAATGCCCTTGCACAAGCTTTGTGAAAAGAGTTTGCCAAGTTTAAAGTGGAAGAATTCAAGTGACCCACACAAAACCCTGACCTCAACCCTGCGGAACACATTCGTGGTAAAATGGAATGCTGATATCACATGACATCAGTGCATGACCTCACTACATAGACAACGCCTCAGAGATAATCATCTAGTATACAGGTGTACCGGTCTGGAGAGACGTCTGTCTCACCACTGACTCAAACAGGCAAGCCGGAGTGAAGAGAACTAGGCCACTGTCTGTTTGTTCCAATCTTGTGATATTCATTTTAGGGAAAGTTTATCTGAATTGATGATAATTAAAAGTTTAAGGGAGCAATATTATAAAACCCACCAGCTAGAATTATTCGTCAGTATTGTAAGAATCAGGGGGAGAACTGATTAAAGTCTACATTACAGCAAATAAATGAGTTATGTTCTTCAGCTGGCTACTTGTTCAGTATGAGTGCATGCGAGCACCAAATAAACATTACTTTACACACAGTCATGTTTCTTTCAGAACATGTTTATTTACACATTTTAAATTAATTATCATAAATAAATATACATATAAAACATTTTTACAGTTACATTACAACCTGTAGCTGCAGCTACAGCTACATTAATTATTTGTCACTGTACAATTATCTTACAATTTGAAATTGCCTGACCTTGATGAGTAAGTATTGATGTTTGTTGTCAGAACAGATATACAGATTACAGATATATACAGGTGCATCAGACTTGAAACAGATACATCAGTCTCACTATCTTATTCACTGACTCATAAGACAAGTTTGATCAGAGGAACAGAACTAGTGCCAACATGTGTATCTGTCTGACTTTTTCCGCCCTCTCCATGTCTAAGGCAACATTCATCCAACATGGATAATCATCAAAATTATAAGAGAGAAATAAAACACTTATGCTAGAACATTAAAATCAAAGGATGAGTTATTTCTTGGGATGACATGCTCTTGCTTATTGAAAGTCATCCACGTATTCCTCGGGGAAGTGGGAGAGCTAATGCTTGCTGGCCAAGCTGGGGAACTGTATGAGCGAAGAAAAACTAGACCGTTTTTAAGGGGCAGTGCCTGAATGCTTTGAATGTTCTGAGGGCTCAAGGGAGTTGTCTCAACTGACACTTCTTCTGCGTCTACATGCTCCACAACAATCCGGTAGTTCTGCCCATCATTGTTGTCCAAAAATAGCAGGTTGCCAGATCCAGGACGGAATGTTACGTAGAACTCTAGATGATCCTGTACACTGGGACAGGAAGGCACAGGAATATTAAAAATAAACTGTTCGGTCTCTTCATTCGTTTTCTGTAGGATAGGGGTACAGGGTATTTCCTGGTGGCTCCTCCATGAGTCGTAGGACATGCGAATATGCACAGCTTTCTGAGCACTGATGTTGCGGACCCTGACCTTTCCGAATAGCGATCCGTAGATCAAGCTGCATCTCTCCAATCGCACCTGAGATTTGTTCAGGCCTTCAAGGAATGATGACGAATCAGTAGAAGGCTGAGGGAACCCAAACCGGAGACGAGGAGTTTTGCTTTGCACAGAAGACTCGGTCTTGATCTTGATAGGCGAAGAAGGCTCCTCCTCCTCATCAGTTTCTAGGGGATCGGGTTCAAAGAACCGCACTGAAGTAAGGGTCAGTCCTTTATCATCTGCAAACACCACTTGTTTTTTCTTCTTGAGTGTCCCACAGGGGCTTGTAGTGATTTGATTGCTTATCGGAGAGGTTGAAATCTGAGAGGTTCTAGCAGCTCTGGGTCGCAGAGATTCAAATGTGCTAGGTCTTGTTGGAGTACGGTAGGATCTAAGTGTGGACATGTCCCAAATCTGATCCACTGAAGGATAGCGATTCAGGCGCACATGCATGGCTGGGTCCACTGGGAAAACCCTAATTAGGGAGGAAGAGAACATCATTAGAGAGATCTCACACTTGAGAAAAGAGTGGACACAATTCTTTGATTTGAATGTTTGAATTAAGTTAAAGGTAATATAGTAGAGTTGAGTGGAAATGTTCATCTACTTTTAGGACAAAAATTACTTTTAACAGTCAAGAAATTTAGATTATTAGGTTTCATAGATAGATTTCACATCTGTTGTACTGTAACATGCATAAACCAATTTAAATTAGACCTGAAATCAGGGAGGCTTGGCAAAAATGTATTCACTTTCAAAACTATTTTCTTTGCTCTTGCTGCAAATACTTTGAATACTTCCTTGCAACTTGTCCTCTCAAATTTATGTCAATAATAACTGGTATATTCTCCTGACTTCTCCTCGCAAGTGCCTGAAGGGGATATCTACTACGTACTGGTGTTATACCCACAGTGTTTCCTGCATCTTAACATGTCTGATTCAAAGAATAAAGTGCTCCTGATGATGCAAAAACATATTTTGTGCAAAAATGATGGAAATGTATAAATTATTTTGTACACATTGCAACAACCATCACTGACTTACCTGGCAGCACTCATTCCCGTGATAAAAACAGCATATGCCCTTGAAAAGTCACCTGAAAGAAAATTTCAAAAGAAAATTTTACTGATGTGCCTATTCTATGCTCTGTACATATTTTTATTTGTACAGAATATATATTTTTTATTTTATCCTAGCTATATTTTATTTTCTATTGTATTTCTTTTTTTATTCATGTTTATTTCTTATTAATAAGCTTTTATTTTTAAGGTCAGAGGCGGTCGTATAAGCGTTTCACTGCATACCGTACTGTGTATGACTGTGTATGTGACAAATAAAATGTGAAAATTTGATTAGATCACCATTAAGAATAAAATTTATGATACTTACCCAACGCTTGTGCTTCCCAGCAGCAACTTTTTGTCTTGTGTCTATAGCCTATAAGTCCTATTAAAACACTAACTGAAGAGTCTGTGAGCGCATGGCTTTGTACCCTCTGCACGTGTCACACAGCCCGTGATTATACTGTAGGTGTTTCTGAAGGCTACAACACCTTAGTTCAGGACCAGCCCAAACCATGTTATAACACCACCCTGTAGAGGACTTCACAGAATGTCAGACCTGCAAGACAAAAGGTTGTTGCCATGATAAAATGTTACCAGGTTACCAGGAATGCAAACATTCTTTTAAGAACAAAACAAACCAAAACAAAAAATTGGTGGATGTTTTTATTTTTATTTCATATGAAAAAAATGTGACATTTTATTCCTTAACATATGTTTTGAAGCAGATTTAAACATGCTTTAGGTGCAAACATGTAACAGTGCTCAGTGATAATATAATCAGTTTACAAAAAAATAATTCTTAGACTGCAGTGAAATGAAATTTGGATTATATAATGAGTTAATTAATTAATGAGTTCAGTAATTAATCTCTTAATTTTTTTGCATATAAAAGGCATAGAACACTGTAGAGTAGATTTTATGAATGTTATTACAATGCAATTGTGTGTATAAACATAGGAATACATACTGTAGTATACTATATTTTGCATACAAACTAATGTTTTGCATACAACCTAATGTCAGTGTTTAGTACTAATATTAGCATAGCATAGTGTAGTATAACAGTATATAGTAATTTAAAATAGCAGACCATAGCATGTATATAGACCATACCTGTCAATAATAGTATAATATAGTATAGTATAGTACAGTACAGTGCAGTACAGTCCAGCACAATATAGTATAGTGCAGTATAACATAGCATAAAGTAGCAAAACATAGTTTGATACAGTGTTAGTATAATGTAATATAGTATAGTGCAGAATAAAATAGCATAGCATAGTATAGTCTTTTCCAGTAAAATATAGTATAGAATAGTATAAAGTAACATTTGTAGCATAAAGTAATACATCGTGGTGTGCAGTAGCATGAAGATTTATTATCTAAATTAGATATTTTTTTATTTATTTAAATACTTATTGCTTATTTAGTTGTTGTTGATTTTTTCATTTTTGTGTTTAGATACACATATTTGTGTGATATGTAGATCTCATGTTCTAATCTACTAATCTGATCTATTTATCTATAACATTGTTTTATTAAATTATTTCATCACATTTATTTTATTTAATTATGCAAACTTTACAATTGCATAAACACTTTACTTGAACTTATATACTATAGCATGCCAATGCATCTCACAATGGACTTGTATAGCATTACATTCCACAATTGTTTCACTCATAACACGTTTTTGGGAGTAGTGTGTTTAAATGTGAAAGTACAAATTTGGGTGTGTAAGTACATGTTTTCTTACTGCCCCTCCTTATAAATACGCATTCTTTCTTCGGGTATGATTTAAAATATGTCATGTGAGATTAGGAGAGGGTTCGCCATGGAGTGGTGTTGGAATGTGCACTTGGAAAAAGATGAGCTCATGATTACGTTGTGGATTGTAGGTGAGGTGGTGGTGGAGGTGTCGCAGGGTTATTGCACAACAGAAACTTTTCTTTAGGTCTCACAGCCTATCTGCACAAACATTTTCTGTGCATATGTTGTTTTGATATGTTTTATGTTCATATTGTGTTTTCCCTAATCCCATAAGTTTTTCACTCAGGAAATGAAAACAAAACAAAACAAAACAAAAAAACCCTCTAATGTCCCAACTTACTCCTGTTCCCAAAGGCAGAGCTGCATAATGGAATGTCTTGTTAATGATAGACAACAAAAGCTGTGAACGTCATGTAGAACAGGTTTATGTCACTTTACCAAGTGACGCATATGTTTATCATGTGTGCATACTTGCGTATAAAATCATTCAGTATTACCATATAATAACTTAAAAATTAATATTAAATAACATTACAGGAGAATATATGCATGGCTGTAAAGAAAAAAAATATGGTACAAGACAGATCAGTTTTCTGAATTAAACAAAAAACCTAATGTAGGCTTCTGGGATTTGCATTAAAAAAAAAAAAGAGCGAGTGTGACAAAGTTAACAGAAGAACTCATATTCTCTAGCATGCTCAGTAAAATCTAACAACTATTTAAATAAATAAATAT
>JAQMYK010000009.1:24549722-24561710 GCA_030014345.1 Clarias buthupogon
AAAACAGTTAGCAATAAAACTTTAAACTAATTTAAATGTAATTTAAAATAAAAATAGAAAACTAATTAAAACTAATTGAAACATCATTTAAAATAGAAAAAATAAATAAATAAAATAATGCAATTGGTTAAAAAATTAAGTAAATATAAAATACAATGCAGTCGGTTCGGATAATAATAAGAAAGATTGTGTGTTTTTTTATTTTATTTTGTATTGCAGGAACAAATTTTTAAGATAGGATGTTGGACAAATGATTGATTGATTGATTGATTGATTGATTGATTGATTGATTGATTGATTGATTGATTGATTGATTTAATAAATGCAACAGTAAGGTCTGGTTAAATGCATTATTAATTTCTAAATGGACCAGACAGGAGCAGTCCATGATGGGATATCCTGGCACAACCCCACATGGACTCACTCCACATAAACCTTAATTGTTGAATTGCCGCATGTCAACATTCCATTTGTTCTACCCTTTGCACACCTTCTTCCAGCATCTTTCGTGTAGTGTTTGAATTTAAATAGTTTCTCTGAACTCTTTTATATTATAAGAATTTATGAGGTCATGTTGCTCCATTACAGTTGTTGCAAAATTAACTCATGCGTACAAAAAACGAGAGCCAGATTTTGATACCTGAGGTAATGATAATATGCCAAAGTACAGTTTGTTATGCAGAACAAAACTAAAATGCTACTTGGGTTGGTAGATTCTGCTCACCAACGTTAATTAGATTTAACAGGATTGCAGAGTTTTTCACATAATCCCCCTTTGTCTCCTCAAAACTAACTTAATTAGTATAAAAACTATAATAACATAATCAAATCTATCTGCATTTGACCCTTACTTTACCATAATTTCTACTTGTGGACATTTTGTTATAAGAAATTAATCAACTGCAAGTTCTTTTTCCAACCTAAAGTTGATTATTCTCCAATAATACAGTAGCATGTAAAACTATAACTACAGTGGAACCTGGGTTTACGTGCATAATTTGTTCCGGAAGCGCGCTCATATTCCAAAACACTCATAAACCAAATCTATTTTCCCATAAGAAATAATGGAAACTCAAATAATCCGTTCTACAGCCCAAAAAAATTAATACATTAAAATAATTAACACAACATATTAAGTAAAAATAAAACAAATTAACCTGCACTTTACCTTTAAAAAAAAGTAAAAATAAATATGCAATAAAATAAATCCCGACAGATAAGTGTTTCCGTTTGTGCGCAGGCGCTGTGTGTGTGTGTGTTTATGTATGTGTGTAAATCTAAAGTAAGCTCCCCTCTCCTCCTTCTCGTCTTACACAGACCCTTCCTTCACTCTTTTCACACACACGCGCACAAACAAAAACACTGTTTTATCAGAAAAATAAATAAGAAATCTCTCTAATGACACTTGAGTCGTAATCACTGCTGTAAAGTAAAAATAAAACAAATTAACCTGCACTTTACCTTTGAAAAGAACCGCGACAGAGCAGTGTTTCTGTGTAGAGCAGAGAGAAAGAGTGTGTGTGTGTGTCTGTGTGTCTGTGAAGGTGAAAGTAGAAAGGGTCTGTGTGTGTGTCTGTGTGTCTGTGAAGGTGAAAGTAGAAAGGGTCTGTGTGTGTGGCACGGTGTCCAATGACGCGCGCACACAGACACAGAGCAGGCTGAGCCTTGAGCAGAGAGAGAAAATAATGGATCTTTAACCTCTCTAATGAGACCTGCTTTTGCTTTATTCATCACACGCGCGCTGTACACACACACATACAGAGACAAAATAAAATATTTTTTTTACGCGCACACACATGCACGGATGTTGATTATACCAGTAAGAGACGAGCACTAAGACCCAGCAGGAGAGACGATTACCCACAATTTCGCAGCGCAAGAGAGCGAAAAACCGTTGGCTCAGTTGTGATCACGTGACACTCGGCGTCAAAACAAGAAGCGCATTCGTGATACATGATACTCGGTACTCGTAAACCAAGACTTGTTCGTTTTCCAAGTCAGAATGTATTAAAAATCTTTACTTGTCTTGCGGAACACTCGCAAACCGCGTTACTCGTAATCTGAGGTTTCACTGTATAACTAACCATACAAAATGATTGCGAAATATGTTAATTTTTAAGAACAGCTTTATTAACAAAATATAAGCTTAATTAAATTAACTTAACCATTAAAACAAAAACCTGCATTTAAACATGCATTTCCATGGCTTTCATCTGGGGAGGATTATAAGAGTACAATAAAAATCTACATAAACATTAGTAATTAAATAATTTAATTTAATATTATTGTAGTTTTGTATAATGGCGCACCAGTCTCTCTCTCCCTCCCTCTCTCTCTCTCTCTCTCTCTCTCTCTCTCGCACACATGCACACAAATAATGAAATAATATGGCATTTAAAAATCTATTTTTGACCCTTTTGTACCAACGCATGTACAGTCGGTGAAGCCACAAAGTTTAAGGAAAAAACAAAACCTCTTCTCTAAATTGAGAATGAAATTACACAAATTGGGTAAAGAACTCATCTTTAATCATTAAAGCTGTCAATCATTTTAAAAACTCCTGTATTAAACTGAATCCTTGTTTTTAATCGCATCTCCGCTGAGAGGATTTGTGCGTATGTATCATACCTTCAGTTCTCTCCTTTTTGAAATACTGTAAGTCAAAAGGACTTATTGAAATGTTCTCCAGCGCGACAAATGACGCAAACTTGCATGAGCTTGTGAGCAGCGCGTTACAATATTGAATTCTGATTGGCTAATCACTGTTATTCCTAAGTTGGTAGATGATCATATATAGAGAGTTTCAATATTTCATTTTTTATGACAAATTGTACATAATACACAGCATTATTAATCTAAAGGGGATGGTAAGGAGCAGGATGGTTTTACAGAGGGGATGGTTTTGCATTTTAGTGTAAAATCACTACAGCTATGTTTTGCATCTTGGATATTTTTCCCCACATGGAAAGAAGTTTAAAGAGGCAATTCCGCCAGAAGCACGAGTCGCTCACTGCCTGCACATAAACAAGCATCATGGCTGGAGATGTGTTGATGTTTGTCCTCACGCCGCAAAGTGAGGCATCATGCAGGCTCTCATGTGATTTTATTTTGCCGCAGATGAATTATCTTGACTGCTTCAAAGCAGTTAAAGTTTCTCTGTGTAGTAAAAAAGAGGCCAAAGACACTTGTGCTTCTGGTATAAGAAACTCAAGTTGTATAGAGGGTGTGAAATGGATATTTTTATTCTAAGGATGAAGATCTTGACTGGGATGTTTATAAATTTAAACCCAGTACATTGGTATAAAAGATGTTTTGCTTAATATAGAGCAAAAATGTAGTGGTCACAGCAATGTGGCAACCCACAGAGGCAAACAAACAAACAAAGTAATAAACAAAAAACATGGTTACATGCAAGGGTTTGCAGATACAACTTTTTTTGTACATCATGAATATCAACATTGCTTTACAATCATATGATGCATGGCAACACCTTTTCACTCTCGTACTCTGTATATCACATTCTGAACCAACATAATTTAACCCCTCAAACATAACTTTAAACCCCTTAATTAAAGTCAATATTTAGCCAATAGGACAGCATGGTGGTAGTAGTTAGCACTGTGACCTCGCGAACAACTGGCCTCCCAGGAACTCCTTTAATGGCCGAAAACATGGAAATGGCTTGGAATGAGGTGACTGTACGGAGGATATAGCAATAATGTCTTTTATGCACATTGGTGACAAGTAACCCATCAATTTTCAAGCATCAGGCGATGCACTCGCTGAATGTTCACAGGAACGACTGTGATATTTGCAGACGTACAGTTTTCTCTAAAAGGATCGCACAATCTAAATGTTTCACCGCGACTAAGAGTCTAATCACCATACAGAAGAACATCCATCTTATATATAGTATGTTCAATATATACTGTAGGTGTATGTAAGTGTATGAGCCTTGTCCCCTGTCTATTTCACTGGGGTATCACTATATTGTGCCATGATTCTGCTCACTTTTTCTCTTTTAAATATACTGCAGTGTGCTCTAAACTCAAAAAGTTGCTTTTTTTTTTCTTTTTAGTTTAAAAGGATTCCGGTGTCCAGAGCAAGATCAATTTATACAGCATGTATCTGAATTAGATAAAACAAATTAAAATGATCTACATTAATTATGTCAAATAATGTCGTTCTTTTCATGCTCATAAAATGTATCTGTCATCATGGTCTTAGATCTTAGTGTTACCCAAAAGTGTGTGTGTGTGTGTGTGTGTGTGTGCACGTGTTAATGCTCCAGCTGTAATTCTATTTAGATAATGCATTTTTCATACCTCAAACCCCCTGTGTTTCACTCTGCCACTAAACAGACTGTTTCAGCGCCTATATACTGTAAAAGAACTACTGCTGAGCCACGGCCCTCCACAAAACAGCAGAGCTGAGCAACTAACCGCGGGATGGTACTGTATAATCTTATATAAGGTCACATTATGAAAAAATCCAATTGGTTTGTTTGAGCCTTGGCCAAAACAAAATTTAAAAAATGGTATAAAGCAGGGATTTTTGTCTTGTTTTGTGTACATACACAGAGGAGACTCTTGCAAATGTCTAAACATATAATACCTAAAAGTACATTTTTTAAAATAACTCCCCTTTAATCCAAGTAATGAAAGGGAATTATTTGGGAAAAACTTGGGTATGTCAGAGAAACTGTATGTTTGAAATTGGATGTTGCTGAGGCTTACAACCTGACTTAAATTCTGACTTAAATGACCGTTCCACTGGATTATTCCTTGTCAGAAGCTGAGTTTTTTCCAAGTCTTTCAAAATTTCAGTATTTTGGTGGTCCTTAGTTCCTTGTTTCTTCTGCTTCTATTTAGTATGAGTCAGGGTATGCCAACACATCTCAAGACACACAAGGACACACAGACTTACTCACACACTATGGGCAATTTGGAAACATAAATTAGTCTAATCTGAATGTCTTTGGACTGTGGGAGGAATCCAGTAGAAACCCACCAAGTACAGTGGAACCTTCGATTGCGAGTAACGCGGTTTGCGAGTGTTCCACAAGACGAGCAAAGATTTTTAATAAATTTTGATTTGAAAAACGAGCGTTGTCTTGGTTTACGAGCACCGAGTATCATGTATCACGCATGCGCTTCTTGTTTTGACGCCGAGCGTCACGTGATCACAACTGAGCCAACGGTTTTTCTCTCTCTTGCGCAGCGGAATTGTGGGTAATCATCTCTCCTGCTGGCTCTTAATGCACGTCTCTCACTGGTATAATCAACATTCGTGCACACGTGTACTATTTACTATAACACGGTGTGTGTAAAACATATATTTATTTTGTGTTTGTAAGCGCGTGTGTACTGTTTCTTATAACACACGTGTGTACGCGCGAGTAAAGCAAAAGAAAGTCTCAATACAGAGGTTAAAAATCCATTTTCTTCCTCAGCCCATCGCTATGTGTGTGTGCGCGCGTAATTTGACACTGTGCCGTTTCACACACTCTCTCTCGCCTTAATGTGTGTGTGTGTTTGTTTGTGTGAAGCACCTCCTCTACTTCACAAACACGCACACACATTAAGGCAAGAGAGAGTGTGTGAACCGGCAAAGAGTCAAATTACACGCACACACACTCTGCTCTTCACAGAAACTCTGCTCTGTCGCGATTCTTTTCAAAGGTAAAGTGGAGGTTCATTTGTTTATTTGTTTTACATTACCGCAGTGATTCCGTTAGTCTGCGCTCACACGAGTGTTAGTTGCTAATTTGTCCGACAAAACAGTGTTGCGGGAGAGAGAGGTTGATTTATGACAGCTGTTAACTTTTTTTTAAAGGTAAAGTGCAGGTTAATTTGTTTTATTGGGCTGTAGAACGAATAATTTAAATTTCCATTATTTCTTATGGGAAAATTTTATTTGGTTTACGAGTGTTTGTAAACTCCCTCCACTCACACACACAGACCCAAAGGCATTGCAAGGCCAGTGCTAAATACTATGCCACTGTACCGCTCTTTATTTAAACTTTCCAGACTTTTAAGATAGCATGCTACAAATTGAGCGCAATTTTTTTTTATTAACTGTATCATCAAATAAAAGAAATGACAAATTATATAGACATGCAGCAAACATTTTTCCTTGTGCAAACAAACAAATAGTTTCAAACAAACAAATAGAAGTAAATGTCTGTTACTGTATGTTGTAACAGCTGTAGGCAGTCTTTCTTTCTTTTTTTCTTTTTTTAAATTGAAACAATATTCAACTTGTTTCCAAGAAACCATTTCTTTATTTTCTTCATTAACTAGAACATATTATTTCAATATGTTTAATATATGTGTAACACTACAGTATATGTGTATATGTGTTTTTGTAGCTGACCTGCTTTTTCAAATGAATTTAAATTTCCCAGTTGCTTCAATCACTTTATATCCATACAATCCTGGAAGCTTGAAGTGTCCATTAGTTGCTCCCTTGAATAATTTTGTTGTTTTTGCTGTGCTAAGTATTTCACATCCATAGTCCCCTGGGAAACATTTAATTATTTTGTACAGTCCACACTGGAAGCCTTCAGGTACATTTACTTTAACTTTCTAATCGGGCTGCATAAATTTCCACCAGGTGGCCTTGTGCTGGATGTCAGCAGAAACGTGTGTTGCTGAGAAGATAAAGTCTTGCTCAATCATCAGTAAAAGTGTCAGTACTCCGTCTACCAAGAACTCAAGTGTTGGTGAAGGACATGAGTAACCATGCTGCTGTAAAGGGGAAAGAGAAAATCCCCTGGATATACATGAAGCCGGTGACCTTTGTAGCGAGTTTTGAGCCTTGGAGCATCTGTAGCCAGGTAGACCACAGTAAGACTAGGAATTCCCAAAAGGTTAGACTCGGAGGAAAAGTCAATACTCCTCTCTGTTTCCCTTCTAACTGCCATAAATGAGCACATCTGAGTTACAAAGATCCATCTTACTGATCATAATTTTTAACGCTAAATCAATACTGTCTATCTGCTTGTTTGTGTCTGCTCTCAGAACAGAACATTATACAGCAATCACTTTCAAACCTGGAGTGTTTGTGTTCCCTCATGCCTGCAGGTGGCCTGAACATTTGAGCCACTGGGGTCATCCATCCAGAGCTCAGTTCCCATACAGAGCTTTTGTTGCCAGGAAAGAAACAGTTTAGCACAGCATGCAACTAAAATAGCAGCAAGATCACTTATACTAATTAGGCTTCGCTGGCCAATCAGCCATTCAACTGCTGCGCATAAGAAATTTTACTATGGTAAACTGTAGACAATAACATTCTATAATATCACTATGGACCATGTCACCATAGTGTCACCACGGACATTACCATGGTGGGTGCCATAGGACTTTATAGCACTACCATGGTAGTCCTATGGTGTACACAGCACCACTATACTTATATTAATACCATGGTACTTATTGTATCGTATTGTACTATCCAATATGTACCAGGATATCAATCATACTGTCAAAAATATATTATACATGTTTTTAATTTTTCATAATGGTAATTTTCATATAGTAGGCTACCATTGTATTTATGTAACATGAATTAAATATCATAGTGTATATTGAAACTCTTGATATTACCTACAATAGACAGTGTTTAGCACTATGCCCTTACACTTCCAGGGTCAAGGGTTCAATTACCAGGTTGGGTCAGTGTGCATGGTGTTTGCATGTTCTTCCTGTGCTTGGTGGGTTTCTTTTGGGTACTTCAGTTTCCTCCCATAGTCCAAAGATTAGGTCAATCGATGTGTGTCCCCTTTGATGGATTTGCACCCTGTCCAGGGTATACACCAACTCTTGCCCTAAGTCCCCTGGGAGAGGCTCCAGGCCCCTGTGTCGCCTGTACAGGATGAGTGGTATAGAAGATGAATACTGTAAATGAATGTACTAAATTGCAACATGGTCCATTTGAAGGTTTAGGTGCATATTATTGTACACTGAATGGTACATACCATCTGATCAAACATGACTGTACCATATGTCATTATATAAACATACCATAATGAATACCTGCTGTACTTTGGTTGCACTTGGTACCCAATTAATCCCAAAGTGTTGTGGCATACACAATGGAACTATCACAGTACCCACTGAAGTGTTACACTACCTACCCTGGTATCCACCAAAGTACAGTGGGTCATACCACAGTATCTACCCTGATACTCTATAAATATGCATGTGCTGGGCTTCCAATCCATAGGGTGTTCCTTCCTAATGCATGGTATTCCCGGGATAGACTCTGAATCCACTGTGACTACCACCAGCACTTTCTGACAGCATGCTGATATATGAGCTATGAGCTGTAATTTTCTTTTTTTGTGTTAAAAAAAATGGTTTTAAGAAAGAAAACTCTCTTCATCCACAACCACCAGGGGACAGAAACAGATTTCTCTTAACAGAGATTAATGAGTGAAGAAGAGAACAATCTCTATAAGGAGAACAATATTGCTTTTCATCCTGTTTTGTCCTTACATTAACATGATTGGGTGAAGGAAAAATTAATTAGAGCCAAAGATTTGAAATTTGCATGAATCATTAGTTTAAGTTCTGGTTAATTCATCACATCCTGTGGATGTTCACCAACACTTCAGCATCTTTGGGTTTTGTTTATAGATGAGCTTGTCAAATTCCAAGAGATAACTCATGTGTATTATTCTGCTTTACAAACCACGCAAGGCAAAGACATCAAGAGTAACTTTGTATTGGCTGTTTGTTATATAGCGGTGAAATACACCCTTGGTTAACAGGGAAAAAACAAACCGGTCTATCAGAAATGCCTCGTTGCGACTCTACAGAGCTCTTGTGTGTGACAAAGCAAGCCAGAGGACATTTTGTCTGGCAATCTGTCTGTGGTCTTACAGAGCCAGATGAGGTCAAAAACCTAGAAGACAGTTTAATCCATTTCCAACTGACAAAAAGAAAAGTGATTTGTTGGTATCAGGCATCCAGGGGAGAGTAGAGGCCAATTCTGGTCAAATGATAGTAACGCATAGTGATGAAATAAACATTCGGTAAGTTTAACACAATAAATATCCAATATACAATACTGTACATAATACACTTCTGGTACTTATGCTCATTTAGAGTGCATGCGGGGGTTTAACTGGCTTGGCCAACTCATATATTTATATGTTTAACTCAATGTTTCCTTAAAGCCTAAATTAAGTTGATTTATTTTTTTTCAAATTTTCGAATCGCACAGAATTTTATCATATGCACTAAATGACGGATACACAGAGCCATCGGTCCCCCCTCAGACAGCACAGACAGCAGACAGACAGGTGAACAGCAAGGTAAGAAGAACAACAGGTGACTTGTTTAATAACAGAAAGTAAACTACGCTGATATTCTGCGTAAACAACTTTAATATGAAATCTTACCTGATGAGAAAGCTTTAAATATCACCATATCATAAATCTGTGAATGCCAGTGCATTGTTCTCGAGTGTTTTAAAGAACAGCCAGAGCTTAATAAAAAAGGATATCCGGTCTCACGTCATGCGGTCAGTAAAATCCATGGAGGTAAATTTAGCTAGTGATTCATCATTATCAAGTTTGGTGGTATTATCTGTGGCGGGCATGATCGCCAGGACAAATGGTGAATGTTCTGATTGTGGATCACATGACTGCATGAGCTCCATAAATGGTTAAATAATAAATAAATAAATAAATAAATAAAAGAATCAGTGCTGTGCTCTTGAAGGCATAAAACATTAAGAAATACTCTGTCATTGGAAAATAATCAATAATAATAATTATAAGAGTACTGTAAGCGAAGTCGCGGCTTGTCAACAGGCAAGGCAGCCTGGAGACAATAGAGATGAAGAACTTATTTATTATTTACGGCCAGTGACAGTAGAGTAGGTTCATATCAGGGAATCTTCTGAATCGGCTAAACTTCTCAGACATGGCCGCCAACATGAACTCATCCTGCATTCAGAGTCACATGACGCTTAATCAAACACATCATGAAGTAATGCTCAGTCTCACCCAGCCTGTAGTTGTCTGAACTAATAACCACGTTTTAATTTTGCTTGTCTCTGTGCTTACGGATTATTGTCTGCATATTGCCATAGTTTGGATTCGTTCACCTACATCTTCATTTGTTCAAGTCCCCTCCTCTCAGAGTTCATTTACAGTACATTACATTTACATTCACTGAATTTGGCAGACACTCTTATCCACAATGACTTGCATTTTATCTCATTACATACAGTATGTGAGCAGGTGAGGGTTAAGGGCCTTGCTCGAGGGCCCAGCATTGCCAGCTTGGCAGTGCTGGGGTTTGAACCCGGCACCTGCTGATCAGTATTCCATTGCCTACTGGCCCGTAGTTCAGCTATTCACCACCTTGTTATGAAATATTTTTGTGTAGCAGCATGACCAGGAGTGTTTTTTTTTTTTTTTTTTTTTGCTACTTTTTGAAAAAGGAAAATGACATGCTTACTCACTGAAATTGCTGGGGGGAAAAAACTTATTATCTCCACCCGCTCCAGCTGTATCAAATGTCAGTTTTGTCCAGAGGTCCTTTCAATACGGCTGAGCATTCTGATATGCAGACGTTGTAGAAATGGGAATAAATGGGTGTTAACAGTGCTGAACACACAACAGTTCCAGGCATGCTACCATAATGCTGCCTACAGCACTGTGCTGCCATATGCTAGCCTGCAGATAAGGAAGTGCATGATTCTTATTTTTTTTATTATTGTTAATACTATAAAGTATATGGTCAGTAAGCTGTATGTGCATGCTGTTTTTGTTTGTTTCACCATTTCCTGCTTATCCTTATGCTTATAGTATGTGTCCTTTATATTTTTCGCCTGCTTTCTCTGTAAATATGCATTTAGATACTCACAAGAACCACGGATTGCAAAGATATGTTTATTTACCATTTATGGAATGAGTCTGGGGCAGCATGGTTGGCTTAGTGGTTAGAGTGGCACCTCACAACTGCAGGGTTCGGGGTTCAAGTCTTCTGAATTAAGATTCCATTCTGTGTATAGAATATAATGTTGTTCTTGTGCTTGGTGTGTTTCCTCCAGGCAGACTGTTTTTTTCCCCCACAGTACAAATGTGGTCTAGGTTGATGATTTTGTGTGTATGTGCTTGTGCCCTGAGATGGGCTGGCAAATCCATCCAGGGTGTACCCCACCTTGTGCCCGAGGTTCCTTGGGATTGGGTCTGCGACACTCCAGAGGATAAGTAGTAGAGATAATGGATGAATGAATGAATGGATGGATGGATGGATGGATGGAAAGAATCCTCAGTGTCAGTGTTTCCTAACAGTGAGCTAAATCTGTCACTTTAGTTTCTAAATACACAGGAAAGTCTTTAAGGTTTGTGGTTAGGAAATTGTTTCACTGATGTAAATGTGGTTAGCACTGTCACCTTGCACCTCCAGGGTCTGGGATCGATTCCCGTCTTGGGGTCTGTGTGCATGGTGTTTGCATGTTCTCCCCATGCTTGGTAGGTTTCCTCCTGGTACTCTGGTTTCCTTTCACAGTATTGTTCTTGTTCATTACACAAAATCGCCCATACTGTATTGTGTAAATGAATGTGTGAATGTTGTAAAAATGGGAATAAATACAGTACAATGGTCACCACTGGCCTTCACGGTCCCTAGTTGGATTACAGAGGTAGGTAGTCTAAAAATGGACAAAAAAAATCATTAGATCCTTCCCTACAAAATAAGGAAAAACATCATTGATTAACATTAAAGCACAACTCAAACCCATGAGTTGATTATTTTCCTATTTGGCCACATTTAATGTGTTTTTCAATTGAATTATGAACTGAAATCCTACTATGAGAATTTATTTTCTTTAATCATAAAAAAAGTTCTTAAAATGTACCTGGAATTAATTTTTTTTTTTTTTTTTTTTTTTTAAATTTTCTCCCCTAATTTAGTCGTGTCCAATTCCTCCCCGTCACTAGGGGGCTCCCACATTAAGGCTACCACTACC
>JAQMYK010000009.1:24582769-24600860 GCA_030014345.1 Clarias buthupogon
GCAATAAATTGTAAAATGGCAAAACAGTAAGTTTCTGTATAATTTTGCTGTAAAAAATACAGCAATTTGTTACAGTGTATGGTATATTATGGTAAGTAATATAGTTTACCATACTTACATTTCTTATGGGAGGAAACTGGTCAACCCAAAGTAAAACTGCAGTAAGAACTTTGCCAGAAACCCTATACAGGTAGAAACCTATTTCTATGGTTGGACAGAGAACCACATTACAACATTGTGATGGTCAAGACGTGAATAAAAATGATTAAAATTCTTCAAAAGAGTTAGCTTTATCTATTCCCCTAATCTCTGAACTTTGTCAAGAATCTCTTCTGATAATTGATTAGCCTAGCTCAATAGTGGCAGTGTGCTTTTCTGTGCTACTAAGTGTTTAGCTCAAATGATCTTAAGCTCTCGGATCTGCACAACCCATCCATCTGCGTCTGCTCTCATTTTCTTTTCTGTAACGTATGCATTGAAACTGTTTTTTTTTTTTTTTTTAAGTGTTTTTGGCTCAGTGGTTGTCCCATCTGTCTGGCTTTAATCAGAAATATTGGACGCTGTGTGTGAAGCTGACTTTTAAAGACGAGCTCTAATCAGATGTGCGAGCCATGAGAGCTGGAGGTAAGCCAGGAATTTGTGTAGGCTGACCTAAGCTTCTCCTCATCCTTCACCTCTTTTCCTCTCCAGCTCTCCAATTAAATTTAATTTCCGCAAGTCAGGCGGGCTAAAATGGCTCGTTTTAAAGTTGGGGGAAGGGGGTGATTTCGGAGGTGGGGGGTTGTGAAGAGCGATGGGGGACGGAAAGCAGCCTTTTCTGAAGACACTTCTATCTAAAAATGAGTCAAACTGTGAGTCACTTCTGAAGTCTTAGATGGTAAAGTCTTGGCTCTCTGACAGCTTAAAGACATTATCATAAAGTCAATTCGAAGTTATTCAAATATCTGATTGGTGCATTTGAATACAACCATAGTGTGGACTGTTTTTGTTCTTTGTCAGATGAGGTTTGAAAACAAAAAGTTGGCAGAGAAAAGGGGAAAAATATATCAGTATTATGGTTTTCAATGTTATGACAAAATCTCTATTTTTCTATGGGAAAAAGATGAGCCAGTTGGGTTAGAGACAGAAAATCAGTATGCTAATAGGAATCGATGACCAAACACAAATCTTACTCATTTTTACTTACAGCTTAGCGTACCTGAGGACCTTTAATTCATGGAGTGAAACAGAGCGAAGATATGATTTCAGAAACGGAAAAAAAAATCATGACACGTGTGTTAACTAAACCAGGAATCTTTTAGCTTATTTTGATTTTCAAAGAGACTTTCCAAGAGAAAGAGTACAGTATGTGTGTGTGTGTCTGTGAAGGCGAAAGTAGGAGGGGTGTGTGTGTGTGTGTGTGTGGAGCACGTTGTCCAATGACGCACGTGCACACAGACAGAAAGAGCAGGCTAATACACAGAGAGAAAATGGATTTTTAACCTCTCTAATGAGACTTGCTTTTGCTTTACACACACACATACAGACACACAAAATAAAATATGTTTTACACGCACACACGTGGTCACAGTGTTATAGTAAACGGTACACGCGTGCACGGATGTTGATTATACCAGTGAGTGACGCGCACTAAGACCCAGCAGGGGAGACGATTACCCACAATTCCGCAGCACAAGAGAGAGAAAAAATGTTGGCTCAGTTGTGATCACGTGACGCTCGGCGTCAAAACAAGAAGCGCATGCGTGATACATGGTACAGTACTCGTAAACAAAGACTTGTTTGTTTTCCAAGTCCAAATTTGTTAAAAATCTTTGCTCGTCTTGCGTAACACTCGCAAACCGCGTTACTCGCAATCCGAGGTTTCACTGTATTACTATTTGCTCTGTTGTCACTTTGCCATATTCCACTGCACATCAAGGTTTACTACTTTATTTCACTTATTGGTATTATTCAATTATAAAATTGTTCTTAGCATTGGTTTAGCAACTTTGGACAGCTGTCAAATTACCCTGGGTTTACTGACTATATGTAAGATACAGTATACTGACTGCAATCACCTCCACAACCTGTCTTTGTGTTACTGTCTCTATTGCTGCTGGATGTCTTGAATTTCCTTTGGGATCAATAAACTCTCTCTTTAAGAAAAATATGGCAAATTTAAACCACAAAAAGTTTTGCCATAAACAGTTTTGTGTGCCAAAGTGAGTGAATATCCCTATTTGCACAGGATTAGTATTACCTGGAGATGTCTGTCTGTAATATTAATCATGTGCGAATCGGCCATGTCTAAAATTTGTAAAGTAAAAATTCCCCCGCAAATGACCTACCATATTTTTCCCGAACACAAAAGGTCCTGTGATATTAGTCCAGGGTGATTCAGCATGTCTGTGATTTGGACAAGATTTGGCAGGGGCCGTATATCTTATAATTATTAAGGTTTTTGTTTCTTGAGCCTTTTTTCTTTCCGCGAAGAATAGAGACTGTGTTGGAGTGCTGGAGTATTTTGGGTGCTGGGTCATATCGCTATACAACAATACAATGTGCAGAAAGAGAAAGCTGAAAAAGCAAACAGAATGATTAGATGGAGATGGATGACGTGTATAGCAGCAGACGTAAGGAACACTCTTCTGTTTATATCATACCACTAGACCTATAATGACAAGACATTTCAAAAATAGTGCACACCTTGACATCATAAGTCAGTAAATTAGAGTAAAATCGCAGGTAAACTTTGTTTATTCCCTGCGAATGCGTAGAGGGTAATTTCTAAATCACACAAAGTCCCCAGATAATACTAATCTCGTGCAAATAGGGCTTAAGTCTGAAATTGGCATTTGCCTCATTTTGCTTGACAAACTGTTACACGTTGTGGCAGTGTGTCCATACAGTACTCTGTTGATATTGTCGCTAAACATTCCTCTGCTTTAGGTTTCTTTGGAGCCAGACCATGTTCCTCACTGCAGTTTCATACCTCGAGGCTTGTATAACCACAGTGACATGATTTCTTGACACCTTCACTATACAGTAAGTGACACCCTGAGCAATGTGACTTTCATATACTTCCATAGAACTGTTGAACCCTGTTGGTTGGTGCTTTTGTTTTTCGACACTTTCGGAGGAATGTGTACTTACAGTTATTAGCACAAGTAAAATAACATGCTGTGTGTGTGTGTGTGTGTGTGTGTTAGAGAGAGAGAGAGAGAGAGAGAGAGAGAGAGAGAGAGGCAAGTACAGTATGTAAGGATTTAAAGTAAATGTGTGCACATTTTCGAATGGGAAATGTAATAGAATTTGATGGCAAAAAACAGAACAACATCGACCAAACATGTTGAAATCATATACAAACTTAGACACACAATCTGCAAAAACACTACCAATTTTCTGCGTCAGCTTGTTTTCAGTTTTGCATTTTGGCTCTTTGGAAGCAGAAAGGAGTGTGAGTGCTGGGGTGTAATTATGTGGTGCTATGTCATAGAGTCCTAACAAACAGCTAAAAAAAAAAAAAAAAAAGACCAAAACTGGATTTCTCTGCCAATGTTTTTCTGGTATTTTCAAAAATCTCAAATATTTCATCAAAATATTATGGAAATGTTTTACTTTATAATCTTGGCTTGAAACCTGTCTGCAAATATTATGTTGTGTAAGGAGCCAGTTTAACAACACAGCAGTAGAACAATCTGCTGTCTGCCTAAAACGTCAGAATCCTAGCTAGTATAGTATGTTAACTGCTCGATCAATTTAGTTTATATGTGAATGTCAGGAGCGATGAGACAACACTTGTGAGGCTTGTGTTTTAACACCGTGAGTGATGAGTGTAGATTAAAGAGACGCGCTGCATGTCCATGTACTCGGTGCCGGGTTTAGACTTTAAAGCTCATGATACATTCGACAAGACAATTCACAAAGCCATGCAGACACAAGAGGGTATAAATTGAGCTCACTAATGAAGAATTCCTGCAAAACAAGTCCTCAAGTAGACATTTAGGTAACAGGCAAATGATAAAAACAGGAGACTGAAACAGCAACAAAACAGAAACCAAGACAAAGAAGCACATTTTAGTGATTCTCACCATGGGAACCATAATGTGAAAGGGAAACCATGAAATTTAGATGAAGATTGTTGTGAATGATGATTATCATGAGAGCTTATTTCCAATGTTGAACACACATTGAAAAAATCTCAACAGTTTGTTAGTAATTATATTTTACCATAAGTAGTAGGCGTTTGCTTTTCATAACCTGCAGCTCATATATATATATATATTCCTCTGGTACCCCTTTGATATTGCACATTCGATATATCTTTCTATTTTGTTGTAACTGTATATCTGTATATTAATAGATTTTATATTTTACAAGGTTGCATGCACAGTCACAGGGACCACTGACCTTTATTAGTCAATGTGCCAAAAAGCATCATCCTGTGTACATCGAGAACCTGCAACCGGCGCTATTCTGAGCATGTGCATTAGCACATATGCTATTTCATATGCTATTTTAAGTTAGAAACAAAAGTTAATGGAAAATTCTGCATGAAACTGCATGTACAAATAGGCTGATATGTATATACATTGTGTTTATAATAGGTGTTCATAGCAGGTGACATACTGTATACCTCACTGATCACCAGTTATTATAATATCCAGTAGAAATTGTCAAACTGTAAAGGATTTTCTTGTGTGTTCAGAGAGTGAGAGCATTACAAAGATCTCGCAGTGAATGAGAGCTGGCTGAAATCCTTGCAGTGTTGGAGAACCCTTTGTTCTTTAAGTGAACAATGGCTCAGCAGACAAACACAATAAAAATACAACGCCTAGCACCAGAAGTAATTTGGGGGGGTTTATAGCAAAATAGGAGAAGACTTATGCAATCTTAAAAAATATATATGTATTGTAGTGTTTTGGACTATTCTCTTCTAGACTAATTATGTTTATTGTATTTTCTTATTAAAACAATACAATATGTGGAAAAGCTCAAGCAGGGGAGAATACTTATGTAACACACTGCAGTCACTATAACAGCATGGGCTTTAATCTTTAGCAATAATTTAAATCAGCACAGGGAAAAGAATAAACACACACTGTACACTTATGGACAGGGAAAATATAGAGCACACAATCTTCAGTGAGACTGACAAAAGCTATACCTGTTGTACTGATATTAAGAGATGTTGAGGCCATACCACCTCAATTTAAAGTGATAGATACAGATAGCAGATCCCCTGGTATCACCAGCTTAAAAAGGTAGGGGGTTTTTACACCGTTTTTGCTGGGCAGAACATTGAAAACAGCTAATTTGAACTGCACATTGTTCCCAAGATATAAGCATTTCTACTAAATGAGAATGCGTGTCAGTGGATGGGGCATGGCTTTGCCCAGTTGCCATAAAAACAGGCTTATTTAGGCCACATGGCCCTGAACATTTAGAAGGGGTTTTGTGCAAACTTGAGTGTTGTAAAGTGTTTGATGCATGGGACACGAGGCGAGGTCTTATGGAAAAGTGAGTTAATTTATTAGGGATATTGGGAAAGGAAAGGGTTAAAAGGAGGGAGGAAGGGAAAAAGGAAGGAAAGGATGCACATGCAGGTCTGTGGGCAGTGCTTTTCACGTCTGACATTTGACTCTGCTCTTTAGTTTTCCGTTAATTTCCAGGTCCAAACAAACAGACCAACAGACAGACAGCCCAACAGAACCCCAAGCGACACTCCCCGCCATGTTTTATAGCCTGGGGAGAAGCCCGAGATCCTTTAGTAAAGATTAACCACAAATCAATGCCCATTCCTGCGACCCTGCCCCCCTCGCACACCTGCAGAAGGGAAGGCCACCTACCTAGTGAGCTACAGAGTGAGTGAGGAGTGATAGGAGATTTAGGTGCACGCCATAGTGTGAATCAGCACTTTAGAAACAGAGGCAGTTTTTGCTGACTCACTTTCTTTACACTTTCTTTATTATAAAATCCCATACCTCTGTGATTAAACCAGACAGTCACAGAGACCACACCTCCTTCTCTGAGACCACACTTTGTTAACCAGTATTGGAAGCCACAGGACGCATGCTTTCTGTCCCAGAAATGACAGGCAAAGAGAACAGCCCTCCTTCAGTCAAACTGAGAGGCAGAGTTGCCACACCTTCCTCAGACTGATCTGCCCCCATGCACAAATGCATATAGCTACAGCAAGAAAAGTGAACTCCACATCTATTTCTTCCACATGAAGCAATATAAGGCAGTGTGCTGACTTGTCTACTTTTGTAAACTCTTTACCCTCCTGTTCCTTTTGGGTCTGATTGCTTCCAAAAAGTGACACAGGTGATAAATGACACAGTGCACAAGCTGCCTGCTGCTGAGCCAACGCGAGGGGGGGAAAAGAAAAGCTTTTTATACTGTAAGCCAAGGCGATCATGCTTTCTTTTTTCACACAAAAGCTGTAATGGAGTAAACTTTCACTTCCATGAAGTGCTATCTAGTCTCCATTTTGAACAGTGACCTATTTCAGAGCTATGCCTGCTCTCTATCCCGTTCACTGATTAAAACTGTAAAAAAAGTGCTAAGCCCGAGACTTCACCTCTATCCAAACCTATAACAGTACTCCTCTGAATCTCAAAAGCTATTTTTCAGATGGCTGACTATGAAACGACCCTCAGTACAGCCTGTTACGAGTTACTTAATAGGCTACTTAAAATTTGCAGATGAGGCTTTTTAAAATTGCTTTTCTCATTGAATTTCCATTTTTCTTCTAATTTTATGATCCAAAACAGTTTGAACCCTGTACAGAAACCAGACTGACACCATTCCCAATAGGAAGTGAGCTCCAAAGAAGAAGAAATCTTGTCATTTCCAAGGCTTCTTTCTGCCTCCTTTTTATCTTTCAATCTCTGCAGTAATGCCCATCCCAGGCTCCCTGACAAGTGCTGGCTGAAGAGCATAGTACAGAATTATCCTAAATTCTAAAGATCCCCAACCTTATCAGACTCTTGCTGAACAATACAAGGGGGCAGGATCGAATTCTAACCCCAGAACATCACAACTCTACAATCAAGCTCTAATCAGCACCACGGACAGCAACATTTTTTTTACTCTGGCCTCCATTGTGTTTTAACATCCTTCATGTATCGTAACTTTAATTCAGTTTCATTGAAGATCTGAATTTTTGTGCCTACTGTGACACACATCTGAGCTCCATCTGAAGGAATTTTACAGATGGGTCTTCTTCTATCGTTCTCCTCCTGTCACATCAGATCTGTGCAATTGGCCGGGCGGGATAAGTAAACAGAGAGCCAGGGGACGGATTAGGCCAAGCAGACATTGCATTACATTACAGATGGCAGGTTTAGGACTTGGGATTTGCACAGAGCAAACTTTCAATGGCAGATTTCTCTGAGGGAGATGGTTTAGGTCTGATGGATGTGTTATTGTGATAGCCGGCCGATGAAAGAGGTTTGTGATTATCTTTTTCTGAAACACTCTTTTCATTTTTTTTCCTGCTCTTGCTCCTGACCTCCCTCCCTCCCTCCCTCTCTCTCTCTCTCTCTCTCTCTCTCTCTCTCTCTCTCTCTCTCTCGTCAACAGACTTGCATCTGCACAGAATCCAAATGACTGGCATTCACAAAACACACTACAGGAAATAGAAATCATGTCATTAACAGGAGCCAGAAGATATACTCTTAGTGTGTGTGTGTGACAGAGAGAGGGAGAGAAAGAGTGGGGGTTGGCCGAACATCCCCATTCCCTGCCAGCTAGTCCAAAGCCTGGTGAAGGGTACAAATCAGTGTTAAGAGCAGCGGGTGCCTCTGGCTGATTGGTACATAATTGAGTGTTGTTTTTTCTTTTTTTCCTTTTCCTTCCCAGGATGTTTCTCCAAGGCCAGAGCTCTGATCACTTTAATTTCTGCTTCGACTCGGGAGCTTATGACCTAATCAGAAACTCTCTCACTGTCTTGCCAGGGCCTGCAGGGCCACACACTGTTTAATAAAGCAGGCTTGTGATTAAACTCAGGCACTATGGAATGCAATTACACTGCAAAATGCAGATCCAACCTTTAATATTGTGCTCAACTATGATTTTCTGGTGCATACACATTCACAAAATGTTCTAAAAACCTCATTTACAACTTAAATTATAAAGGTTTTTAAATGCTGGGTTCATTGCTATAGCATATTGGGTCTTTTTTTTTCTCTTTTCTCTACTGATTGTTTAACAAATGTTACTGAATGTCACAACAATATCGCCATCCCTCATGCTTGACCTGCAGCTAGAACATTGTTAATGGGTCAAAAGGCCAAGTCTGGCAGTTATAGTCCTGACTACCTTTTTTTGTTTTGTTTTTGTTAGATGACCTCCTGTAGCCAAAAGCACAGTGGCATAGATCTGTCCTGCCAGAAAGCCCGGCTCCTGTGAATTGTGGCAGCATCTGTCCTTCTTCTGCCATCTTTAATGACAAAATGTCACTGATTCCACAGAAATATCCGTCATAATATCCTTCTTTGTCTCTGCTCCAGCCGGGATGCCTCAATTTTCTGAAACATCTCTCCTTTTTTGTCCTTCCATGGCCAACATATTATTTTCTGTTCTGTAGTTACCATAGCAATGGCAGCCCGTAGCCCATGACGACCGAGCATTGCAAACCAGAGCTGGAGCGCTGGGAGACGACTGCAGCCTCTTCGTCACCTCCATTTTTTTCACCATCTCAACAATCTTCCTGTCTCTTTTGCTCCATCTACTCAGGCTCTCTCAAATCCCGCTCTCCAATCCCACATTCTCACAATCTCTCAGACATTTTTTGCTCATGGTTGCCAGATCTCAGCACCATTTATGAACTGTCAACCTTAAAAAAATAATATTAATAGTAGTAATAAAATATTTTCCCCCTCCTCTTACCTATTCTAAATCTTTACAATATTTTCCCTCTGCTTAGAACATTTACCTAGCATTCTGTTTGGTAGAAATGCATAGAATGAATTATCACTTGTTATGCTACTATTATTTGGATGCCACCAAGTCAAGATTACTTACTGTCTAATTTCAATGCACAAAATATACTTTTAGTCCAATCACCATACAATTACAGATGATGTATAAATAAAGGCAATAATAATGCATTATATACCCAAGGCTTTGCTTTTCAATTTTCATTTTCCGGCAGAAAATGTATTGCAATGAAGTGCAAGATCTCTATCATATCACATTTTTGCTTTTGTGTTGCTTGCTGGGGAATTGCATTGAATAAGACCACTAGTACCTTCAGTGGATAGCAAGAAAAGGGTGGAGAACATCTTGGGGGACTTTTTAAATCCATTTTTAGTTCCTTACACACCTTGCTCAGAGATACCTGAAACTTCAAATCATTCACAAACCTTCAGGTCATGCACTAGACAGTTTAATGACCCATATCCAGAAATTTTCCATTAATATACCGTGCCTCATTCATTGCTACATATGCATGAATATCATTATGCACTGACCAGCTACAACAGTATAACACTCAGACACTTTTACTGCTAGTAGTGGTGTTAATGCTTTGCTGATCGCACACCATTCCAGTCACTGTGCTTCTGATTACTGTATGTACTCAATGTTCCATGTTACTCTTATTTGTCTTTTACAGTTATTATAGTGTTTGCAGAACAATGTTTCATTAGAATCTACACATGTACATGGCTAGAATTTTAAAGCTCTCCAATCCTTAATAGAAAACATTTTAAATATATTTATTCTTAATGGAATATTATTATTGCACTTACTGTAACACCAAGGTTTGGTTAACTTCTCAGACCTGATTGATCAGAAGCCATGCATTAGCTTTTGTATAACAGGATAGCATTTTTTGCTTTTTTTAAAAATTAAATACATGTATGTAGCAGATTCAAAATGTGTGGGAAGTCCTTTATAAGAATCATGGAGATCGAGAGAGAGAAAAAGAGTATGAGATGCTGGTGAGGGAATTATTGTTTATCATGGCTACAATATAAGTGATAACAGGAACTAACATGTCTCTTGGACAGCTTTAGATCTTAATTATAAGCTATTACACTCCCGGCTCTTCAGAGATTTCAGAGAATCAGTATGAAACCAGCAGTGGCACCAGCACTGCATCCTTGCATTTGGGCTGCAGAAGAAATATGTTGTCCTTAAAGCCAGGAGGTCATGCAAATAGACTATCTTTGAAGCTAGGGGGCATCACAAAACACGACTATCTTTACCCACACCTTCACAGAGGCAACCCTGGACCATGCTGGTAACCTCTTACAACCCAGAATCCTTTTCAAACCAGTAGGCTATACGCGACGATTGCAGATCATAACCTCACTGAAATGCCAAGAGACCTTCAGTGCCTGGCCACAGTACCAGCAACCAGAAAGAAGAAACTGCAAAGAAAAATGGCTCGCCACAGGGCATGCTTCATGATCCATGAGAAACAGCGGAGAGGGAACACATTCAGATCTTGCAACCCAAGCGCTCTTTACAGGAGAATGTGCATATTTCATAAAAATGGAAAAACGGCTGCAACAATAGCAAATTTCGCACTTCAGTGACCACTGTATTTGCACATACTTAGTAGGGAACATGGATAGGTCTGAGATGGAGCGTGAGTAGCATTTGTTTTAAAACAGGAAACTTGAATTGTTTGCTTCCCTGAAGACATATATGATATTTTATATGTTTGATGTTTTAAAGCATTTCCATAATGCCATCTATACAGAACATATAGAAAATCTCCACTGCTGAACAAATACAGACTTTCTTTGCCTTTTTTATATGCACAGGCCTTCTTATTCATGGTAATTCATAGTTTGCTCATTTTCATGGATGCAAGCACAAGCAGGACATGAAAACATACAGTATAGTACACAGGGGAGTCCCTGGGTTTAGAAAGAAAATGAAAAAAAAACCTACTGTATTGTTGTTTCAAACTATTGTTAAAACTGAATGCTTGGTAGGTACAGTAGGTACGTAGGTAGGTAGGTAGGTAGGTAGGTAGGTAGGTAGGTAGGTAGGTAGGTAGGAAAAAATACAGCAATCTTGAGCCATGTAATGTTAGCAATCATAATGTAGTAATAGTAGTAGTAATAATAATAATAATAGTTTTTGCTTTTTTGAACAATACACAGTAATGGTTACATTCACACTTGACACTGATGACACTTGAGGTACTGTGGACAATACAGGTACATTACAACATACTATTATTACTATATTTTACTATTATTATTACTATTATTACTATTATTATTATACTATTATGTTATCCTGAAAGTCAGCAGGTGGTGTACACCGGATGCCTTAGAAGCTAGTGAGAATTGCAGACTTGCGCAGAGCAAGGCAAATCTTGGTCAGAACAGGCCATATATTGGGTGGAAGGGGGCATGGCTTATACCTGACATAGTATGTCATCTTGTCAACCCTTGCAGGGTACTTGGCTATGACATCAGGATGGCCTCCATAGGTCTCCAGTATGTCAGATTACAAAACAGTGTGTCCGAGACAGTGATCTGTAGCACCGGAGCTCCTCAGGGGTCTGTACTGTCTCCATTTCTTTTCACCCTCTATACATCCAACTTTAGATATAATTCAGAGTCATGCCATCTGGAGAAGATTTCTGATGACCCTGTAGTTGTTGGCTGTATAAAGGATGATGACATCTCTGAGTACCTGTCTGTGGTGGATGACTTTTTTTTTTTTCTGGTGTGTTCGTAATCACCTACAACTCAACATCAGGAAAACAAGGGGGGTTATGGTAGACGTCAGGAGTGTCTGGGAGATCATCTTGACAATAAACTTGACTGGTCACCCAACACAACAGCACTCTATAAGAAAGGACAGAGCTGGTTGTATTTTATGAGAAGGCTCAGGTCTTTTAACGCCTGCAACACCATTCTTTGGATGGTCTATGAAAATGTTGTGGTGAGTGTCTTTTTTTATGCTGTGGTCTGTTGGGGTGTAACATGAAAGTGTCAGACAGAAATAGACTGGTCAAGGTAGTTAAAAGGACCAGATTTGTGCTATGCATGGAGCTTGACTCTTGAACTATCCTTCTCACCCACTATACAGTGTTCTCTCTGACCAGAGGAGCAAATTCAGCCAGAGATTTGAGTCCTTTTCTCCCAATGGCTATAAAATTATGCAACTCTTCTCTTTAACGTCTACACTTTTGAGATGGTAACCGTCAGTAACAATAATGCAATATTACGTTAATACAATACTGCTTGCCACAGTTATTTACCAATTCTCTTGGGCCATACAACTTTTCAAATGCAATATCTGATGTTTACCTGTATAATTTGTGCAACACCTTTTCCTTTTCCCACTCCCATATGCAATATCTATATACTCAGTTATCTTTAGCTTTATAAGACCTGCTTTTTATTTATTTATTTTCTGCTCTCCTCCTTGTTTAATTTATTACTCTTTTCCTTTCCTCCTGGTAAACAACTGTAAGCAACTTTAACCAAATCTAAGGAATTTCTCTCTGGGCTTAATAAAGTTATTTGAACCTTGAATAGTGTGCTGAGAAGGGCTCGGAGTAGAGCTAAACTAGTGTAGGATCTCTTTGCTGTTGACTTTGTCCTGGAACTCTGCTCCTCTGACTGACTCATCAGTAACGTGTCTAGCAGTGACTCATACCAGGGGATGGGGAACCCTGTCAGCCAATTCCAGAAAGCTCACCAAGCTTCTGTGTTCATAATAGCTCAGAGATTCTGTCCATCTGTGCACTGGATTGATGAGCTGGGAGAGCACACATCTAATCCACTTCACTTCAGTGGACTTCATGTCTGCCAGGGTCTTCCATTAAACACAAAATTGCAGGATAAATCTGTGTGGCAGAAACTTGCATCTGTCATATGGGGCTGGAATGTACATGTGTAAATCTTTCTGGGGTAAAACAATAGTGCTGAACACCTTTAAAAAACTTTATCACATTCTCTCTAACTTTTTTGTTCAGTATTAAGAATTGGAGATGGTTCCAAGCAATCAGCAAACATCCACTACAAGGGTTAAGGCAAAGCCAGAAACGGAAATAGGAAACGGGTCAAAAATACCAGAACAGTACTACCCAGCAATGGAACGCCTATAAACCATGATGAAATTTCACAGCTACTAAGCTCCTACTTAGGTCCTTTAGTGGCTTTAGAATAGGCCTTTGAATAACAGTTTCCACCTCTCCCACAACTCTGTTATTATCTCCCTCTGTCTCTCTCTCAGTCCCACCTACATGAGTCAGTTACCCTCTCAGAGCTCGTTATCTCAGGCTGCCTCCCTTTACATTCCCTCTAATCGCCACTAATAGCTTTTATTTAAAATTAAGTGAGACATCAATAGGTGAAACATGCATCAGATTAATCACACCTATCTCAGCCTTTCTTAGTTTTTCTTTCAGTAAAGGTTTTTGAAAAGAAAATAAGAAGAACTAATGGCACCCTGATCTAAAAGCCAAAGTGTGAGCCGGAGACACCTACTGTGTGAGAAAGCAGCGTGTGTTCATCGCTTCATGTCTCCAACTATACCTTATGAATAAAAAAAAAAAAAGAGTTCATACTGGGGATATTTATAAACTTCTGATTGCTTAACGTGTTTCTATGGGAACTGAGCATGTGGTGAGCTCAGAACATGACCAACAAAGACTAAATGTGTCATATCTGCCATTATTCCTGATATATGTTTGTTTGTTGTTTTTTACTTTAAAGCCAAATTATTCCCTAAATTATTTGCTAAATTTAATTGAAATAAACATTATTTATTTTAATGTAATTATAAGGTTATTTGCAAAAATACTATATAGAATTTACTTATATCCTAATTATTCAACAGTTAGCTCAGACCAAGTTATCTGATTGGGCAAGAGAAATTCCACACATAGTGAAAGAGAGCATAACAGCGCTGGGACATTTAACTTCAGGTATCACTTCACATTAGCGCTGTTCTACAATCATTAATCAGTCCAAAGACATGCATTTGAACTGCATGTGTTTGTGTTGTTAAACACACAATGTTGCTGAGCCGAGAAGACTGGTACACAGATGCCAGGAAATGGATATAAGGGGGAAAGTGCTCTTTTATTTTACTTTAGTGAAGGAAGCAAGGGAGAAAGAATTCAGCAGGTTAAGTGTGTGGGTGGAAGCAGTCAATCAGTCAAGGACCAATGTCCGTGGAGGCTGAAGGCAGGAAAACAGAGTCTTGCGAGAAGTTTAAGTTGCCTTGTCCCTCTGGGTTGCATAGTGGAGCTGGCCAGGGTGCTGAAGGCAATCTTCAGTTTTAACTTCCTGGTTGCTGCTGCATCTGGCCGAGGGTGACGGAGAAATATATCTATTAAATGTTAGGACGTGGCTGGAGCTCCATGCAGGACAATTGGGAGGACAAAGGGCGCTGGGTACGAGGAGGAGCACACGTTCTATGGGTCGAAATTCTTGTGGTTGTGTTGGTCGGTTATATGCTGGAATATACACGCACTATAGGAAGCATGTGGCTGATTTTGGATTGCATGTCTTGTACATGCTTCACTATAAAACAATATGAGGAGTCTTTTCCAGAGGCATGGGAACGCGTTTCTCTTGGCGGTGGCAAGGTTTGGGACGTTGCCATTTGTCAGGAGAAACATACTCCAAGCGAGCTAATGTGATTACACTTCATGTGTCGATGAGAGTCTAAAGCGGAGCAACACACACACACATATACACACACACACACACACACACACACACACACACACACACACACACACATTAAACATTATTTGCAGATTAAAATGATAAAAACACTTATTCTTAAACAAATACACTTAGTGTTTAATATAAACAATAACAAAACAAAAATCCCCATAAAAATGTCTATTTAATTTATGATCTTTTTTTTTTAAACAAATTATTGTAAAACACACACACAAGCTTACGTATTTACAGATTATGATCACTCTTAATCCTATTTATGATTAGACTTTTTAAATGAATTATTGTCAAACACAAAGATTAAACCTTATTTATGGCAAAACAAAGAGGAAATATCTAATCCCGATAGCGGGAGAAGCGCCATCACGAGGGAGCGTGCAGGATCGCTGCCTCCACGTGCTCCGTTCTGCCACTCCGCCACCTCTCGTCAGCTCTGTGCCCGCATGCCAGCGAGGCACTGCCCCCGGATCTGCACGTGCACAATCTTTCCTTTCCTTTCTTTCCCTCCTCCCTCCTTTAACCCTCTTCCCCGTTTCTCCTAAATAAATTACCCTTTTTCCGTGACCTCGCCTCGACTCGTTTCTGTGCTTCATGGTGTCGCCCGTGCACATATGGTCGAACCCGTTACAGTCCTACATGACCAACCTAATAACCTGAGCACTCCCACCATCAACACACACTGACATCACACCCATATTCACAGATTTATTTATTTATTTATTTATTTTAAATTGTTCATTAACCAGTGTTATATTTCTAGCATGGATCTGTCCCGCTCAGGTTCTAAGAGGTTAAAACCTTATGATCACAGTTAGATCAAATCCATTGTTAATACATGCTTTAATGGAATACATGCAGATTGGTGCTTCCAAATTGCCTGTAGTGTTTGTGTATAAATGTTTGTGAGTGATTATACTCTGAGATGGACTGGCACACTGTCCAGGGTAAACCCCGCCTAGTGCCCCATGCCCAGGGTTAGGCTGCAGGCCCCGTGTGACTCTGTATAGGATAAGTAGTATAGAGAAAAAGTGTGAGTGATTATGTAATTCATGGTATCGAATATGTCTGAGAAATGGATTAAATGTAAATACTCGCACATAAACCAGCAAAAAAGGAACAACTTCAGAGCAAGGACGTTAATAGTGCACTGTCACCCCAAAAAGAATTACAATTATAGTTTGCCTTGCTTGCCTGTGCACTCTGAGTAATAAATAGCCTTTGCAGAAAAAGGAGCCACACTGCAGAAAAGGTGTTTGAAAATGTTTATTTCCACTTATCCATCTTGCAGATATCGTATCATGGCTCTGCAAATGCATCATTATATACATTTATTTATTTTTATTTTTTTTATTATTATTTTTTTGCAAAGTATCATAGCTTAAGTGCTGAAAGTGCTGTCTCGAGTGTGGTTTCATCCTGATGATTCAAAGCCATAAAAACACGCTCAGCGATGATCACTTGGCTGCAACGGGGTTCTGATCCGAGCCACAGTCACGCCACTCGCTGGCTCGTTCAGGCACAAAGGCCTCAGTGAGACGGCATGCTGCTTACTCTGCAAGGAATGTATGGCTGCTTTCATTTTTCAGCAGGACACATCAGTGGGACACCGGAACAAAGGCGTGCGGCATGGCAGCCATCAAGAGAATAGACAATTGGCAGGAAAACAAAAATGAATGAGAAACTTTTTTTTTTTTTTCCTGCTGTTGATTAGACCGGGTGTGGTGTGTTTTCAAGATGATAAGATAAGAAATAGAAGTGGATCAAGTGAACAACATCATGTCAAGACAACAATATTGTAATGGAAAGACAAAATGGGGGGAAAGAATGGTGAATGAGAATCAGGCCTGGTGATGTTTTGCCATCCAGAACAGTTGTAAGGTTCAGCTTTGCAAATTGGATGGGGGAATTTGCTTCCCACTGACATCCTGCAATGACATGTCATGCTGCATAAGCAAACCTTGCTCTATTTCCTCGGAAATGACAGAAAACTGTGAGGAGGGAAAATTATGGTCAAATTCCCTAAAGTAGCCACTCAAGCAGTCACTATCTTTATTTCAGTTTCCTTCTAAAAAAAAAAAAAAAAAAAAAAAAAAAGAACAACGATCTGAGAAAATGACATCCTAGTGGTAGTAAATTCATATGTCTTATCGGACAAAACTTTATGTATTTTCTGCAATAGCAGCTCTCACAATATTAACAGCTCACACAATGTTATGTGGTGTGTACCTTTGAAGAAAGGATAAGTTTTTACAGCTCTAGGGTTTGTCATTTTTGTATGTACTGTATATATACTGTACAGTATATAGTATGCAAGTTCAAGTTGTTTCCTAATAAGGCCTACTGAGGATTTTGCCTTTTAAATGAGTGAAATATGTCCTATGCATGTGAACTTTAATTAATATTTGATATGCAAGTGGGAAACAAAGGCTGGGAAATATCACAAAGCATTCTGCAAAGAACCTACATTATTAACCAGCTAACATATGTAATGTTTGCATGTATTTTTCTCAACTCCCTGCCTTCAGGAGCAAAGTGATAGATTGGTAAACTGCTATTTGTTATATTGAAGGTGCTTCAAATAAGTTGGATATTATTATTATTATTATTATTATTATTATTATTATTATTATTATTATTATTATTGATTTTATAGTACATTTATATATGATTTGCATGGTTAGTTTAACAGTTGACAGATGATGGTGGATTGACACATTACATTAAAATACCTTGCCAGAAAGTGCTACTAGTGTTAAAACTAGACATTATATTCTGAAACAAATAAATGCCATATCAACAAGTGCTTACCTCTAAGAAAACTGTAATTTCTTTTTTTAAGTGCCATCACAATTCACATACTTAGAATTAGCAATTAAAAAGCGCAGATGGGTATAACTTATTTATAATTCTATTTATAAATATTTTTGACATGCATAAGGCATTCTGACCTGGTACGATCAAAAAAGACAGAATACTGGCTTCAATGTTAATGACACTACAATGAGTGAGCTTAGAATGAGCTGTCAAAGTTAGTGTCTGTGTAAAAATAAAATAAAACAATGGCATAAAATTTATTAATTATCAATGATCAATGCTGTCACGGCGTGCGCCGAAATCAATATCGCTCCTCGCTCACTAGATAGACGACCTCCCCTATCTGCAGGTGTGCGAAGTAGCGGGGCCGCGGAATTAGGCACGGCTCGTGAGGCATCGCCGCTAATGGGCCCGGGCTTCTCCCCGAGCTATAAAACACACCGGGGAGCAGGGCCAGTTCTAGACAGGCACATATGGGGGGGCAGTCAGAAATGTGAAGGGGCATCATGTGTACACCATGTTCGAGCACTGTTTTTTTCCCCATGTGCTTATAGTAACAGTATTGTCCTTGCTGAATTGTGTTGTTAGCTGCATCCAAAGCCTGGAGAAGTGGAATGCAC
>JAQMYK010000009.1:24600960-24615108 GCA_030014345.1 Clarias buthupogon
TCTCAAAAACATTTAACCTAAAGTAAGACTTAACACACTATAACCAGAATATTTACAAAACTGAAAGGTTGTCTTATAAAACTAATTCATATTATGTTTTTTAAACATTTTTTTTTTTGTTTTATAGTAAATGAACAGCTCTCTTCTCTCCAATCCACTCTTGCTACGTCTTGACCCATTTGCATACGGACGGTGATTGGATGTTTACCGAGGGCTCGGTAGGAGGAGGAGTGTGTGTGTGTGTGTGTGCGCTGCAGCCTGTGAATGAATACACACAGCGGAGAGACAGGGACTTGAGGAAAATCTAATACCGTATTATGTAATGTCCCTTTTTCGGCGGATTTTTCCGCTACCGCAGATCATTTTATCAACTTATTAACAGGTGCTTTCTCAACATTTTAAAATTTTGATTTGAGGCGGCAAGACATTTATTTGAGGGGGTGCTGACCCCTCTTGCCCCCCCGTAGAGCCGAAGTGTAGCTCGGGGTCAGTTGGGTTGCTGTGGATTTTACTACGCGGTGTGAGTGCGACACGCACGCAGAACACAGTAGAGCGGCATGGAAGCGGGGCAATGGAATGTGCCCCAGGGACTTCAAAGAGGAGAGTACGCCTTTGATCACCGCGATGAGGATAGCCGCAAACTCGCTGCCAGAGCTCCCGCGGCTCTTCAGGGCTCTCAGAATGGAGCTGGATTATGGTGACCCTGATGCCAAAGAGGGAAAGGCCACATGGAGGATCACATTACGGCCCCTGTTCCCCGCCAGGGAAAGCCGCCCAACTGCTGGACGTCAGTGAGGACTCCTGTCTGAGACTGTGCCCACAGAGAGAGCTGGGAGGGGCCGGACCAGCCGTCCGCCGAGAGCAGAGTCAGCGCGAGCAGACGGAGGCAGGTCCTCCCTCCTTTAACCCTTTCCGTCCCCATTTACCTAAATAAATTTCCCTTTTTCCCGTAAGACCTCGCCTCGTGTCCGTGCTTTATGGTGCCGCCCGTGCAACATGGGTCGAACCCGTTTACACTGGTGGAGAATGCAGGCACGGACCTTGGGTTGAGTCCTGAATGAGGCCGAGGTCTTACTTGGCAGTGCCAGTGGCGACCGTGAGCTCGGAGCTGAGGGAGGGGCAGTGTCACGACATGCGTCTGTGATGGGCGTGCGCCCAAATCAATATCGCTCCTCACTCACTCCTCACTCACTAGATAGACGGCCTCCCCTATCTGCAGGTGTGCGAAGGAGGGGGGCCACGGAATTAGGCACGACTGGTGAGGCATCGCCGCTAATGATCCCGGGCTTCTCCCCGCACTATAAAACACAGTGGGGAGTGTAGTTTGGGGTTCTGTTGGGCTACTGGACTTTACTAAGCGGCGTGAGGGCGACGTGCACGCTAAAGGAGGAAGAGCGTCATGGAAGCGGGGCAATGGAACGTGCCCCAGGGACTTCAATGAGGCAAGTATGCCTTTGAACTCACAGCCGCAAGCTCACTGCCGGAACTCCCGCAGCTCTAGCGCTCTCTCAATGGAGGTGGATTATGGTGACCCTGCCGGGAGATGCTGTCCACGCGGGCCCACACTGCCACTCTGCCTGCTGTCCACCTCTTACCAGCCTGTGCCCGCATGCCAGCGGGGCACTGCCCACCAGACCTGCACATGCACATTCATTCCGTTCCCTATCTTTCCATAAATAAATTAGGAGCCCAACAGATCCTCCCTCCTTTAACCCTTTCCTACCCCATTTTTCCTAAATAAATTGCCCTTTTTACCTTAAGACCTTGCCTCCTGTCTGTGCTCTATGGTGCCGCCCGTGCAAAAAAAGGATCGAACCCGTTACAATGTAAGGTCAAAGCAGTATGTTTATGTACTATTTTTGGAGATGCCTTTGAAATTGGGGGGGAAAAAGCTAAGCAAAATGATATTTGCAGCATACTATAAGTTAGCAATCTAGCTGAAAATGTAAGAGTAAGGATAGGCAGGCAGTTAAATGGTACAATACTATAAAATTGTTTTTTCAGAGCAAAATATTGTAGCTTTCTGAACAGTTTGCAAAGCCAAAGCTTAAGTAACTGTTTGGCAAATATACTGCACAGTGCCCCTAGTGGTCAACAGCACAAAATGGTCATTGGATATATTACAGTAATATGCATAAAAAATAAGGAACATGAGTTAGTGTAGGATGGCCAAACAAACTAACAAACTAACAAACATCTGACCATCCTACACTAACTTATGTCCTCTCCCTTACACATCTGCAGTACTTCCTCCATGCTGCTGATCTCATAACATCTGCTGGCTTTTTCAAGGGGGGGTTTGGGGTTCAGTGGGTCAGTTTGTGCTGAGGGACCGGGGCAACGTTTGTCTTAATTACCCAACTGAAGCAGCGCAGCTGTCTGGTCGCTTCATGAAATTGTGTCTGAGCATCAGATTACAGATCAGGCAAAGTCCTCTGGGTTTGCTGCGTGACTGCCTGCCTCCATACTGATCTCTTCATCAGTGAGTTTCATCGTCATCTCCCCGGAAGGAGCTCCAGATACAAACAATCTTCCTCTCACTCCTCCTAAAAGGAGCATCTCGAACTATTTGCAAAATAGATTCTAGATCATCTGGGGAAATCTGCCACACAGATTAAAATTTGAATGAAATCAAAAAGACAAAAAAACAGGTGTGTATTTCACTTGATGGTTTTGTTTTCTTATATTATCCACTTAGGCAATTAAAATAAAATGGATGATTTGTCTCCTGCAGGGGCTACACAGATATCTGCTTCAGAAACAACATTTTATATTTTAGATATTTTAGCCCCTATATATAAAAAAAAAAAAACGATTTAGTAGAATAAGGTGTGGGATGTGTCTATATAAATTTAAGTTATGTGACTAAACTATGTAAAGACACATCATCCCTGAATTTCCCACATAATATTTTGGCAAAATCTGTCACAGCATTGAACATTGTCAACCTGCTTCTTTGTTCCTTTGGAGTTTAATCTAATCTAAGTTCCAGCACCAAACACCTGAACCAACCCCCCCAATTATCACCTTTGTTTTGTCATACTTATTTGTGTGCATGTACGGGATAAGAGCTACAGGCCGTAACACCTATTCAGGCTCAGCAGCTTTATTGTTAAGGAAAACCCCAAATCGTCATGATAATCCATAGCATCTGTCAAAACATGACACAGGGTAGGCAACATCAAATGAGGATAATCCAGGAGACTAAACTATAAAAAATTTTTTTTTTAAATGTGTTGAAAAAGTGAGAAACATGAAATCAGGCTAAGCAATGAGACTGTAAAATTATATATAAAAGGGAATAAATAGACAAACCTTTCAAAGTCTAAACATAGAACAATTGCATATGTGATGGAACACTAATGACAGGAGCAGGGCTAAAGCAAGAACAAGAAGCAAATCAAAACATGTCACAACATGAGCACAAGTGTGTTAATGAGATGTGTAACACAGGCAGGGGAAAATCCACAGATAGGATCTTAAATTATGTATGTTTGTATGTATGTACTGTATGGATGGATGGATTGATGGCTAGATGGAAGGATGGATGGATGGATGAATACATTGATTGTGGGATGGATGGATGAATACTGTAGTTGGATAGATACAGTGGATGGATGGATGGGTAGATGGATAGACAGACAGATGATGGAGAAATAGATGGATGGATGAATGGACAGAAATATGAGTGGATGAATGGATGGATGAGTGGAATATTTTATAAATCCCAAAGAGAAATTATATTCCGTACAGATGCCAGTTCACAAATTATACAAAATAAGAATATTTTACAGTAAATAAACAGTTTCCTGACTGACAGGAGAAACTGATGGTGTCTATAGCGAACACATGCATGAGGCCATGAATCAAAGCATCACTTGTTAAAGATCAGACACTTTTAGTTCAGAATCAGAATTTAGAATCTGAGTTATTTGTACAAGTCTTGAATATTTGTGTTTTCTGAAAACAAAGTATAAATGCATTACAATTATACAATAAAATCATTATTAATAATGCGTGCTTGGGGGGCAAGAACACAATCATTGACCCTGACTGCAGACCTGTAAAACTCTTTACTAATCATTGTATTTTATCAATGGAAATTAAGTTTAAAATGCTTTAAAGAAAAAAACCTTGATGTTTGCAATTTATTAACGCGATTTTAATACAGCTTTTAGTACATACTGTATTAATAAGGAGATCAGTGCTGTTTTGCGTTTTTGCCTCATTGCATATGCATTTGAGCTTATTCCCATCTTAAAGACCAAAATAGTGGGTGGAGATTATTTTAATAAACCATTTATCTCCATCAATCAATGTGATAATGTGTAATTAGTCAGGCTCCGTGCACAAACTGTGTAACGGCTGCTCTTATTTCCAGCTGTAACAGCAGTGGGTGTGAGACGAGTGTCACATCTGAGTCCACAGACACTCCATGAGCTGATGGAATCCTCTCTGGACATTACACTATATCCCTATAACGCTCATTACTGTCAGTATCAGGCACTCTGATAGTGTATTAGAGCATGATCAAATCTATCAATGGTTTAATAATTTAAGACGTTATCTAAGAACTATTAGGGTTGACCATTACGTTATATCCTGTGGTCTCCTTAATAAGAAAAAGAAAAAGAATCACTACCATCATCGTTTGTACCTCATTCTGAGTAAGGGCATTTGTTAAATGGTGTAAATGTGAAAAACATATTAAACTCATATATAGAGGGTGTGTCACTCTATGTAATTATCCAGCACTGCTGTTATTGATTGGCTGCATAAATCTACAGTGCTGAGCTTGTTAAACTTACTCCTTCATACCGTTCTGTGTGTTTTCTCTTCCTCTTATGACCACTGGTGGTGCTGTTGTACTAAGTTTAAAAAAATAATAAAAAAATCTCTAAAACATACACTGATCAGCCATAATATTTACACCAAATAACAATAACACTGGTTATCAATTATATACCAGGCAAACCGGTGACAGGATGATGGGAACCTAAGACTCATTTATACCTGTGTGGGCCCAAAGATCAATCCATCCGGTCTAATTTTACAGAAAAGCCAATGCTGGACATGACAGAAAGGTATCATTACACCCAGTGCATCACATCCCACCAAGCACGGGCCCCAGAAGGCAAAGAGCCCAAGGCTGCCAATCCGATCAAGCACCCAAAGGATCCACTGCCAATATCCTGGTGCCAGACACCAGAGCACGCAGCCAGAGTCAGAGCTGTCCACGTAGCACAAAGGAAACCTACACAATCCTGGGCTTAGTGTGTTGCATTTTAATGTCATGGCTGAATAAAGTATATAGACATACAGATAATTACCTATTCATTTACATAGTGATGTATTTCTTTATGATTTTGATGAAGGTAATTCCTAAGGATGCTGAAAATAGTGTTCCTTTTTCTCATAAGCTTTATATGACCACTTGCCTGCATGAAAGTAAAAACCTTCCACCCACATGATTTTGTTTTTAAAATAAATCCCAGTCCTGATGCACACCTGTAGTGTGAAAACAAAAGCTTCTGTATTTGTATCACTTGAGACTACATTGTCTGTTCATTCTGAATATTACATTCTTATTGGGTTGCATCCCTCGTCTGTGGCCATCCACTGCTCTGAAATGCAAATGAGAATGTAGCTGCTTTTGTTTTAAGCGCCATACATTCCCATGCTGAAATCTGTCTTTGAATAGCCATGAAAGCGACACAGCAGGTCCGGCAGTCCATCGAGGCTCTGAAAGAGACTAAAGCATCAAAAATTGGTGCCCCTGGACCATCTGTCTGGAGCACAATGTGAACAATTAGCATACAATAATAAAAAAAAAATACAAGGATGGCCCAATAGGAGGGCACAGCCCAGATTCCAGGAACATGACAACACGTTTGAAACTCATTTACTTACCTAAATGTTCATCCCACTAACGGTTTTGTAGATATGCTGTCTAAAGGAGGTGAGGCATGCTGTTTAGGGCAGGATTGTTCTCCACCGTGTCCTAAGAACATGAGAAATTTAGTGGATTTTGTCTGGGTAATGCAGCTGACCTGAAACATGAGGTTTAGGAGATTCATCCACATAATATTTAGCAGTATTCTTATTTAATAAGCTTTTAATGCATGAAGAAAGATATTTCAGCTCCTTGAATGAATAGTACAGGTTCATGTGGAACTAAATATATAATATGATGTATTATAAACTGGGTTATATATAATATATAGCTCTTTGAGATAGCAAACAAGAGTTCAGTAATATGAAAAAAAAAATCAATAATTGGCGTATTTGTGTGCAGCATGTTATTCCACCGTTAAGAACACATTACCTGCATGATTGAAAATGCTGCTCACTGTTGGAGCTCGGCTCAAGAGGCACAAAAAAACAACTTGCTTATGATCAAGCTGACGACGCCGTCCTGATTATTAATAATTACCATAATCAACAAAAAAGTCCTCTACTTAGATATTTAATTTATTTCAATGTGTTGTCATTTCAGAAATATTAACTTAACAGTGACGTTGTTGCAAAAGTACTAAAGCCAACAAACCCTCTCTTATATAGGGCTAGCTTTATATGATCAATGATCTAGGGAAGATGAGCTGAAGCATGGGGGCTGGTCAAGTCAAAAGTTGAATGAAGGTACTGTATAAAACTGATTGACATGTACTTCAAACAAAGCATTGTGGTGAGACTCTTAGACGCAATAAAATACTTAGAGTGAATGTTTTAAAGAAGGTCCATCCATGAAAGGTGATTTGAGCCATGGTGACTCGGATCCTGTGAACGTTCAGTAAGTGGAATGCCTGATCCTTGGAAATTGATGCCAAGTTTTCTGCCAAGTTGCAGAAGAGAAGCACCTGTTTGTGGGAACTGTACACGCAATCATTGACCAACATGCCAAATGCCTAAATGTAACTGTAAATAAGGATCTCTATACTATACTCTTAGAACTGTATTCTATTATTATGCACAAACAGAGGTCCCTGTGTCACTTGAACACCCCTCATAATAATTTTTCTGTAAATTTTTTTTTTTTAAATAATCCAAAGGTATATGGTTTCTTCGTCAAGACAACTACAGAGATATTCCTATACCAGTCATAACAATATTACTCATTGTAAGAACATATGTAGGACATGTGAAACATTCCTAAAGCCACCAAAATTCCACAAAAAATCTCAAGATATCCCTTTTTTCCTGGAACATTTTATCTTCCAAACTAGCAACAGAAGAGATCAGGCAAGTCATCTTTCCCTGCTTTCCCACCACCTGCTGATTGGATACAATCTTTAATCCAAAATTCTTTCATGCTCCAGTCCTTTTCTCAAGATCTCTACCCATTTCAAAGTATAGTGTTTATTTATAAACTGTCATCAGTCTTCATCCTCCTTGATCTTCTTGACCTTCCTCATGAGTCTTGTTTTGCTTCCTACTTGGAAGGGTTATCATATGATGTGATGTGAAGGGAATCCCCATCTGCTCCATGCCAACTTTCTATTAGTGTCCCACAAGACAGTACTTGGTCCTCTTCTTTTCTCCTTATATACTGTACTTGGTCCTCTTCTGTTCTCCTTATATACTGTACTTGGTCCTCTTCTGTTCTCCTTATATACTGTACTTGATCCCTCTGTGAGGTCTTATCCTTGCATGGGTTCTCCTAATACTACTACTACTGCTACTGTAGACTCAACTCATCCACTCCTTCCCTCCCTTAGACACTCATGTTTCAACTCAGCATGTCTAGCAAACATCTCACTATGGATGACAGTTCATCAGCTGAACCTTATACCCCTATCTCACCTATGCGGTTTCGCGCGGTGGCCGTAAGTACAGTTCATTATGATTCACCGTGAGTTTTTGACGTTTCCATCTTTCCGCGTGAAAAATTAAACATGTTTAATTTTTTTGCCGGTCCTCGCGGAAGCTTGCGGTCCTTACAGAACTTCGCGGAGCGACAGCGAAACGTCGGCGGGCAATCGTGGTGACTCACGGTGCCTGACACCGCATCTCACCGTGAGTCAAACCGCATACAGTAGGTGAGATAGGGGTATTAATCCCAGCAAAATTGAACTACTGTTAATCTTAGGCAGTTCATCGATCTGTCAGGATTGTGTGAACTTCGTGGACAACTCTATCCTCTTACCTTTGGTCATCATGCACAATCAACTGTCCTTTTCCTCTCACATTGCTAATCTGACACTCTTATGGTGAACCCTTGAGTCCCTTGTCATTTTGAAATTGAACTACTGCAACTCACTCCTGGCAGGTCTACTTCTGCACTTCATTGGATCTCTCCAACTGATCCAGACTGATTTATTTTCAATATAACACACCACCCCAGTGATATGTTCCCTCCACTGTAACTGCTCAAATCATAATTAAAACACTAAGCTTGCCTGCAAAGCCAAAAAAGCTCTACAACTCATTGATCATACTCTGCACTGCACCACGCTCCCTCCAAAACTCTAGCACTACTTGGCTGGTGGGACCTCTCTCAGGTTACAGGGAAGGCATGCATAAAAATTCTTCTTTGTTCTCCACTAAGGTGGTCGAGTAAACTCTAAACAGAGACTGAACAGCACCTGAGCCCATAGAATAATTTTCATTAAACTGAACTTGCTCCCTGTGATGTTTCCATTACAGGACAAAATGTAAACCTCTATCTCCGTATGTGGAGTGATACAGGACATATAAATTGACCGTTTCAAAATAGTTCACGTTTGTATATTCAATTTGATATAGCGTACGGTTATTTTAGTTTATTCAAGAGAAATTTCACTTCCTGTTGAAAAGATTGTACAATGCACAAAGAGACACATCTGGTAATCTGGGTTCGATCTTTACAGACTCTTTCCATGTCTTATATTTATTTTTTTATGATGTCTGTTTCTACAAAATCCTTCATGCCAACCTCTCTTTTTTTCTATTACCTTTCCATTTTCTCTCTGTTCTCTCATTTTCAACCATAAGGGCTTTTTACACTTTTAGAGGAGAAGCTATCAGTTGAGTCAGGTATCCTCTTACTGCTAAAAAGCCCACATGATACATTCTAATAGTGTCAAGCTGTAAAAATCCAACATGAAGTGGAAGCAGCCATGTTTGTTATAATAATGTTATCACCACAGACTAAAAGACAAAGTAAAAATGTTCGTTGTTTCCCCTGTGTGTTATTGTTTTTGTGTTCTGTAGCACTCTTATTTTTATGTTTGCTCTGGACTTCAGTTCCCAGTACTGTATGTGTTGCACCTCACGGCAGAGTTCTGTAACTTTTAAGTACCCCACGTAGCTAGTAGGTTTGTCTATTCTTTGCTAGGTTGATTCTGATATGATGTTGGGTGTGCTTCTTTCAGAGTCGTTATTTTCATATGTTAGCTTTAGAATTAGCTTTAGCTTATAGCTTAGCCATAGCTCCATCATTCTGTTTGGATTTCATGTTGGTCGAGAAAAGTCTGCTCCTTCATCCTGCAAACTGTATTATCACTAGTGATGGGTCGTTCATGAACAATTCGTTCTTTTTGAATGAATCTTTAATGTGACTCAGAAGAACGAGTCGTCTCGGAGAGTGATTCATTCATTTTCTACTGGGCGCCCATGCGCAAATCATCGCATTTCCTCCATTGGTTATGTACTGGAAACAGAATTGAGCGATTCTTTCTCAATGACTCTTCCACTCCGAGTTGTTTGTTCTTTTGTCACGTGACTCCCATAGATGCTATGCAGTGCAGTACACAGGAAACAGAATTGAATGGTTCCAACGAATCTTTAAGTCCCAAGTCACTTGTTCTTTTTTCACGTGACTCCCATAGATGCTATGTAGTGCAATAGATTAAAAAAGAACAAACGACTCAGACTGGAAGATATAAGAGGTGAGCTGCTCATCCTGTTTATTATAATATGTCCTAAGCTGCACTGTAATATTTTCATTACTGGAACTACAGCAACATTTTGTCTATGTAGACGTATTGGGGGTCTGTTTATTGAAAATGCAACATTTTATTTTATTTCCTATCAAAAGAACGAAATGAACTAAATGACTCAAAAAAAGATTCGTTCATTTTGATGAACGAGATTCAAATAACCGAGTTACTAAAATGATTCAAACTTGCCATCACTAATTATCACCAATAATCATGAAGGCAAATCTTAAAAAATCAGTTTCTTCTGACACTTTCTCTCAAACTGACCTCTTCTTCCTCTCTTTAAAAAAAAGTCTGTGTGATTTGGTCTTTTAGGACTGAGTGAAACTGCTAATTGCTAAATTGATGAACAAGATAGAACACTCTATTAAACCCATGCAATTATCTGGTTCAATCAGGTTTAAGCACTTTGTATTTAAAGACCTTACTGCTAAATGGTTGCAGGTCACTGGTTAAGATTCTGCACTATAGGAATTCAAAGTTTGTGAAATCAGACACTGAAACTTTAACATTGTTTGTTTTTGTTCTTTTGACTAAAAGACTCTTAGACTTTAGATTTAAGCGTTTATTGGTTTCTGTTATTGGTTTTCCCTGACAATCTTTATCTCATCAACCAGCCCATTTTTCCTTATCACACACACACACTTCCTCTGAAACACTTGAAGACATGGCCACTAGTGTCTAGTAATTGAAAGGGGAGACGAGATGATTTCCCCTCTGAGGAACTGTGCTATCCGTATCACAATTATGCACTTGGTAGGAAGCTATTAGTGATTTTATTTTTTCAGCTGCGTTCACATGGCAAGCCACATCGCTCAATTTCCAATTTTGCGGTTAGACTGGATTTGCATGTCATGATGATTCACATTTGTAACTTTTATGTAACTTTAATGTCGACACGTCTGTTCTCTAAAATACATCATATTCGTGTGATCGTTCATTCATTGCAAACAATGGATGCGATTTTAGCAAATGCTTTGCTCTGAAGGACGGCAGGCAGTTAGTCATCTGTATTTTTTGAAGTCCAGAAGAAGAAAGAAAAGCCAGATGCCTCACTTCAGATATTTTATTAGTTATTGCTATGAAATTCCAGTATTGCTGGCACTGACTGATGACATCAGCAAATGTCCCATGCAGGCGCAGAGGCAGAAAAGGTGCATTAATTCCAATGTGACTGTTCTCACAACCATGTACTGGATAGGTATCCAATCTCGGACCAAATACAAAAGTGGCTCAGATCCTATCTAAAAAAACAGATTTGTGTTGGAGATCTTGTCGCTTGGAGTGCTTGTGGTCTGCTTGGGATGCATGTGGGGACTGTGGATAGTTCCACTTTATCATGAAGACAGTGCTGGACTCAGTTCTTTGAGGACTTGTGACTGCACTTGTTACAGTTGATCAGGACTGAAATTTCCTGTCCTGAGCCCCCAGTAATGAAACTGGACTCAATATTAACGTAATACATCTCCTGTTATCCTGAACTTTCAGCCGCCTAACACACAGTATGACTGCAAAACTATTCTTGCTCTCACTCAAATAGGGATTGAGTTTGGTTCCTCTTAAGGTTTCTTCCAATTGCCATCTCAAGGATTTTTTCCTTGTCCCCGTCGCCCTCAGCTTGTTCATCAGGAACAATCTGATGATTTTGATTCATACATATTGTCTCACATATTTCATACAGTACTCATTCCCTCTCTCTAAAGCCGCTTTACAACAATGACCTTTGTTCAAAGCGCTATATTGTGCCCTAAAAAAATCAGATCAGCATTAAATTAGGGTGAAAAAATCATAGTTGAGTCACTAAAGGCTGGTAATGTGAACATAGCCTTTCTTTTAGATCACCTTTGAGGTATAAAATCAAGTTAAATATCAGTGACAAATGCAGAGTTAAAAAAAAAAAAAACACTTCCTGCAGCAGTGTTAGTGTGAAGCCTCATCATATGATTCCCAGGTGGTCTGTGAGTCTCAAGCTTCTACACCCACTAGCCCCAATTCTGCCTGCTCTTGTGAAAGGATGGCTCATTTATGACAGACGTGTTATTAAATATGCACGAGAAGCAATGTGGAATGTTTTACGACATCTGTCGCCATGGCAGTTTCGCTTGTCACTGATGTAGGATCCCTACAGGTACAGTGATCATCCGGGGAGGAACATGATTCAAAGGAATTTCACATCAGTCCTTCTGAGTTAAAACAAAAAACAAAAAAAACATGAAATTCACATCTAAGAGTAAACAGATGAAACAGAGAATAAGTGCATCTAATCTGATGAAACCATCATGTTTGAAATCTGTATTTTCAAACTGATGTAGACAAAGGTGGTTTAAAGCCTGCAGGTCATTTTATGAGATGATGAAAGAAGAATCTGGTGCTACAAAAGGCAAAAAGAAAGACTTTGTGACAATGAAAGCTACATCTAAAGCCTGACCAGGGAAATGGAGATAGAAGGTTAGAGAGAGAAACAGAGAGAGAGGAAATATTGTATCTCATATACAAAAGCCCATGAGTTGGAGGATGAAGGAAAGCTTCGATGCCTGAAGGTGGATTCGCAAAAAAAAAAAAAAAAAAAGAATTCATTTGCATAGAGTTGACAAAGGAGCGCATTTGAAATGCAGAGAAGCAGTGATACATGGCACAAATCCCATTATTGCAAAAAAAACAACATTGCTGAATCTTGACAATGTTGTACCTCAGAAATGAAGCAACATGCAGCGAGATTGAAAGAGATGTAACAGTCAAAATGCCTTTATTTTGTGCTTCTATAAAATGGTACAACATTTCAAAGAATCCATATTCAAATTCTGTAGCTTTTTTACTATTTTTGTCTTTCTTGTGTAAATGCTTCCATAGAAAATCCTACTGTGGCTCACAGTATAGGATGTTGGGTGATACTGTAATAATTGTAAGCTGGCATTAATTCCAGTGGAAATAAACCTCAGAAATGTCTCCACTTAATGTGTAATCATGGATTTGAGAAAAGCAGCTGAGACGCTGAGGTTGTTCTGTAGCTCTTGTAGTTTCCATGCAAGGTAACCATGAGCAGCAGCTCCACCAGATTAATTCTGCCTCGAGGGAGTGCACTCGACTCCTGGAGTCACATTCAGAAAGGTATAGAGGCAACTCTCTGGCCAAGCCTGAGGCTTGAATCGAGAATTTTCCTGTCTCTGCAGAACATGCTGCTCCACCTTTTGGATCTACTGTAGACCTTACTCCACTTCCTGGATGCAAACATAATCTGTCACTCTAGCTCTCTGCAGGATGTTGCTCGTCAGTCAACTTCCATGCAGAACATTGCTCCAGTCCAGGGCTTTTTGGACCATCTCACTCTGCTTCTTTTCTCCATGAATAACCATTCGACTTGGTAAAAGATGCCTCTGTCACTTAGCCTCGCCTTGCCTTATGTATTTTTCAGTGTTATCATTGTATGTAAAAATAAAAAAAAAAGCAAACACTAATAAGCCAATTTAAGAGCAGTTAAATGAATAGACAAAGTCCAGACAGTAATAGTAGGCAGCATTATTTGCTTCATTTTGATTCTGTTTAAATTTCTAAATCAGATGTCAGATGAAACAAAGGTTAATAGGAAACTCTTTCAGAATTTGTTACTAGTCATATAAAGATTGTGAGACCATCAGAGAGCTGCTGTCAGGCCCTTAAGTAGCTGCTTAGTTAATTATCAAGCTTAGATAGCTAAGAGCTAATTATCAAGCTTGTTATCTAGCTTTAATTGTTTAATCATCAGATAATTATTCTTCTTGGATTGGATTCGGCTGCAGTAACCAGATATTATGAATGCTTTTCAAATATAAAAAATATTATTATTATTACTACTATTATTATTATTATTATTATTTAGCTAGTGTTTATTTACATGGATTGAAAGAAGGATAAAATCATAGTAAATTTGCATTATTATTTGTGCTTTCATTAGCTACTGTAGATGCTGTGAACATTCCTTAGAGATTTTGGTCTATATTGACATGAAAGCATCACGCAGTTGCTGCAGATTTGTTGGCTGCATGTCCACGTCCGGTTCCACCACGCCCCCAAAGAACCTCTATCAGATTGGTTTCTGGTGACTGTGGAGGTCATTTAATTTGAATTGTCATGTTTGGGATGAATGGCGGCACGGTGGTGTAGTGGTTAGCACTGTCGCCTTGCACCTCCAGGGTCCGGGTTCGATTCCCTGCCAGGCTCGATTCCCGTCTCTGTGTGCATGGAGTTTGCATGT
>JAQMYK010000009.1:24619655-24644270 GCA_030014345.1 Clarias buthupogon
ACATCTCAATATCAACTGTTCAAAGGAGATTAATGCATTTTTGGACGCCTTCAGCATTCCTTTACAATGTAGAAAGAAATAAACATCAGGAACGATCATGGAATTAGAAAGTCACCCCAAACTTTTGAACGGTAGTGTATATACAAGATTTTCAATGATAAACTCAGCAGTGACAGCCATGAGCAGAGCTTAAAGCAAAGCAATAAAATAAAACAAAGCACCTTCCAACTTTGACCCAAGAACCAATTTAATCAAAAACAAATCTTGAGCATGGAATGCCAGCTACCTTAGCTAACTAATTAAACAGAAATACATATATTAGCTCCCGCTCCTAACTAGCGATTTTGCGCTCCACGTGTTGCCTTGTGTAGACCTTTTGGCATACTAACTTTGCCGCAGCAATGTGAGTGTGAAATAAGTGCAATAATTTGTTCTTAATGAGGAAATAGCATTACTTTTAAAACTTTACTGCTACTAGAATATGGGAATGGCACAAAAATGCTGAACTCACCACACACAAATGCTTGTATTGTTTATTTATTTATTTATTTATGGTTATAGAAACAACTGAAAACCACCAGTCATGTTTGTATGATTGGTTAAAATGAAATTAAGATAAGATCAGATAAGATAAGATACATCTTTATTCATCCCACAGTGGGGAAATTTCTTTGTCACAGCAGCATAAAAAAATGTGCAAATAAAAAGTAGGGACAGTCCAGTGTATAAAAACAACAACAAAACAACAGTACAATAGTTACACTCTAAATCAAATTGCACTAGGATAATATTGCACAGATTAAAATGGTGTTACTGTATATATTGTAAGATTTTGTTATTATATTTGATATTGTAAAAAAAAAGATTTAAAATGCTCTGGTTACATTGTTGGTTCGCTCCCCAGTCTTCATGGTGGTGTCTGTTTCTTCTTACTTTCTTCATTAATAAATGATTTGCACTTGTACCTGCTCCTTGCCTCAACTCCCTGACACTTGCCGACCACTAACTATTTTAAAACTGGCAATTTATCCATTTTCCCCTCTAGAGGTTGTCTCATGCCACTATTTCCTTCTATCTATTCAACTCCCTGCTATTTGGCTGTTGATTATTTCTCTCTTCAATTCCCCCATTCAGATTGCACGCAAGCGACTGGCATGGAATGCACTTGCTAGTGAAGTCTGACTACTAAATGTGTAATTTGACCAATTTATCACAGAGCTGCAGGGCTGTCGTCTTTAATCAGACAACCTGCAGGCAAAAACACACTTTTCCCTTTAACTACCTCTTAAAATACACTAAAAAGGAAGGAAAAAAAAGCTTTGAATTATGGATCAACAAACACCTGAGAACACCTATCACTTTAGCGTAGCTGTAATGTAGATAGCTCTACTTCTACTAAACTCTAAAAGGCTTTTCTTTAACATTAGCAGAGAATTCAGAAGGACATCAGTAATGCAGTTAACATTGGCAGCTTTCCCAACTGACAGGACTTGAAGTGATCAAGATGAAAGTGTTTCTTACTTTAAGATCAATAATGATGGAGTGTGTTCTTTGGTATTTCAGCGTTGTTAAATGATGGATTCTGATTGGCCAAAAGGTGTTGATTAATTTTCTGTAACAGTAGTTGTGACAGTACAATTGCAAATAACTAAAAAAAAAAAAAAAAGTTTTAGTGTCCACCTTTACTTTTTTCTTTTGATGGAAAAGAACAGTTTTTTTTTCCCACAACAAATGATGCCCTTTCTGTCTACCCCAGTCTTCCTCATACTCTTTCTTACACTTCCTCCTCTGTGCTATTAGCAGTTAGCTGTGTTCACAGCCATTCATCGGATACCATCGTTTGCTCAGCAGTTAATGGCACTCAGCAAAATCATTCCCAGACAATCAAAGGCTGTTTGGAGTGGAACAGATGTTTCGGGGAAACGATCCTGCAGTTTTAATTAGCCATCAATACTCACAACGTGTATGAGTTGGTAAGAAGCTGAACAGTGAAATATAGCTGTCAAGATCCTCCTGTGTAAACGCTAATAGAGATTTTGCGGAGGCTATTTTCAGCAGACAGATCTGATGGGACCGTAGAACTGTTATGCCTTTTAGAATTGAGCTAAAGAAGCTTCCCATCTAGTTTAATCACAGAATGCTGTGTAGAACGGTTGTGACTGGTATAATAATAATAATAATAATAATAATAATAATAATAATAATAATAATAATAATAATTTCATGCATTCATTTTATTAATTATTAATTACATGAAAGTTTTCTATTTCACACAATACTGAATTTTAGCTATAGTATTGCAGAAGGTTTATCAGAATGTATAGAATCTGGGTTACCTTTATTAAATGCTACAAAATTGGACAGTTCAATTTATTGTTTTTACAGTTTTTTTTTTTACATACTGCTCATACTGTATGTTTAATAACGCCAGTAATAACTGTGTGTGTGTGTGTGTGTGTGCGCGCAAAGAATGATATTAAAGCAAACAGAAAAAAACAAGTTCTTACAGTAACTTGTTTCCCAACTATTGTTCTAAGAACATTTTTTTTTTTTGCTAACGTGGTTACCATGAGGTTCTTTTTCATTATTTTAAGAACATTCAAGGAACATTAGTTATATAATTTGGTATAGAACTGTTAAGTCTTCTAGATTTTACACAAAATAGCTTTCTACATGGTGGGTGAAACTAAACAGTACAAATTGATAATAAAGTCCATATTTTTTATTCAAATATGTTGAAACTAATTGTACATGCATTTTATTACATAGGAAAATGAAAACAAATGTTTAAATTTTAACATAGGCACCGGTGGGGTCAATCAGTTTTCTCAAAAGGCCGTGGATGGAATGCACTTTTGTAAGGAAGTAGTTTGGGATATTGCTGAGAACCTCCTGAATCTGAATACCTCTAAGTCCTCCAGTGTCCTGTACACCTCCTCCTTTGTGTAACCCCACAGGAAAAAAATGGACTACATGACTCTTATTGGGATAATCTGGTCATTCATGAGATCTGCGTCATCCCAGCCAACGTCCTGGAAAATGACCAGACACGCACTGTAAGAGCAAAATGTGGTGGTGCACAACAGATACAGGTGGAATGATAAATACTGTATAAGAAGTATTTAATTTCCATTATTTTTAAAAGGTACGTTATTTCACACTATACAGCTTTCTTAACTAATTTTCAACTTTTCTTATTTAAACTTCTTTAATGGACATGTTGCCCTGCGATGGATTGGCACCCTGTCCAGGGTGTACCCCGCCTCGTGCCCTAAGTCTCCTGGGATAGGCTCCAGGCCCCCCGCGACCCTGAATACAGGATAAAGCGGTATAGAAGATGACTAACTGACTGACTAATGGACATGTTTGTCTATTTTTTGTTGTTGTTTCCTTCATTACCCACAATTAAATATTTAACAGCCTGCTTAGCATACAAACCTTACTCCATCTCACCCCAAAGATAGCGGTGCAGCAGGAACCCTAACATTGAATGAGGATTTAATTGTAATGATGATGATCATGGATGTTGGGACATCACTTTTTTAAAATAAATTTTGGAATTACATTTTTTTTTATAACATGACATTAAGATAATGATGAGTGAAACACAACACTGCAAATACAACCTTAAAACACAGAAACTGTAAACTTTACAGCATTGAACACTGATGCCAATTCAAATTCATTCACACAACATCCTACTGCGCGCATCTATATGTTTCTAACAGGGTTTAGAATCCCGAACAGTTTCCCACACACATCACGTGTATTTCATGTCACAAATCTCTTAGTGTTGCAGTGTTACCTGGTGGGTCTGTTTCATTAACTTTCAGGAATATTACCATGAGGTGCGTCTCAAATTGAGGTCGTTCCCAAATTACTTGGTATTAATATTATTTTCTGCAACATTGTTTTAGGTGTATTCACTCAATGTTATCCCATCATCTTGTATTTTCCATTTTTCCGTTGCCGTTTCATCAAAGTAATTCACCCATAACATGTTGTGACTCAACACCAAAGAACAAGTTACAGTCTCTGTATGGAGGACACCTTTAACAATTATCCTGACACAGGTGAGCTTTAATTGCCTTGAACACGAATCCAAGCCTTAATTTATTACTTGTACACAAAAGGATAAAGAGACCCGGAGCCTCAGGCAGGCAGGAGACATTCCAAGTTTATGTCCAACAGTTTCCTCTATAAAGATACAGGAAATAAAATAGCAATCAGGGATTCTTGTTGTGTGTAAACGGGCTGAACGCTAACTGTTAACCAGCTTTGTGTTCTGGTGCAATGGCTGAGTGCTTTCATTTTTTTCCCCACGCATGCTCATAAACACTCCAGTGGTCATTAGGGAGAAAAAACAAAAGACAATAAAAAAAAGGGATTGTGAGTGTAACACAGTCCTGGTGGGTGTGGAACTCATGAGCCTCGAGCAGTACACTTTAAAAAGAGAGAGCACTTCAGTTAAATGCTGTTTAGGAAGATTGATAGGGAAAAGAGTTGAAGCAGAAGGAGAGCCATTAGAGCTAAAGAGCTGTCAAAGTAAAGAGCTAAAGCACAAAGTGGAATTCAAATTACCTGCTAGATGCTGATGGATTCAAACATGTCGGTTGGGATGTTTTTGGAAAATAATCAACGATTGGTTGGTGTGATGAAGCGGAGTTACTCTTAACGATCTGCACGTCCTGAATTGCCACTTATTAGAATTATTTCATAACATGTTGTGCTTTTTTCTCCATTTACACTCACATTGATTATTTTTTTAATTTTTTGATATAGCAAAAGTGAACAGTTGTTCCCTCACAGCCCCTTCTTATTTCTTCTTTTTTAAGGAGACGTACAGTACAGTGCACCTTGAAAGTACTCACAGCACTTCACTATTTCCATATTTTGTTAGTGAACTGCTGTGAACACTTTCCGGATGCACTGTATAATCCAAAATTCATTGTTAGAGATTTACTGATAGATATCCACGTCTCCCAGTGTGTTTATACATAGAATAAAATCCCTCAATTTTCCATTGCTGTTTCGAGCAGAGTTGAAGCAAACAGATTAGATGTTACCCCTATTGTGACCTCATACAAGAAGAACCCTTCCCCTGGAATTTTGCTTGGTTCCGTGATTCTCTGGAGGGGTGTGGCTTAGCAGTAGCTTATTGGTGCATTCAGACACTGAAGGGAGTTTGAGGTATGAAAAAAAAAACATTGAGATGTACTTCAGCTGGTGTATTAACACACACAAAGTCGTTAAAGAAATAGTAAAACATGGGACCTTTAATAAGGACACAGAAAACAGATATTTAAAGAACCTTTAACTAGATAAAAAGACTAAAAATACAATTTCTCATCCTCCTAAAAAAAAGTAACAAGCTCAAAAACACACAGTAACACTGGAGACTCCTTCCATGAATGTTAAATATCCTCAGTAGAAAACTTCCCTCTTACACTAGTTGTGCTAAACACTGCACAGAACTATGACTCCCATCAGCTACTATCTCACTTCTTCATGACATGCAAGTCACCTGACTCCTGTTTATATTTAACAAGCACTAGTATGTAAGTCTCATACAGCACTCAGGATCTAGCTTTTGTCTTCTGTTAGTAACATTGTACCTGATTTGTGCTTCTTCGTCAAGTCTGATTGACCGAGCTCTCTCAGAAGGGACGTACAGTAGGCACAGAAGCCTACAACTATCTACCTGATGATGGGTGGGAATTGGCTATGACTAAATTAGGGAAAATTCTGAATAACATACACACAAAAAAAAGAAAAAACAAATACTACAACACAAAAAGTGAGAAGATGTCGTAGGAGATGTTGACTTTTAATTCTTCATAATAAATGGTGTGGAAATGTGGAAGAAGAAGCCATGCTACAAGATGGACCAATCAGTTGTTGATGTTGTCGACTTGATGCAGGAGCATAAAATAATAATAGATTTAATCATCTCATGTTAGTGTTGTCTCGCTATCTTTTTTTTTATTTCTTTATGTTTGTCACTAAAAATAAACCAAATCAGCACTTGAATCTTCCTCCTCTACCATCCTGTGACATCCTGTGATTTATCGTGATATATTATGAAGTTAGATTAGATTTGATTTGAATATTCGAATATGTTCTGGAATAAAACTCAGGTGTAATTATATTCGAATGAAATGCAGTTCAGTATATGAAGTTCCTCTGTCAGGTTTTACTGACACGATGTGTTTATTCGACTAAGCAGAGCTGAGAAAAACACAGCGTGTTTTATTTTTTCAAAATGTAATTAATTCTCGCTTAACTTCGTTTAGATCGTCGGATGCAAACTCGGATAAAAATGCTCGCTGTCATGTATTATAAAGCGGGTTTATTTGCATGCATTAAAGTTTATGAAGACTGTGTGATTGTCAGGTTCCTCTTATGGGATGTGAAATATAAATGTATAATATCCTGGTTTGTGGAGCAGCGCTGCATGCTAAACACTCGCTGCTGTGTTTTAAAGAGCACTCGCAGCACGTAGATTTCAATGATGAGTTTTATGGCGTGTTTGTTAGATTAAATGTTTGTGCGGATCCAGGAAGTCAGTTGGGTGGCGTTTATGGTGTGTGTGAGCATTACTGTTTGTGTTGGTGTGGTTATGTGGGTTAGGGTAAGGGTCAGTGCATGTGTGAGTGTGGAGTTATAACGTGCTTGCTGGTGTTTACTCTCTGGCTCTCTTTAGCGTGTGACGAGGTGACAGGCCCGGATTGTGATTTCCTGCACTATGCAGACTGGCGATGTCACTCGCCACTGAAGAGAGAATGACTCTGTCAATCACGGCTCTTACCCAGAGTTCTTCCCAAACAGCCGTACACACGTTCACACAACCTTTTTTTTTTTTTTGAAGAGCTGTGTGAATGCATTTACAGTACGTCAGATCAAGCAAAAAAGATGTCAGGATGTAAGGATCAAAGTACGCGTTTGTGTTGTCAAGACAACAGCAGAGGTTGCCAGCAGTGGATCAATGTAAAACTTCCCCGCTTTGTGTTTATCTGGGTCACCAGAGATAAAAGATAAAACCTCTAGGTTTTCACATACACTCAATAAAATCATACATTCATCCTTGTTTTACTGTGTATGTCACGTCTCAGCTCTCCTGATATCAGCATTTTCTTTTTTTTTTTTCTTGAGTGTGTGTTCCTTCAGGACTTTGACTTTTTATTTCAATAAATCCTACACTTGGATCATCACCCATTGTGAATGTGAAATATTACAGTATGGAGTCTAATATTGCATTTCAAATAAATCTTGTAGTCTCAGTACAACACTAGGAATGGAACAGGGGATTAAAGGTGCAATAGTAGATTTATTGTTATTTCTTTTCATACTTGTACTGAGACATGAAAAAATATCGAGAGCATAAAAAACGACAGACTAAGCTGCAGCTTGAGCACAAGTAACCTATATGGCTGAGAAAACCTGTTTGGAAAACTGCGTCCCAGTCTGGAATTATTTCTTGCTTCTTTTCACTCCTCCGCATTTAACTTGTTGAGGTGTGAGCCACAGGTGGACTGTCGATTCGATTTTTGTGGCATTATGATTTTGATTTGACTTTGAATCTGTCACAATACAGGATTTGATTGTGATTTTTAAGGTTTTGCAGTTTTACAATTACTTAAGTAACCATTGAAATGATGCGTAACATGTTCATTGTTTCAATGTCACATCTTGTACAAAGCAGATCTTTTTTTTCCAGTCAATCTTCTGCTCCACACTCCAGTCCAGTAGGTGGCAGTATTGCAACAGGTCCCCTAGACTCAAAACAATCATTCATTGTAGAGCATTTAATGTTCGTACTTGTGAATCTATCCTGAATTAAAAGCTAACCCAATAATTAATTTCAATAAATAAATAAAAAGATAAATTAATTTACATCAATTAAATTATACAGTTATAGTAACTTGGGCTGTGTTTCATTCCACAGTGTACTTTAAAAAGTGCTCCCTACTCCATGCTCCCTGTGCAGGGAATGTCGGTTAAGGGAAGTTACCTCGCTAAAATTCTACTACAGTACTCAGAACACTCTGCAACGTCACCAGTGCAGACGTCACTTCCTACATGTGTTACCATGGTAACACAAGCTCCTCGGGTACCTGTCGCTCACTCCTTGCTAATTTCACGAATTAAATATTTAATATTTATTGAAACAAAAAAATTATACCCTTATAAAACATATTGAAATGTGTATAATTTGTCAAATAAATTATTTAATGAAAATGTACAAGAGAAAATATTATTCTGTAGTTTTTTTTTAAATAGATTATTAGCCTATATAATGCTATGGATTCATTGATTGATTAAATTAAATGAAATATTTTATCATCTTACTATTTTGTTGTTATTGATAGTAATGATAATAGATATATAAATCCCTTCTCGAGCTTGAAGTGATGACCCATTGTTCATTGTTCCCCTACACCGTTCATGGTTCCCTTTGAACTGAGCAGTTTCCCTCCCTGCGGTTAGAATCGCAGAATCCCCTGTGCAGTACAGTACACTTCGCAGGGAACTTCAAGCCGATCGGGACGCACCTTTAGTTTGGGCTTGAAAGTAATGCCATGACAGTTCTTACTAATGTCAAAGCTAGTTAGCATGCAAACTCTAGTTGAACTCTGGATCCTAAGGGAGGAGGCTTGTGCTTCCAGTATGTATGGGGAATTTAACCATTAGAGGCTTACTCCTGACAGATTTTGACTTTTTTTTTTCTTCATGCACTTTTAATGATCCTGTAACTTGTCTTATTATTGAAGTTCCATCCTACTCTCCTGTCTGAGTTTCTGAATACCATTGCAAGTGACAGTTTGTTATATTTTGCAAAAACGGCAGAACTGACAAACTTTAAAACAACAACCAACTTGAAAAGATTCATATTTCTGTGAAATAAAACCCTTTCTTACTGTGTGAGCAACTGTCTGTCATAGTGAAGGAAGAGAAATGAGTTTGTCAGAGATTCCGACTGTAATATCCTCTCTTTTCTCAATGGACCTTTCTCTCTCTCTCTCTCTGTGTCTGTCTGTCTTACACACACTGAGGCTCTGCATGAAGTGATCAATCAATCGTTCAAAGTCAGCTTTGTCCACTTTAATTCATTAAAACTTCTCTGTCAATGCCCTCTAGGCAATTCCAGTAATGTGATAAGCTGGAATATAGCCTCTACCCACACACACACACACACACACACACACACAGCTTGCAGGGTATGCCTGTATCACTTGCCTTGTGTATTCCTAAATGTTTTTGAGTACATGTGGATCTTGTTGCATGTTCAGTGCCAGGAACTTGATTACGCAGGATGAAGAGTTGTAGCATGACAATGCCACTCCACGCCACAAGCCAAGTCCCCACTACCCAAGTACATACTTTCGTTTCACCTAGCCTGGCTCAAACCACTTCCTCATTTATGTGCACTAAAAAAATACACAATTCTTAAAATCTTTATGACGTCTCACCTTCATTATCATATCGGATTTAAAATACAAATACAAATACACACATACAGTATATACATTATATACACAGGATGTATTTGGGTAAAGCTCAAATTCCGGCAAAAGCTAACCGTGCCTAAATCCTTAAGCTGAATTGTTGAACTGCTGATCTGAAGATCTTGAGTTCAAGCCCAAGCATGACCAAACAGCCACTGTTTGGATCTTGAGCAAAGCCCTCAAACCTCATCTGCTCTCATGTATAATGAGATAAATGGAAGTCGCTCTAGATAAGTAACACGTAATATGCAAATGTAATAAAGGGCAGCGGCAACCTGATCGCATCATGTGCTCAAAGCTGACGTGAGGTGTGAGACCTGCTTCTAGCTTAAAAAAACAAATGGGTGAGTGGAGAGAGAAAATAAAATACGTGGGACAGAAATGCACTTGAGGTTCACGCGCAATCCATTTCCCCAGCACTCTGCGTAAAAGGTCAGAGCATTAGCGCTTCGAGTGCGCGGCTTCATTTCCGACGCGCTCACGGCTGACCTATGAAGCAGAGCCAAAAGAAATAATTGGATGCTTATTGGGATATGTCCGCATTTTAATATAAAAGGAAATGTGGCTTCAAATATGGCAGGTTTTTTCCCCCTCTTCTTGCTAGATTACACTCTGCATTGCTGTGGGTTCAAAGTGAAGCCAACTTAAATATAGACATCTCCGCCAATGTACTGACGAAGTCTTAAATCTGACTAATCAGAGGGTTTAGCATAACACAGCAAGGTATAGCATAATAATGAATAGTAATGCACTTCTTGTAATGTTTTTGCATTCTTTCCATAGAACAATCAGAAATGCAATTGTTGATTTAGAAATGTGTGTGTTGTGCGGAAGGAGTCTACAGTGTCAGTAACGGATAAGGATAAAACTGGAACAGAGTCTAACACACACACACACACACACACATTGAAAATGATTTCTTCAAGCCGATTTAATCATTCCAGTTATGTGTGTCGGTTGTGAGTATAACTTTTTGACAAGTGCAAAGAAGTGGTTCTGCTCGTAGTAAAGGATTTAATCATCTGAACATATAACAGAAAAAGAACTTGATTTCTCTCCAACTCTAAAGTTATGTTAGGCTTCCCATCTTTTTTTTGGTAAATCCCGCCTTCTATGTTATGATTGGTTACAGAACTCAGTCCTGTGATTGGCTCGATGCTTTACTACGTATGAATTATGAGCCAATCAGTGCTCCTTGCTCAGTCAGAGACCCAGTGGATGAAAGTGAAGACAGGTGGGAGAGAGCTGTTTGGTTTCAGAGTTTACTGATCAGGAATAGAAGCAAAACTTCTCCTGGAATCTCATCACATCGTCTAATGTTTCACACACATTGGGAAAGTTTCTGCAGGAAGAATATATTTATTGAAACAAGAGAGAAACAATCAGATCAAGTGTTTACACGGCTGATATTATCCTACTGAACAGATTGTCAAAGGTTTACACACCACTCTCATTCCCGTTGAAAATTCATTCGGATCGGGTCAGATCGTTCTGATTGAAACATTCCAAACATGCTTCTTTTTTTTTTCCGATTGGGCTATTATTCTGATTATTATTGTAATATTAGGATCTATAAGAACAGGGAGTTAGAAGGAGTGAAGGCTCCTCCTCCTCTTCCTCCTCCTCGTTTCTGGACAGGAACATGATTAAGATTCTGCCCGGGTCTTTTTCCCCCCTGACTGCTTCTCACTTTCTGTTTATAGTTTCACCACAACACTAATTTAATCTCTTACCTTCAGGTAGGGCTGCCAAGCTGTGTGTGTATGTGTGTGTTCGTGTGTAGGCTATTGTGTGCGTGTGTGTGCTAGAATGTATGAGTCATGTATTCATTTACATGTTGAATTAGTCTGTTCAAACATGTATTGCACGAGAGAGGGAGAGAGAGAGAGAGAGGGAGAGAGAGAGAGAGAGCCCTTTAGGATAAAGTAGTGGTATTCAGATGGCCTTATTTAAATGCAAGCCTTGGACCCTGTGGGGAAAAATAAGGGAGTGTGTGAAAGAGAAACAGTGAGAGAGAGAGAGGAACATGAGAGACAGCAGTATGCAAAATAGAGAGTAAAAGACATTCAATGTAAGGGAGAGAAACAGCGTCAAAAACAGTGTGAAAAAGTCAGAAAGAGAAAAAAATAGAAAAAGGGGATAGACAGACAGAAAGAAAGAATGACTATGAGAGAGCAGTGTGAAAAAGCAAGAGCAAATGCCATTAAGAGACAGTGAGGTAGACAGACACCGTCATAAAGATGGAGGAATAGTGTGTGTGTGTGTGTGTGTGTGTGTGTGAGAGAGAGAGAGAGAATGAAAGCCATCCCGCTTGTTTGTAATTCACTCATCATCTATACAGCTTTATCCTGTATACAGAATCAGCCTGGAGCCCATCCCAGGAGACTTAAGCAGTGGGACGAGGCAGGGTAACCCTGCACATGGTGCCAATCTATCGTGACACACACATACACACACATGCTCATTCAAACACTACAGGCAATTTGGGAACGGCAATTATCCTAATCTACATGTTTTTGGACTTTCGGAGGAAACCAGAGAAGGAAACCCACTAAGCATTCAGTCTATTTAAATGTGTTGATTCTTTCTCTACAGCGATTATCCTGTTCAGGGTCACAGGAAGCCTGGAGCCTATCCCAGGTGACTCAGTGCAAAAGGTGGGGTACACACACACACACACACACACACACACACACACACTACAGGCAATTTGTAGATGCCAATTAGACTACATTAATTTGACTGTCTTGGACTGACGAGGAAACAAGAGTACTGGGAGGAAACCCATCAAGCACAGTGGAACATGTAAACTCCACAAACACAGACCTAAGGTGGGAATCGAGGGAGGTACAAGGCCACAGTGCTAACCACCACAGCACCATGCCACCTAAATTCATGTTTTTTTTAAAAGCGTAAGAACCTAAAGCAGTGATGCTCTGGGATGTCACATTCGTTTCCACTGGAAACCTTTTTTCCCATTTTATGTGATCTCACTCCAAGTAATTTGAGTCCAAGTCTTAGAAAATCTATAAATCATGCTCAAGATATGTAAATCATTCTAAGGGCACTCTGTGTAGGTCACATTTTTAGGGTGTTATTATGTCCATTAAACAGGTTAAACTACTAATTAGCATTTAATACACATTCATATAAGTGTCCATTAAGACATTAATTAAATGCCAAGGCGAACGTGAACAAAAAAAAATGAGATCAGCTAATTGACTAATGACTGCATTATGATTACAATTAGCTGGCTAAATAATCTGTATTTCCTCGTCTACAAGTAATGGCCTGAGCAGTGATCTACCATCACTGTAGCAACAAAAGCTAATGTTAAGCCATCAGGATGACAATATGGCAAAATGATTTCTTCATGACGTTCCTAATGAAATTCCTCTTTGCTCCACGTCCATGTTCCTCTATAAACACACCTTTTCTCTGAATGACGATGCTTTCAGCTCAATGTTCTGTTTTTCCATCAAACACTCATTGACTGATCAGTGTCTTAGCAACCAAATCAAAAGAGATCATACGCGTGGGCGAAGTCTCTCGGCGCTCGACCAGGTGCGTTACGACGGTCCATCAGCAACCCTGAAGCACAAAGCAGCAGAAGATCACAATTAAACATCTTCACTTACATGTTTTCAGTTCCTGAGCTGGGCTTTCCTTCATCACTGCAGGTGTTTGCGACGACCTTCACGTTCTCTGTAGGAGCAATGATATCAATTACTTGTAGCGAGGTTAGAGGTCATTGCTGCCTGGAAGCGTTATTCTTACACACTGTTTTTTCTTTTAGAATCTGGTGTGCTGTGGGGGCTGGAGACCTGGCAGACGCTAAATTCATCATAACCAAGTGCAGAATAAAAAAAGAAAAAACATAACAAATCAGCAGAGTACAAATTCAAGTATTTTTGCATATTTTCTATAATGCAATGTGATTTAAACTGAATGTAACTTTACAGTTAGGTGGGAACAAGCAAGAAATCAGTCATTAATTTTATTAATAAAAATTGTTGCTAATTGTTGTGTTGTAACACAAGTTCAAAGCACATGCAGTCCAAGATGATAACCCTTCATTGCTCATTATTTTTCTAAAATAACCAGCCTTTTATTCTTACATAATTATCTTCATTATATTCTGCACTATGATATGATTTTATAAGCAGTTCCTTGTTGTACTTAATTTACTTTATTAACAGATTTATATCTATTAAACTCCAAGGGACAGTCGAAATTTGGAGATTTTTCTAAATAATTGAGATTATAAGAGCTTTAATTTGCTCACAATCTTCTTTGACATTTTAACATGTTAAGAAAATAGAAACAAAAATGTAATGGCAGTGTTGGCAGTGTTAGGTCAGGTTGTTGAGGCTCTGGATTGCTGATCAGAGGGGGTAGGTGGTGGTGGTGGTGGGGGTCTTAACTTGGCACGACTGGTGGAAGATTAGAACCCTGGGCTCGCTCCACTCTGGCATGTGAGCAGGGCGATGCCATGCACCCCAGGGACTTTAAATTCCTGCAGACTGTACACCACTCTTTGATTGCCTGCCGAGGAACAGCCGCATAAGGACTGCATGAGCTGCCCAGTCATTTGGAGCCAGCCTTTATGATTTAGCCACAAAAAGCGAAAAGGCTGCTTTCTTAATATCTAGGCCCCCTTCCCCAGTTGGGATTGCCGCTGCAGCTACTGGAGGAGTGAGGGCTGATGTTGGCCGTGTCACGTTTGTCTCCCATCTGTGGCTGCACCTAAAAAGGACCGGGTGGGGGCGCTGAGGAGCCTGCGAGAGCCGCTGTACTCACGGCTCCACTTCGCCACTCTGCAGTTGCCATCGCTCGCCAGCTGATTGCCTACATGCCAGCTGGAACTGCTTCCTGCAGGCATGAGCACACCCTCGCTCCTTTCCTCCCCTTTTACCCTTCCTCCCTCCTTAAATTCTTTAAATTGTACATGTACTTTATTACATAGGAAAATTAAAGCAAATCTTTTCATTTCAATGAGGATGAACGGCCACTTCTTCTTGCATTGTTCACCAGACCTGGTCATCACCTCTGCATGAATTTTTTTATTGTCCCTGGAAGTAGTGTTTCATTCCTCCCTTTTACTGTACGCCACCATCTCTGCACAAGAACAATGGGATTCCACACTTCATAGCATGTTGCAATCTGAACAGTCAAGTGCTCGGCTATAGTTGGTATTCATTTATCATGACTTGCCTAGTTAATTTTTACCCACCCTGTGTGTGTATATACACTGTATGTGTGTATATAATGTCACGCCTTGAATTAGTGACGGGCATGTGCCCAAACTTTTAGACATTTTAAGTGGCATCCATGCAGGGAAGGTGTGAAGGGGCGGGGACACTCGATTTAGCATGCCTGGAGACAAATTCGTGAATGGATGGATCTCATGCTCCCGCCATATTATAGGAGCCGCCTGTTGTAGACTCACAAGTGGACGTGCAAACCACATGGTGCTCTTAAAGCATGCACTGCCATGCCACCCTCATCTATGCACAACACCAGCTAACACAAACCAGCTGCAGACAAGGAAAAGGCACTGGGTTCGCCATCGAGGCCGATGTGCCCAGTTGTGGTAAGCCGTCCGAACATCAGATGTCGAAGGGCTTAAGCCGAGGCCGGGCCAATGGATGGCTGGAGGAGGCTAGCTGGGCAAGTCTGTAAATGTAGGAGTTGCACTAAGGCCCGCACAAACAAAAGCCAGGACAAAACCACTCTGCCCCTTTAAAGCCACCAAGGCAGAGTGGACTGCCTACCGCCAATTGACGTGCAAGAGCCTATGGAACAAGGAGAGTGATGCCACACGCCCGGAAACTTCATAGGCGGCAGAGCAAGATGCCGCCATTCGAGTGCCATAAGTAACAATGCTATGAGAAGACCTGCGCGAGCCGCCGCAGCTTAAGTACACCTGTTACATGCCTGCCCGCGACCCAGAAATGAGAGGCTGGTGTTATTGCCATTCCATCACTGCACACGTGGTTCTTTTCCAGCTGGACAGTGCCTGGACCTGCACATGCAACCATCATTTCTCTCCTTCCCCTCTTTTTCCTTCTTTCCTCTTAAGTTCCCTTCCCTTTTCCTATTATCCTAAATAAAACTATACTTTATCCATAAGATCTCGTCTCATGTCTGTGTGTCTGTGGTGCCATCCGATTCAAAGTTTTTTTCGCTCCAAGTTGTGATCTGCTTTGTACTGGCTTTTTTTTGTTGGTTCTCTTTTCATAAATGTGTAATTGTCCTTCTATTGTTAATAAGCAAAATGACCACTTTTAACCTTTCAAGATTAATTTATAATTGACATACAGCATATAACACAATTCTGCATCTCCCTACATTTGCACCCAAAGTCAAATTTGCTAGGGGAACAGGCAAAATGAGAATTTATAAAAAGGGAAAATAAAAAAAGTATGCAAGGCTTTTGTTGCTTGCTTTCCTGAAGATACTTTCCATGAGATAAATTAGTCAGAAACAAAGCGCAAAAAGAAAAATAATTAGCATCTCAGACTCCAATGGTAATTAAGAAGCAGGAGAAAAAAAAAAAAAAACATGGCAGTGTGTGGATTTTCCCAGAATCATAACTTTGCCATAATGGAGATTATAGTAATGAAAGAGCCCTCCATGTGTGAAAAGCAGAGAATTAAAAGCTACAGCGGTGCACGCTCTGATTCAGAGTAATCCACCAAGATGAGACAGGGATCCCGATATTTCATCAACACGGATATCGATCTGCTGCACAGGAGGAAATAGAATATGATTTAGGAAAGCAATGAGAACACATAGAGAGCTGATGGTTTCTGAGCAAACAACTATGCTGAGCTAGGGTGCAACTCTGGACCCTTTAGAAGCTGCAGTTTTGCACATATGTGTTTCAGTAAATCAGGAATTAAAAGCACGATAAACTAAAAAAATATCTCTACACATTGTTTTTAAAACCATAATTTAATATTTTTTTATTAAGTTGATAAAACATAAGTCAAGAAACTGTAAGCCATATTGTTTAAATTTTAAACTGCATCTGAACTTAAATTTGTATGCTGGGTTTACAATACCTATTTCTACTTTTCCTAATACAATTTACCCTGATGCACAATCTATTCTACAAAAAGATAGAATTTATATTTAGATAATTTAGAATGTGTCACTATCTAGACAGATTTACTTGTTTCCAATTTTCTATCATAGAACACGAGACAGGCAAAGATAACCTGAATTCTTTTTTTTTATTTTTTCAATTCAACACACTACAGGTCATCAGCTCTCTAGCAAAAACAAATAAACAAACAAAAAAAATACTACAAGTTAACAGCTAGGTAGCAAAAACACACTACAGGTCATCAGCTAGCTAGCAAAACTACAAAAAACAATGCAGGTCATCAGCGAGCAAGCAAAAAAACAGTGCAGGTCATCAGCTAGCTAGGGTACACAATACCTTTTTCACTTCTTGCTCACTATGTACGTACAGTAGCCTTCTCATCAGCAGGTATCTGAAGGGCGGGACTGCTTAATATACAGTAGCATGGCTGAAGTAAGTTAATGGCTAAGGACCTCTGGCTTTCTCCATTCAATAGGAGCTCAGTGTGGGAGTGGCATGTTCATTTAAGTTAAATAAATAGTAGACTTGAGAAGTTGTTTAAAGATAGTCAAAGGCTCAGCTGTACGGACATCTAGAGGAAGTTCATTCCACCACATAGGTGCCAGAACACATTGCCACATTGCCGCTGTCGCCTTTATCTCCCGCTTTCTGCTACTACAAAGGAACTGGGCAAGGCTGGCTGGTAGCTACTGCAATCATGCTGCTGAGGAATCTGCAAAAGCTGTTTCCTTTTCAGGCCCACTTCGCCACTCTCCCACTATCATTGCTGGCCAGCCTTGTGCCTACACACCGGCCTGACACTGTTTTCAACCCACACATGAACAACCTCACTCTTTTTCTCCTTCTCTTTCTTAATTGATTACCCCCTTTTTCTCATAATATCCCACCTCTAGTCAAAAATTTTAAACAAAATTGAGTTTCACTTGAGGCATGTTTGACCCGTCTTGCGCATCCGAGGTTTAAATATGTTTCATAATGTTATTTAGATTTTGATTACTTAATATCATTTAGCGCAACGTAGCGATACATAGAGCATGTGTAGGAAGTGTAATAACCATAATTAAAGCACATAGTAATCATAATTAAAGCACTCAGTTTAAGGTCACTTGCTGTGTTTCTGATTGAGTGATTAGCTTAGCATGCAGGCTGCATTTCAGCTAAATTTCACAATGCAGAACTGATGGCAGCTTTTGATCTTTAATTGTGTAAAAGAAAAATCCTCCCTGAAAGGCAAATTTGCAGCCTCTATGAAAGCACTTGTACAGCAGAAAATAAGGCTTTGAGATTCACGTGAGGTTAAACAATAGCGTCAAAGAATGAATATAAGGGGAACAATTAAACGCTGACCCTTAGACTGACTCTTATACTGTATAACTTGGAATTAAAGGTCCGAAATGTTCAGATTTAAACACAATCACAGCATATTGCTTTACATTCCTGAGCTGGGTCCTTATTATAGCTGCAAGTTTTATACAAAAAAGTAAATATTAATCTACATATTAATAAGGCACACAGTAAAAAATGTAGAAGCACAAATTCTGTTTAATTACTGAATATCTGGGATCATACCGCCTAAGCCATAATTTCCCACCCATTTCCTCACTGCTTTGAGAATGTACAGCAATAATAATGGTCAATAATAATGGCTCAATCGGTTAAGGCTGTGGGTTACTGGGTTACTGATCGGAAGGTCGGGGGTTCGAACCCCAGCATTGCCAAGTTGCCACTGTTGAGCCCTTGAGCAAGACCCTTAACCCTATCTGCTCCAGGGGCGCTGTAAGCTGGCTGATCCTGCGCTCTGACCCCAGTTTCCTAATTGGGATATGCGAAGAAGAAATTTCACTGTGCTGTGAAGTACATGTGACAAATAATTGAATATTCTTCTTCTATTCTAGAAGGTGTCACTATCCAGACAGATTTACTTGTTTCCAATTTTCTATCATAGAACATGTTGTCATGGTAGTGAAAATAGGTGAGAGTCTAAAAGCAGCACTGTTAAATAAGTGTTAAACAAAATTTAGCAAGACTGTATAGCAGGATTTCAAGTCATTGCTTATGTAAATGCTAAACAAAGAGGAGAGGATAAGTACAGTACAGCTGTCTACCAAGAGAGAAATGAGTCTTGATTTCTTCACTGTTAAATGTCCCATACTGTAGGTTATCATTTCATTATCAATTTAATAAAGGTCTTGGGGCTCCCACAAAGTGTGCATGTGTATGTGTTAATGCTCCAGCTGAAATAATACATTATTGTTTATCTCAAACTCCACCTATTTCCAAAAGGCCCATTTCAATTTCTTTGTACAGTAAGCAAGTTAATGCTTAGCCACTACCAGTAGTGGTGAACTTCTAATATGAGGTCACAATAGGGAAAAAAGAAATCTAACTGGCCTATTTCCACGTACTGAAGATCTATCTGAATGTCTAATTTTGCATAATAGGTTACTTTTGGGGTATAGTAGGTCCAATTGAGCATTATTTGTTGCTCATACACTCATAAAGTCACCCATACTTATTGTACATGTTTTAGTCATGATGCATGTCTACTCTTTATTACATGTGGCTCAGTAGTTAATGATCTAAATATTGATCAAAAGCTTTGGGTTGATTCTAAAATGAAAACTCACTCTCTCTCACTCATCTTCTACACCAGCATGCACATGCTCACACACTCACTCACACACTGTGGGCAATTTGGAAATGCTAATCTGCATGTCTTTGGACTGTGGGAAGAAACCAGAATACCAGAAGATAGGACTTGAACATATGACCCTCTAGCCACCATTCATACATTAAAATAAAATAAAATAAAATACACACACGCAAATTAATAAAAAAATAAAAATAAAAACTCCAAATAAGGGCATCCCGACTGAGTAGAAAAATCAAAGTCAAGAAAGACTTTGAAAGATTATTCTGCAAAGTCCTAAATTTGGTCAGATCTGCCATAAGGGTATGGTCTAGTCAATAAATGTAGAGAATTTTAAAAAGTGTACTGTAGGTGGAGAATTACCTGTAGGTGGGTATGAGTGTTTTAAATGTGATGTAGAATGTTAGAAGAAGCCAGAAGAAAATGATGTGGGAGAACTTGGCAAGATTGAGAACTAGTCATGCAGCTGCATTATGGATCAGTGGCAGGAGAATCAGGTGATGACTGAGAACTAATACAAGAGCTTTAGTGACCTCCATGTGAAAAAAACAACTCTTCTTTTATTAGTGCTTTCATCTCTAGAAAGACATACAGAAGCTATTAGAAAATGAGGCAAACCATATCTCAAGGCACTTTGGCCCTTCATGCTGATATGCAGTACCAGTCAAAAGTTTGGACACATCTTCTGTATTTCATTTAGTGATTCATTTCCTACATTCCAGAACAATACTGGTGATTTCAAGGCTATAGAAAACACATATGGGATTATGTAATTAAGTAACTACTATTATAAGTTCAGTTGTTCTGGAATTGTTTTTGCAAGAACAGTACTATCAAGTGCATTTGCAAAAGCACCACCATGATGAAACTAGCTCTCATAAACAGGAAAGAAAAAACAAAACATACTGCTGCAGAGAAAGTTTATTTATAGTTATCACCATTACCAGAAACTGTTCAAAGGTAGATTATTGCATATTTTTGCTGACTTCGCATTGTTTTACAATAAAGTCAGAAATAAAAATCAGGGAGGACCACGGAGTTAGAAAGTGTGTGAACACCTTGACTGGTATTGTACCTTAGAGCTAAGTTCTCTTAACAATCACATCAGAATTTAAGCATGATCTGATGAGGCTATGAGGCCCTGCAGGATATGACTGTGCAACCCTGGGATAAGTTGAGATTCATTAGAATAGCAGTAGCATAACAATCATGAGAATAGAAAAGGATCAAGCGCTCAGCCTTGAGGGACACCAGTGGGTCGTCTGCATGGAGCAGATGTAAATCCCTGTCCATGTCACCTGATATGACTGTCCTTTCAGGAAAGCAGTAACTGTCACCATGACTGGCTCGAAAAGGAGCTTGAGCAAGACATGCTAGTTATAGTGTTGGGTTCTGTTAAGACCAGAATCAGACCAGAACAGTTTGGCTAATCCAGAAGGTTTGTACTTTTAAAGCCAGACTGATTAGGTTGTAGAAATCAAATTCTGGAACTTATGGAAGGAAATGTGTGTTGCTGATTTCTACGGTGTCTGATGCTTGTATTTCAGGATAGAACTAACACTTGTTTGCCTTAAGGACAGTCAGTACATATGCAGGTGTTATGGAGACATTTAAAATGAAAGAGCTGAAAGCGAGGGGCATTTGCAAAGTATTCTGAGGCACTATGGAAGGGATGGGAGTCAGCTCTCATATAAAAGTGCTTGGGGAAATTAAATCCATAACCTATTCAATTGAAAGACTTCACTGGGACCCGACCAGGAAGGCCATTCTTCCATCAGTGGGTCTTAGATTTAAAAAGGCCAAGCTACCTCTTTTAATGGAACTGACAGCACTGATAGCACTGACACACATCCTTACCTGGGACTGACTTTTACCTGATATACTTTCTTTTAAATCAGTGCCAATGTACTATAAATATTACCACCAGTGCACATTGAATCAGTGGACACACACCTTTCCTCTTACTGTAACACCCATTCGTATTCCCGGTGAATTATATCTCTCAGAGGAAAAGAGCAGAGTGACTCTAAAGTCCACCTCGATATTTCTGACCCTCCTTCAAACACTCTCTCTTGTCCCGACTACTACACTCTCAGTCCTGAACTTTCCACAGTGAAAAGCTCTCCATCACACTTCAAGGAGAAGCACAAAGCACGACTGAGAGACTAGTCGGGACACTCGAGGGTTCTTATCTCTGTAATACAAAGCTCAAGATTATGGACAGAGAGAAGGCCAGCTATCTGCATTTCTCGTTGCCTGGTGACAGATTTCATCCAGCTAATAATTTACTGGCCTTGTACGAGCACAATTTCCTTGCTTGGAGAGGAAAGAAAACTATAGTGTTTCCATGCAGAGTGCACTTCAAAAGAAGCCTCATTTTGGTTTCTTTTTCACTCATCCTGCATGTCTGTGTTTAATCCTAATTCTTCTTAAAAGTGGTGCATTACAGTTAAAGCCAAATTTAGTGCATTAATGGAAAAAATGGCATTGAAAGCATCTCGATCATCTTTTAAATTTTAGATCTAACTCAATATTTTGTTGTCTATTCAATGCAAAGGGGTGCCTAATGAACTAAAACAAATTAAACAAGTGAACCATTTACTGGAGCATAATTCTGGTTAATCAGATTAACTTGATTGCCACCAAATGACTGTATAAACAAACTAAATTCCCACAATGCCCTTCATGGGCTGCTGGATGGAACCAGACCAGGAAAATGTTTACAAGTGGTTTGTGCCAGCACATCAGAACACCTCCATGAGAGTTCTTCGCTAATTGCAAGATTTAAAAAATTCATGAACTGCTGTTGAACAACCACCTTCAGACATTTGCTCTTTTATAAATGCAGTTATTAATGGTACGGTTAATGAGATTTAGAGAGAGAGAAAAAAAAAAAAGAGCTTAATGCTTTGAGGAGCCTACAAGGTAATCAACAAAATCGGATGAGAAATATAATACTTAGAATCATACTGTTGTAGAAAAATAATCAGTGATGGGGTAGTGTATTGAAGCTGACATCGGTGACATGGTGGTGTACTGGTTACCACTGTGACCTCACACCTCCAGGGTCAAGAATTCGAGTCCTGTCTTTAGGTCTGCATCTGTACTCTGGTTTCATTACCCAGTAAAAAGACATGTAGGGTGGGCTAATTGCCGTTTCCTAAATTGAATGAGTTGGTGTACTTGTGCCCTGCAATGGACCCACATCCCATCTAGGGTGTGCCCTGCCTATTGCCCCAAGTCCCCTGGGAGAGGCTCCAGGCCTTCCACAACCCTATACAAGTGAGTGAGTAATCACATGTCCCATAGTGCCTCGCTCCACAAATTTCACAGCAGTGTGGCAACAATTATGATTAGTTTAACAATTAGTTGAAATACAAACATGTTGGAGATATTGGTTCCGCTCTTGGTTTGAGCAGAGTGGAGAACTTAATAGACCTAACAAATTAAAGATGTGCTCTCTAGCCTTATCAGCCACTGAACCTTTAAGACCATTAATTTCTTTCTAGTTCAACAAATCACAACTGTCATAATGCTATTAAGTCATAAAGGCGATCACTATGGCATATAATTCATCTGAACAAAGCTGATTCTGGTAAAAGAGTTGTGTGTGTGTGTGTGTGTGTGTGTGTGTGTGTGTGTGTTATCGGGGCTGAAGGGTGAAGAAGAAGAAAAAAGAGAATAAATAGGTGAAGGATGAGGAGAAGGAGAGATGGAGGGAGCGTCAGAGATGAATGAGGCAGAGGAAAGGTGAACCGCGAGGAGACAGAGAGCAGCAGAGAAATCTAAGAAGGATAGGTGCTGAGGAAAAAAATATACAGATGGAAAACAAGTCGAGATGGATGAGCGAACTAGGAGAGAAAACCAGATGAGACAGAGAGAAAGAGACTCTGGGATTGAGAGGATTGAGAAGCTGTTGTTAAGGAGCTATGGAATGAGCAATAGGGAGAAACGGAGATGAGGACAGGCTGAGAGGAAGCTGGGTCCCTCTCGGGAAAGGTTTTTAAATTACGCTCCGATGTGGACAGCTCGTCAATTGCGGGTCTGCGGCTTGAGCTCCAGAGCTGTGCTGTGCTTGTTTCATTAGGACTTTCACATCAGCCCCTGCCCCCTAAATCTCAGCACCCTTTATTATTTATTTATATACTCGCTTATTTATGCAGTTACATTCTGTCTTGTGCTGTCTGCTCCAGGTCCAAAAACATTCAGCAAGCACTAGCTTAGCCAATGAAGCAAAACAAGAAGCCACAACCTAATGCAATTCAAGAGCTTATTATTTTTACATGGCACGAATGGTGCTGGAGGTGACATACTAAGCCAGTTATGATACGACAATTAGGATAGAGCTGGTCCAGGGTTAAGATGAGGGGATGAGTATTAATTCAATTTAATTTCAATTCAATTTTATTTGTATTTTTCGCTTTTAACAATTGACATTGTCGCAAAGCAGCTTTACACAATCAAAAGAATTATTTAAGTTTGTATGAAATGTGAATGTGTATGAATCAAAATAATAAGACTGTTCCTGATGAGCAAGGCGAGGACGACGGCGACAGTGGCAAGGAAAAACTCCCTGAGATGGTAATAGAAAGAAACCTTGAAAGGAACCAGACTCAACAGGGAACCCATCCTCATCCGGGCGAAATGGATAGCAGGGATTGATCCGCATCATACTGTGTGAGACTGGAAGTTCAGTATAACAGGCGATGTGTTTAAGTTAAAATTGAGTCCAGTTCGCTATTGGAGGATCAGGTAGACTGTAGGAAACTCCAGTCCTGAACTATCGAGCGACTGCAGTCACACGTCCTCAGAGAACAGCTGTCTACATTAGCAGTCTTTGTGGAAAAGTGGAACCGTCCCCAGACACCACACGCATCCCAGGCAGACCACACAGGGCATCCATGTGATGAGATCTTCAACCAGAAGCAGGACACCAGGATGAGTCAGAAAGGTCCAGAGGGCAGAGGGGGTCTGGATCACTGGCACCTCAAGAATGACATGTGTAACTCGATAGAGAGACAGGGAGAGGGAAAGCGTGTGAGGGAGAAAGAGAGAGGAGAAGAGAGAAAAGAGGAGAGCGCAGAAGAGAAAGAGAAATGGCAGTTAGGTACAGTATGGTCACAGTCAAACAATGTATAATGTACTGTAAATGTATTTTTATTGCAGTGTGCAAGCAGAGACTCCGGCAGGACTAACTATAACAGCATAACTAAAAGGGAGAGCCAGAAGGAAACACTGACATGAGGGGGAACTGAGATGTAAAGTGACCAGTCACTTCACCGTCAACAAACCTGAGTGATCAATGAGAGTGAGGAAGACAGCATCTAAACATACCAGTTCACCATAAT
>JAQMYK010000009.1:24668675-24679034 GCA_030014345.1 Clarias buthupogon
TATATATATATATATATATATATATATATATATATATATATATATTTTTTTTTTTCCCATTATTAACACACATTTCAGTGGGTGGTTCCGTGGGTGGTATACAGAATATGGTATGCTGTAGGTGTAAAGTTGCAGCTGTTTAATTAAGTACTACTTTGCAAGGAGTGACTGGCATGTACTTGCTATTATTGGTTAAAAACCTCAATATTTTTGTCTTTTTTTGGGTGGGATTCTGACTCCACCTTTTTATTGGATGTATTTTATTGTAAAGATAACATGCCACTGTTTAGTTATATTTTAACATTCAAGTTTAGTGGACAACATTTCTGTATTTCATCGTTATATGGTTTTGCCAGTTACAGGAAAAATAATGGCTTTGATGAACTGTTCTTTAAAAGAGAAAGCCCTCCATTCCCTCAGTGGATTCTGGATCTTCAGACCTCCGCGGTGATCTAGGAATCATATGAACATGCAGTACAGCTGCTGCTTTACTCTGACAAGGATGATAATGCGACTGGGATTTATTTATAACTATGGAAGGTTGAGGTAGGGATGGTTGTGAGGGGGAGAAGAGAAATACTCAAAGAGATTTACCAAAGGCATTAGACCCGCTTCAGGTCTAAACATATCAGAAATGGCTGAGAGAACACCTCCACAGAGCTCAATGCCCACGACTTCCCCATCAACAAATATCTGACTGAAACAAGTAACTGCCCGATGAGTCAGTCACGCTCGCTGATATAAACTGGCTGGGTTTCCATGAGGAGGTGGGATGATATAGCTGTCTAAGCTGCTGCAGTTGTTTTTTATTGTTGATGACAGTAGATTGAATTCTAGTATTGACATGCTAGCAGATATCAAGCACTGTTAATCAAAAGGTCATGGCTTGCCTTGAAGCTGGAGTTAAAGAAGCATCTTAATAACTCTTAACCATTAAACGCTAAGTATATTTTCAACCAGGATTTTGAGATGATGACATTATAATCTTCATTGCAATTCCAAATGGCTAACCCCAAGATTAGAGAAATTAGTGTTTTTTATTTTTTTTTATTTTACCAGAATGTAAAAATGATAATTCGATATTCTTGAGTTATTGCGGTCTCAAGGCTGTTGACCACAAATCTCATTATGGCCTCAAGTTCTTCTCAGGATACTGTGGTCTCTTGAATGTCCTGGAATGTCCTAATGAGCAAAGAGAGCTTCACTGTCCATATTTCTGCGCATGGTCCACAAATAATCAGCAAAATTAATCAGACCTACAAAATAATATTAGATTCTATTTTATTTATATAGTGCTTTTAACAATGGTCATGGCAGAATCTTAGGAAAATGAGTATGAAATGTTTGAGAAAATATGTATAAATCAAAATGATTAGATTGCAAAAAGGACAAATATTTCTTCTGCTAGTCCATATACTATATGAGGTAGGAAAACTCCACTATTTATTATCATTGCTTTCATCATTATTATAGGAGGCTTGTGTAAGTTCTGTTAGGCAGCACAATGGTTTGGTGTTTAGCACTGTCACCTCAAGGCATGGGGGTTTGAATCTTACCTCCTGTCTTTGGTCATGTGTGAAATTTTCCACATGCTTGGTGGGTTTCCTCCAGTAACTCTGGTTTCCTTCCACAGTCTAAAGGCTGTGTTGCAGGATAATTCCAAATTGTCCATAATGTACAGTTGGGTGTGAGAACAACATCAGAACATAAAAAATGTATGATCTATAGCCAGAAAATGGAAATGATATGGTCAAAACAAGGAAGTCAACAAGAAAGAACAAACCGTGAACACAGGAAACTAAGGTTTGGATAGTGTGATAACTGGTTATGAGAGTTCACAACAAGACAAAAGAACACAAAGGTAAAAACAAAAGGAAAACAGAACAGGTTAAAACATTAAGGTAACAAATTATTAAGAAGACATTGACATGTCTTTAACCAAAATAATGCACCAAAAATGAAATAATAATAATAATAATAATAATTTTAATTTAGAGCATATTCCCAGTTCATGTTCCATTTTCCCAGGATAAAGATGAATGAACAAACAGAATTGCATCGGTAGAAGTGGGGTGCGTTTCATTTAGAGAGAATTAGCAATGGTGCATTTAACACAGTTGTTGACCACTTGTGGGTCTCAGTGGCCCAATTTCATGGCTCATCTAGTGAGTCGTAATTACAGTATGTACAGAGACACAGCCTGGTTGTGAACTGCAAACAGAATGCCAAGTAATAAGAAACTTTAGCGTAAATAACCATGCAAACTACTACCCTCCCATTGTTTTAGACTTTTTGTTGTCTTGTCTTGTCTTGTCTAGTGGTAACCTAAAGTGAAATTCTTGGCCACTTAACTATCCCCTTTCAGATCCGCACACTACATATTTTATTGAGCTATCTGTCTTTCTCTGTATTATTACTCAGTACAAAAGCATGACCCATAATATACCTCTTCATGTGTAATCAAAGCAATTCATAGAAAGAGAAAAATGGAGGTTTTAAGAAAGGCACAAAGACTGACTGAAATGTTAAGAGAAAGAAGAGAAAGAACAAACCAAATTGGATTTCGACAAAAAGGAAGTGGTGCTTGACTACCTAAACTGAGTTCCGAGTGTTACAGTATTACAGCATTGTACTACATTATGTTTAGCGTGTAGTATATCCTACTCTTTTGGTCATCAACATGAATCTTAGTATCCATAGTAACCTGGAAAACAAATAATGAGATAATTGTGTACCAGCACCAAGGCCTGAAATGTGGGCACTAATGTATTAGTTCATCATTCTCTTCCCATATGGCTCTTGCAGATGGATATAGCAAGCACTCAGTAAAGTCACCAGCAATTTCCTTGTCTTGGACTGGAATTTGTCTAGTATAATTTACCCCAAGAAATTGGAAGAACAAACAGCCTACTGGCGCCAACTTCAAGTATGAGCCCCAGGTTATACTGTCTCTCGATGCCTCTTAGGGATTTTATGAAAACCTGCCTTGTGTTTAGGTTGATGAATAAAGTGCTTTAAATAGAGTTAGAGGTAATAAGGTTCTTCTACATAAAGCACACATTGCCCCCCTAGCACCACCCTCAGGCCAGTCTAAAATGATCCCTACGTACAAGTTTGGAAACACTGCTAATTCAGTCATGTTTGTTTTCTGCAACAGTGGCTCCAAACAGAGATCTCTCACTCTTTTTTTTTTTCCTCTCTTGATTTTCTGCCCACTCAATGGATGAGAGCCACTGACAGGCACAGGAGCAGATGGGGATTGACAGGGCTTCTAAGCAAAGAGCTAATTGAGGGAGACTGGGGAGAACTTTGTAACACCAGCCGTAACAGTGGGGACAATCAACACCAATGCACTACCTACCATTCCTAATCAGGTTACTGCTTGGCTAATTGCACCACTGTTTTGGATCATTTAAGAAGCCCTGGCCTAATAATGACATAGTCAGATCTTATCCCCACCTCCTTCCATAGTTGCTGTCATCACCCACTGTCCGGTATGGGCATCCAAAGAGTTGCTAATAAAATACTACTCCCTGCAGGGGAATAAAAAGAAATTGCAGACAGCTGGTTGCTTGAGCATGACTCAGTATAAAAACAAATGTCCCTCAGCAAGCCAGGATTCCACAGTCACCTTGAATGGAGATAAAACTCATCTTTAAATATTCACTAAGGCCTCAAGATAAATAACGTTAGGACTAGACTGACCAAGCATAGACAGAGACCAAATCTGGGCAGATGACATGCTGTGTGATTTAACATCAACTGTGATCTTGCATTTATCTTGCAGATGGTTGAAGACAGACACAGCACGGAACACCTGAAGATCCACAGAGCTTTTAAAAGGCTGGAGTAGTCTGCAGAGGGTAGTCAACAGATGGGGTTTCAAGCTGGAAACAAACGAGACTATCAGCTAGGATATATAATTTATTCTTTGCTCATAGCAGATGCTCGACAGGCCAGCAACACCAGACTAAGATCTGAGAATGGTATACAAATAACTTTGCTCATTATGATGGTTAGTCAAAAGCTATAAAGGCTATGAGGGGTGTTCATGTCAACCCAGGATTTGTGATGAAATTTCTGGTGAAGCAAGGCATAAAAGCGATTGTTATTAGAGAAGACTTCAAGCACTGTACAGTGATGAGACTCTTAGCCGCAGTAAAACGTGAATGATGCAAATATTTGAAAGAAGGACTTACCTCCATGAATGACGATCCTGCCCGAGGTGGCTCGGAGCTCAATGCAATCGCTCATGTGAACGTTAAGCAATTGGATCGGCTGGTCCTTGAAAATAAACCAATAACTTGTCACAAACTTGCAATAGAGATGCATGTGTCTGTGGGAAATGTACACACAATCATTCACCAACACCACTTACACACTACAGGAACTCGGCTGGGAGTTATTGCCACATCCTCCGAACAGTCCTGACTTCGCTCCAAGCCATTTCCACATTTTTGGCCCATTAAAGGAGTTCCTGGAAAGCCAGAGTTTCAGAAACTGACAGTCTGATCATGGCTCTGGCATACTGGGAAAACTTTCTACCATGATGGTATCCAAGCACTAGTGATAAGTGGGATAAGTGAATTACTGTAGCAGAGGATTATATAAAGAAACAAAGAAAACTTTTACTCTCATATGTGTGTTCTGTTGTTCTTCGAAATCAAAAGTTCAATCTGTGTCTCTTGCCATTTACCGCAGCGCATGTGCGAATAAATGTCTGAAAAGAAAGAAACAAAGGTCACTTTCTATGAGAAGGACGAGGGCAGATTACAACTTGATTCCCCCTGTTCGATTAGTTGCTAGGCAATCAAGAGTTGTGACCTTGAATATGAAGAGGGAAGATGTGACAGGGAGATAAAACTAGATGAATGCATATATAGATGGATACGTGGATATTGAGAAAGGAATTAGGTAAAAGTTCTAATGAAAATAAAAATGGATTAGAAGGCAAACAAAGGAAGGAAGCCGTGAGCCGGAGGAAAAACTCACAAAACTTTGACTGTCAAAATGAATCCGTGTTACCATGGCAACTGGAGCACGAAGACCAAACTAATGAGACAAATAATGTGAGAATTGCCAGCCAGCACCAAGGCCTTAAATATGGACTATATGGTATAATTTCATCATTTCCTTTTGCTTCCTTAACCTGCAGTTTCATCATTCTCCACTTTTGTCACTCAGAACTAATCGCCCTCAATTTATCTGAATTTATTTAATTATTTAAATGCACTTATTTTGAGGCTTTCTCTGGCAGATAAAGATTATTCGATAGAAAAGATAGAATGTTAGCATAGTTTAAAAACATTTTCAAACTTTCTCTAAATATTCATCTGTATTTAGGACAAGCATTCTGGGCTTATTAAGAGATAGGGCTCAAAATCAAGTGTTTCCTTCTGAACTGTGGTTCAGTGCAACTATTCAATCTACTGTACATTCATCTGTTGGTGGTCGTTTTATTTTTTATTTTATTTAGTTTTTTTATGATGAAAATCAGTGATTGTTGGATGTCAATGTACAGAACTACCCACAGTGTAAAGAAGGATCCACATAGATAAAGTCTTTCCGATCCCTCATCCTTTTTACCACTTAAGCTGTACAGGCTCATGGGAGGCTCCAATCCATCGCAGCGCACACAAGCTTACACACACTTAGTCAAATTTCTAAATTTTAAAACTATTTGGCCTAAACTGCATGTCTTTGGACTGTGTGAGGAAACCAGAATACCTGAAATAAACCCTCCAAGGGGGAGAATGTGCAAACTCCATGCACACAGACTTGATGTGGGAATCGAACCCTCGACCATGGAGGGGTGAGACCATATATCAGTTTCAAATAACATTAATGCATTCTATCTCCTCCAATGATCATAACAATTGTTTCCCCAGCATCACTAAACAAATCACATTACTCAGTATGCATAGTAGCTAGCTTACACACCTGGTGTGCACTGCACCGTGCGTCTGTCAAAAGTAGCCCTTGACCTCCAAGATAATAAATGCACCCTAGCTATTTTCAAGAGGATAAGGATTTTTTTTCTAGACCATTTAAAAACAGCTCTCAAACTTTTTATCAATCATAGCAAGCTATCTGACCTAATGGCCCCAAGTATGAAAAAAACACAAGTGTCAAAAACGTCTTACTCTATTATGACTTTCTAACAAAAATGTGTCTTGACATTTTTTTGTCCACTGCAAATGCAACAAACTACTAGAACTTAAAGCATGTGCAAGCAGCAGACCAAAGAGGTAAGTGCTGGGAAGAACATGGATGGCTTTGTATGTGAATGAATCCAGTTTTAGATACTTTATTACAGACTTTCTTACAGAGATATACTGTGTGTTCTCTGTGGTAAATATGATGATCTTTTTTTATTTTATTTTATTTTTTAACAATAAACTAGAATAGATAAGAATAGATTAAATAAAAGTGGTTTGTCATCAGTCCATAGTCCAGTTTTATGTCAGTAATCTATATTATGGGCTTGTGTGCAAGTTTTTACGTCTACAGTTTTCTTAAATATGTTGTTTTTTACTTAAATATGTTGTTTTTCACCAGGCTCTCTGGACTCCTCCTACCACATAATTCATGGTGCTTAGTGCAGTGGTGAGTAAATTGTGAGTGTATTCCCCCGGTAATGTTCCCAACCACCACTATTTCCTGGGATAGGCAAATATTCCTTGGTATTAATTCTAAGATAGGCTAAAATTCCCTAGCACCTTAAAGGGGCAGTTTACAGTCATTCAAATATCTAAGTTGATGATGATGATGATGATGAAGGTTATCAGCATCTATTACTTCCTCTCTTTCCATAGGGGCTTTGTTGATTATGAGGCTGATACTTTCTCTGTAACAATGTCATTAGTAAACTTGACAAGTGGTAAACTTGGAAGTGGCCACACAGTTGCAGGTGATTCCAGCAGTAGGCTCAGGCCTTTGGTTGCTCTGGTGCTGTATGGCCAAACAGGAGATCCACAGGGACTGGCTAAGGTCCAGGTTCTCCACCTTGGTGGTAAGTTTTGAGGAAATTATGGTGTTAAACATAAGCTATTGTCAACAAATACCATTTTTAACATTGATTTCCCAGGAGGTGTGCTGATGGCTCACGACTGTGTGTGAGCTATGTGATTGTATCATCTGTTTAGTTATTTAGATGTTATGTGTGGGTCGAGAATTTCAGGTAATGAAGAGGTGATGAAGGCTTTAGCCAGACTTTTGAAGCACTTCATTAACTGAAGTCAGGGCTACAGGGCAGGCGGTTTGAGGATTCTTGGGGACAGCTTAGTTAATAGACTGTTTAATGGAAGTGAGGATTACTCACTGTTCCATGGAGAAATTGAAAGGTCTCAGATGGGTTTTCACCACCCACAGCTTCCGGTTGGAACTGTTTTATGATGGTCATGTGACATGGTCCAGTAACACTGGGATCAGCCATGTATCAGTGAAACAGAAGAAATGTCATTCCGGACCTTATCTTGAGCCCTGTGGTTGTTGAGATTGGTCTCCAGAGACTGGAGATGTTGGCTATCATGATGCTAGTCAGGGGCACACAGTACTGCATGTTCCTGATGCTCCTAGGTTGTTGCTTTGGGTGGCACCTATGGCTCTTTTTTATAATCTCACTCAGGCCTGCATGGATATGAAGTAAATGGTGTCCAAAGGGAAGTCTAGTTGAAAACTAACAGAAATAAGAGTATGTCTATTGTACCTTAAAGGAGTACTGATGAAGTGAGGTTAAAGTGAGGTAAAGTGCAGAAAATAAACAAAAAACAACCATCCACCATTTTAGAAACTATGCTAAATTGAATGATTAAGAAAACCTTTTCTATCATGGGAACCCTTGAATCACTGATTTAAAATATATATATATATATTATGTACAGTATACTTGCAGGTGAAGGGAATAAAAAAATAAGAAATCGAGCTAATAATAACAGTAGGGTTGCCATAATATTTAGTTCCACTGTTACATTAATCCTAAATATGACACTAACACATGGACTAGCTAACAAGCTGCACTAGTTTTGCCTAGGCTGTATTAAAGAAAATAAAAAGAAAGTACATATTACAGTATGTTGTACATGAGTTGGAAAGGTCATGTAGGGATAAAGCAGCACTGTGGGAGAGCAACAGCGGAGAGCTGCAGGGCTCGGAGGGAGGCAGAGGGTACAAACCAGGGAGGCCATAAGTGGATCATTTGATTTAGGAAAGCCGCTGGGGCTGGTAGTAAAGGGGCTGTTTACTGCTCCACAGCCTCTACACAGGAGTATTAACCAGCCTCGGTGCTGAAAAATAGGCCATCTGAAGAGCGCAACAAGCTCAAGGCAGCAACTCAAGCTGAAATTTCACATCATAGTTTTTTTGTGGTTTTCTTTTATTTTGTGCTTATGCTAAAAAGATATATGGAATCACATATGAGACGCATTAAAGATTCAGCTCGGTGTCTTTGTTGGATTTTTAATACTGATCCGACTGCCTGAAGCGGAGCAAGTTTAATTAAATTTGAGTATAAAATAATTGCACATTTCTGCACAGGAACATTTCCTACTTAGTCAATGCCCCTTCTGAATCTAATGAAAATGTAAGGACCTGTTGGAGACAATTAAACCTCTGAGGGCATTATATCTCTTTTTACAAGCTCGTCCATGCTAATTTAGAGTCGCACAGGCACCCAAGATTTGCAGCGACAATAGAAATCAGGACTAATTTACCACTAGTGCCCACTGTGCTGTCCTGCCAATGGGAAACGAGAGGTGCTGCCACATGTTGCACAATGATTTCACAAGCCTGACACCAGCTTAGGTTTTAGTCCATATTCTCTAAATCGTGTCAGGGCAAGGTGAAAGACAACAAAGCATCAGTGTCTGGAATGTGACATGATGACATGATGTGTCTGACCACATCCAACACCTGGTCACCTTTATGTCTGTCACTCCTGTGGAAGACATCTTTCCTGAAATCAGCTTAATACATGTCAGATTTTATAACATTCCAAACTAAAGGTGATCGACAATACATCCATATAATCTGTTTCGTCTTTATTAATATTGAACTCTGTGTACACTATTCTATGACTTTAATACTGTTTGTATTTAATTTGTTGGTCTTAATGTTGCAAGGCCAGTCATGATACCTGCGCTTTTTTTAATGCAGACTTGGTGCTTCTTTCAAATTATGAAGCAATATAATTGAAAACTGGGCCAGCATGGTGATGGAGAGGTAGACGCACAACTGTGGTAGGTCTACTGGTTCGGTCCTGAACTCAGGTTATTGTTTCTGTATTTCATATGTACTGCATGCGCAGGCTAAGATAGATAGCAGATGGTGGTGAATTAGTCATATCCAGGGTGGTACATCCAGACTGTGTTCTCTGCAATACAGCTGCTGTATTTCATATGGATGCTAACACACGGTAAATTCCAGCCACCGTGGCAACACTAATGACCACTATTTATTAATATTACATGGTTCACTATGGTCAAACTTTTTTTTCACACTTTAGTTTAAAACTAGGGGGGGAAATATTTTGAGATTGAATTCTCTTTGCCAGCATCCTGTGGATATAGAAGAATTTTACAAAATAATAATAATAATAATAATAATAATAATAATGTTCATGCTGCTCTAATGAATATCAATGTGGCTGTGATGTTGTGATAATTCCATAGGCACAAGAACGAAGCCTGAGTTACTGAAGATATCACAGCCGTGCTGATATTCCGTACAACAACATGACCTCGAATGTGATATTACAGTTCCACAAACACAATTTATTATCAACAGATTATGATTTGTTTTGTTTGTTCAATAAGTTATTTTTCTCCCCCAACACATATACTTTCGTGACTAGCAGAACTAATTAACCTGCGACTGGAGGAACTGGTGACCAACAGTTATTGTAATTAACATCCATTAAAGTGGTTTTAATACTTATGGTACAATGTAGCCAAAAGGTGAAGAGAATACACCATGGATGGTTCAGAGGCAATTTGGAACGAGCTATTCCACCCATGCTGCAGCCAACAGTTAGTGTAACACCTGTGATGTGGAGTGATATAGTACGTATAGTTGAGGAAAGGTTCCACCAAAGTGTTTTCGTACCCCAAGTTGCTTGCAAGTTTCACAATTGTTTTTAGTTAAATGGGCTGGTGCATTGTCATGAAATTTGTGTGTATATACTGTATATATATTAGTGATGCGCGGGTCGTCTGGTAGCCTGCGGACCCCGCGGGTAGCCCGCAGGTCGGGTTGGGGCGGGTAAGGAAATTGTCGCTTTATTTGCGGGCGGGTCATTAAAAACAAAATTAAATAAAAAAATCCATGTATATTGCGTGCAATTCCCTATAGCCTATATTAAAT
>JAQMYK010000009.1:24697988-24709379 GCA_030014345.1 Clarias buthupogon
ATACATGGATTTTTTTATTTAATTTTGTTTTTAATGACCCGCCCCAACCCGCCCCGCAAATAAAGCGACAATTTCCTGACCCGCCCCAACCCGCCCCGCGGGCTGCCCGCGGGGCCCGCGGGTTAAAAGACGACCCGCGCATCACTAATGTAAAGGCAGGCGAGCAAATACTTTTGGCAATAACATATATCGTGCTGTGATTGTGTAGTGAGTCAGACAGAATGCAGTGGCAGCAAAAAGGATCATGAAGAAAAGTGTTGAGTTTTGTTGAACGTGAAATGTTTTAAATGGTTGTTGAAAATCATGAGAAACATTCTAAACAATTCAAAAAGTTTAAAAAATAAAAACATTGGGTTTGATAGAAAATGATGATTGATGACACTATAAAATTGTTCTTGTGTATTAATTATTACCTAAAATCACTGCAGTGATCCTGAAACTTTGGTTCTCCAAAATGTTCCTACCCTCAACTCATATAGTAGAATAAAAAAACTTAATTTCTTTAGTGGTGGTAAAACATCAGGGCTTGTACCACTCATAACATTAAGTATAGTGTTATAGCATCACTATGACTCTTTCTGGCTCTGCATTAGCACTAAACTGCTGCAGTTTATCACCACCTTTTACTTTATCACACCATTTTTAAACCCATTTTCCATCATAGTTAACACAGCTTTCATTTGCAAAATATGACATACGACTCCGGGAAGTGTGCTGTAATAACAATATGATGACCAGTTGTCTTTCTTTATCTTCCTGATTACACAGAAGAATGATCGATGCCACCGAGTCACAGTCTATCATGAGCTCGGCCTCCCCCTATTCAGCGATACAGATCTTGCAGACCGTCCACTTCAACGTCCTGAAGGACAATTAAAGCCGCATTAGTCAAAGCACTCACAGATCCTCTCGTCTTATCTAATATAGTTCAATCTAAAGGCACTTGAAATAAGGTTCCTCTCTCTCTCTCTCTATCTAATTGCATCATTTTTTATTTGTGTCTTAGCTATTTAATGCATGTCTCTACGAGGAGTACAACTTACTCCTTCCTGCATTTGGAAGGAGTGCAGGAAACTTTTAATGTGAGGGTGAGTCATTTCACATACAGCATGTCCAATAAACCTCGTGTGACTGCACGAGTAGTGCCAGCACTGAGCAATGGGTTTTCATCCAATGGACACAGCGTTCACTTAAACAAACAAATAATAAAACATGTTACTAACAAAAAATACACCTTAAACATGGTTGATGTGATTGATATGCACATGTGAAAAAGTCCTGAAATCACAGGTCAACTCAGGTGAATAATGTGTCAGAAATGGACATATTATTAAGTAAACATTTGTTATTACATGAATGCATTTATTATTATTATTATTATTATTATTATTATTATTATTATTATTATTATTATTATTATTATTATTATTATAAATTCATTCACAGGCACACACAAATACACACTTCTCACACTACAGGAAATGACAATTGGGCTACTCTGTATGTCTTTGACTTTGGGAGGAAACCGGAGTACCCAGAGGAAACCCACCAAACACAAGGAGAAAATACAAACTCCATAAAAATATACAGTCAGCCTTCAGGAATTTTTTTTTATGATGTATATTGCATTAATATAATATAACTATTATGGCTATACATTTAAAAAAAATATGTATTCCAGTTTTTGTTTTACTGAACTTCATATCATGTTTTTTTGGCTGACTGTGTATGTATAATAATAATAAAAGAAGCCGTTATTATTATTATTATGCTTTATCACACGAAAAAGCAATAAAACTAAGCAAAAAAGATGGAAAACAAGAAAACATGAAAATAATAAATAGTACACATAAGTACAAATAAAAAAAAAGATAATTAAAAAATGATGAAAACAATGTAAAATAAATCTAAAGATAAATAAAACGTAAAGAAAAAAAAGGAACAGATAAGGGAAATAATATTAAGATGATGAAACACACACACACACACACACACACACACACACACACACACACACACACACACACACAAACACACCTGGAGCACAAACACCATAACAGTTTAACTGTGTAATGAGTAGTAATGTGTTACTGATTCTCTTGGTTTTAACTCTTTTTCATTATCACATAAAGCTGTCTGCATTTTCCTCTACTCCACTGGATTCACAAATCCTCATTAGTACTCAACACTGACTCTCAGGAAGTCTGCTCACTCGTAATGATGTCACTACTACATTACTGTGACTTACATAACGCTCAGATAAACCATTCTGCGATCGTTTTAGTGCTGAAGTCTTTTTAAATTATGACCCTGTTACCCTCCTGTCCTTCTATTAGGTGGATCAGATGTTCATCTGCAGCAACTGAAATAAGGACATCGGATTCTCCAGGCGATCTGCTCAGTGCACTCAAACGCTAATAACCTAATAACATGCTCATCAACAGAACTGGAAGTCAAGGTTGCAGTGTTGGCAGAAATCTCATCTTTATTATAAGAAATGCTTCATTTAGAGATGCCTGGCACAATGTGGAAGAGAGCAAATATCGGTCTCATCCTGTCCTATTAACCTCACGAGGGATAGAGCATTAAACACTGAGGTGTCTCACATAATAACAATTGTATATGAAAAAAAAAATAATTCTAAATCGTGGTTATTAAGTTATGAGTGAAACTAAATCCTTAGCCATTACACACTGTTATGAGAAAATAATAAGTGAAGTGAAGGTGTGATGGAGCAGAGTTACTGTTCACACTTAGTCACCTAGTTACTGTTACAAAGGTTGTTATTTTCTAATAGCAGTTTTTTTTTTTCACTTCAGCAACTTAACAACCATTTTCCTCACTCACTCACTCACTCACTCCTTTATCCTGTGCGCAGGGTCACGTACAGGGTCATGTACACCCTGGATGAGGTGCAAATCCATCACAGGGCACACACACACACACACACACACGCTCATTCACACAGTATGGGCAATATGGGACGCCAATTATCCTAATCTGCATTTCTTTGCACTGTGGGAGGAAACTGGAGCACACGGAGGAAATCCGCCAGGACAGGGGAGACATACAAACAACACACACACAAAGCCACCGTGCCACCAGTGCAACTTATTAATGCACAAATGTTCTTATATAGATTTATTGATATATATTTTATATTTACTTAAGTAGGAAATGTATGAAAATAGATGCAGCATGTTGCTATTAAGCTCTGTCTAATACATTTTCAGTATTAGTTTTGTCCTCATCCACTTTTCCAAGCTTACAATTAGACTACTGACTGGACTGACTAATGAGCAGTACCAGACCGTCTAGTGAAGTATGGATGTCTGGCATGGAAGCATAAATAGAGTTGAATTTCCTTTCTGAAATAACTTTGTGATGCATTATGGTATTTAAATGTTGATTTGTTTATTACCTGCAGGAGTGGAGTTTTTTTTTTTTTAATCCATCAGTCAAAAGAGCTGATGCTGTTTGAAAATTCAGTGGAGGAAAAAAGAAGAAAAATATTGTGAAGGCTCATTTAGCATATTATCCAGTAACCACTTTGACTTGATCATTAACTACAGCAAAAACCCAGAGGAAAGCTGTGTGTGTTCTAGAGCAATGTTCATTAATATCTCCGATATACCTTTAATATATACTCATCAGTCGTAACATTATAACCACCCGGCTGACATTGAGTCACTAAAACACCATTCTGTTTCTGAGGACACCAGTCATCTAGCCATCACAATTTGTTTCTTGTCAAAGTCACTAAACTCATTATGTTTCCCACTCATCAACTTCAGAGACAAAGATTTCACTTGGTGCCTAATATATCCCATACTGTATACTTCCTGGTGGCATTCAGATAAGATATTGTATCTGTAGCTACTAACAAGGCCCAAATTGTCTAGACCCATGGTCTCCAACCTTTTGGTTTTGCACAATGGAGCAGTTTTATGTGAGACATTTTTACATAGACTGGCCAATCCTCTGCTCGTAACAAAGCATAATAAGGTGCATAATATATACAACACACCATAACACAGAATCAGTGTGAGATCTGAGCTTGTTTCCCTGTAACAAGACGTTCCCATCTAGTCAGTGTGCTCCTAATTTAATTTTCGTTGTTATCACTGCAGACAACCCCGTCTCACAAAGATATGTTGTTGGAAATGAAAGCATTTAGTCTTTTTGTGGCAATATCATTTTAATCCAGAACGTGAGCAGACTTTAAGTTGCTTCAAACACACTTTTAACTCCACAGTTATTATACAGAGTGGGCTTGGAGCATGTGAATCACATGTAGTGCAGATGGAAACGAATTGGAGACGATCTGAATGAAATCAAATATATATATATTTTTTTTCCGCCCGGCCTGGTACCAAATCATCCACGGCCCGGTACCGTTCTGTGGCATGCTGACTGGGGACAACTGGGTCAGAGCAACTCCAAAACTGCAGCTATTGTGTGATGTTCCTGGTCTTCAGTGGTCAGGACATACCAAAGAAGGACATTCCAAGACAGCCGATGAACCGGTGACAGGGTCATGGGTGGCAGAGCTCACTGATTCATGTTGTGAGTGAAGGCTGGCACATGTAGTCTTATCCAATAGAAGCGCTTGTGCAGTTCAAATTGTTGAAAAGTTTCACACTGGTTCTAGTAGAATGGGGTCAGAATACAGTACACAGACAGGTCATTACTGTTTTGGTTGCAAAAGGGGGGACCTACTCAATATTAGGTGGGTGATCATTATGTGATGACTAATCCGTGTGTGTACATAAAATTTATCAAAAGTATCACTATTCTGTGTATATATTTTGCTTTGCATTTGACACAGAGTTAACAGTTTGGCATCATTTGGACATTTCCCTCCTGAGAGCCGGCTGAGAAATCAAATGTACTGTACAGAGAGGTTTCTTTGCCTCCTGTTCTTCTGTTTCTATTTTGCTGCTTTTCTGAGCTCTATAAAACACATACACCAAATGTATTTCCTACACCATAGTATAACTTTGACACCATCTAAAATAAATGAATAAATAAATAAATAAGGTCAAGAAGAGTAGCACAGTGCAGGAAGGGATCGTGATGTAGATATCGAGAGGCAGTGGCTGCCCGGTGTACTGCTGGAGCGTGATGTTTTTGGCTCAGCTTCAGAGGTTAAACGATGAAACCAACTCAAAGCTTCCAAATGCTTTTAATTATGTATAACCAGCAGGCTGGAACAGAGCTACCTGACTCAATGCCTCCAGGACCTTAAGCTATGAAATGAGACCTCCAGTCAGGATTCTCAGTAGCATTATTTTATAGTGTCTGAAGGCAAATCAGTTCTTTTATAAAAGCCATGTAATGGACGCCTTGTAACAGATGGCTTGATGGAAAATAATTGTTTCATGCATGCTCTTGGATTACATTTTTATATTTATTTGTAATGTGGTGTAAGAAGAGATAGGACACAAGTGTATAAAGAATCATAATCCAAAAGAAGAGTCCAAAGTCTGGGACAAAATGGATAGGATAATCTATAATCTACTGTATACATACCTGTAAACTGTAAATTTGGCATGTCTGTACATTGAAAATTTTTGTTAAAAAAAAAAAGAGTAATAAGACACATCAAGATGGCTTTTGGAATTTTTGTCGGTTTGTTTGTGCAAGCATCACGTAAAAACTACTAAACTAATTTTAGTTTGTTTTTTACAGATGTATTTGGCTGAGCTTGAGGTAACATATAGGGTTTGTTTCATTACAATCAGCCGACGGGAAGAGAAGATATGCTAATTTGAAATTTAAATGCAAAATCCCCTTATATCATAAAAAAAAATCAGCCTTGAAAAAAATCATTAGTTCATCTCAAAATTCAGCAGATGGCGCTATACATTTTTAAAACGTGCTTATGAGTGCGCAATTAAATTTCATGTGAACGAAGTCGCGGGAAAACAGGAAGTAGAAAAAAGTGTTGGGTTCTCTGAATGTTCTCTGAATGTCAGAAGAATCTCACCAAAATGGGTTGATAAAGATAAAAAAAAAAAAAATAAATAAATAAAATAAAAAAACACTTAACATTCCTCTTCATCTGCTCTTGTAGCCCATTCACCTGAAGGGTTGTCATGTTGTGTGGATTCTTTTCTCCTCCTTATATTTGTAAAGAGTGGTTGGGGTTCCTGTAGAATCGCTGTCAGGTTAAACCATTCTGGCTGCTGTTAAGTTTAAACCTTAATGAATGAACCGCTAGATCTGTCCGCTGTGCTTCGTCACGCTTGCCAATAGCGGAAGAGACACAAACACACACACACACACACACTCTTGCACAATGGAGTGTCAGAATGTTCTCTGATATATTGGCAGAATAAAGAGGCATATCCTATAGTGTAAGTCCTAAGCCAAACACCACGAGTAAACACAAAGTACATACGTATCATGTACATCTGCTACTACATCAAGGAGCACGAGTCATTGACATGTTCTATAGACTTCCAGGAAAACAAAGATGAAAAACCCTTTAGACACCTTGGAGCGAACCATAGGACGTATTACCATATAAGGAATGAGGAAGAACTCAAGTGGACAAAGGGAAGTATTTGAAAGTTAATACAGTTAAAGGAAAATATCAGAAAACACTAACAATCCACTGAACCGATTCTCTCTCTATTTTCTACACCACTCTACTGTTGATTCTAGGGTCTGATACAGCAGGGTATGATTGTGGAGATACTAAAGAGCTCTCTGTACAACATCACAGCCATTTAGCATCATGACAAAGCCGAATCAGTGTAGGCAAAGAGCAGCGTCGTGAGAAACATCTGCTTAGGGGAGCGGAGCTCAAACCTCGAAGTCTGTGTGCTTTTATCTGAGATGAGTGTGTATGTGTGTGTGTGTGTGTGTGTGTGTGCATGCAGAGGGCTGGAGGAAGGTGACTTCTGCAGTGTGTAATTAGACAGAAACTGCCTCAACAAAAATGATGGCTGCCCTGTCGAGTGCACACACACACACACACACACACACACACACACGTATCGGGGGAAAAAATCAAGAGACCACTGCGATTTACTTCTGAAATGTCATCAAGAGAAAGATGGAGGGCCACAAACCGTCAAGTAAAGCTGAGCTGTTTGCTTTTTTGCAAAAAGAGTGATATAAAGTTACCCAACAGCAATGTGAAAAACTGCTGGAGAAAACTGTTACACATGAAAACTGTAACTGCAAATCGGGGTTATTATTCCACCAAATACTGATTTCTTAATGTTATTTAGCCAAAGCATTAACACAATTTGTTTACAAATTATTTGCATTTTGTTTTATTTGAGTTATTGAAGCTCTGCGAATACTGCATGATATTGGGTTATTTTGATGTGTTGTGATGATGTAATTTCCTTTAAATACAGTACACTCTAAATAACAATAGTTATATTTAGAATTTAGGAGAAATTTAACAAAGTTCACAAAATTTAAGTTCACAAAAAATGTAACAAAACTGTTCATCTCACCAATACATAAAGAAAAAATTTAAGAAACTAATTATGCTGCTGTGCCGGCATTTTTATATATATATATATACAGACAGAGAGAAAGAGAGAGAGAGAGATTTCTGTCTTCTTTCTTTTGGTTTGCTTTACATTTGATCACCTGGCTGCTGCTTTTATCCAATGTGACTCACGAACGAATCAGAGTTCAATCCAAACGCAGAGCTTTGAGAAAAAGCTGACACTGAGAAAGCTGCTGCAAGTCGCTTCAGCAACTCCGGAAACACAAGTAAGGTATTTGTAGAAACAGAACTGAGAAGCACATGGTAATATTTAGGAGTGCTGCAAACATCAAACAGTCAGAATGATACAATCTTGCAAGCAAATGCAGGCTGGCTGTAAAAATTATTGGAAAACAAGCATATTTTTTCAGTTTTTTCTTTTTATGTCAACTTTGAGAGAGGGAATTAAAAAAAGAGACTGAAGAAGGAATGGTCAATAAAGCTTTAAAGTCGATGTTCACATACGAGATAAGAACCACTGACTTATTTCAAAAACCTTAAATGTATGAGAGGTGTTCAAGTCAAACCAGGACCTGTGATGGAACTTCTTGTGATAGAACATTTGCAGAAGACATCAAACACAGTAGGGTGATAAGACGCTTAGCTGCAGTAAAATGTTTGAATGGTGCAAATGTTTTAAAGAAGTCGATAAGTGTATGAATGATGAACCCGGCTAAGGCGACTCGGAGCCCACTGCACTCGTTTCATGTAATAATGGCTGAAAAGAAGTTTCATGGCCACATGTGGCCTGTTCCGGTGTTACCCCATGACTAATCAAGCAAATAATGAGGTTCTACTGTAGGTGTTACATTTTCATTTGGTGAAGGCTGCCTATGCAAGTGAAGGAGGACATCATTGTCTTAAAAAAGTAAAATAAACTCATCAGACAGATAGCAAAAACATTAGGAGTGATCAGTTCAACAGTATGGAACATACTTGAAAAGAAGGAATTAACTGGAAATCTCCACAACAGCAAAAGCACACAAGAACTAAAATAGATGACTGCAGAATCCAGTCCATATTGAAGAAGTCCCCTTTCACAACATCCAGACACGTCAATATCAAAGTCTACAATCAAGAAATGGCTTTATGAAGTAAATGCAAACGCTTCACAACAAGGTGCAAGCCTCTGGTAATGCTCGAGAACAGAATTAGACTTTGCCTTATATTCTTTTGACTGAATAATGGGATGAGAAGAAAGGAAAAGGAAATGAACAGTTAATGATCCACAGTGTACCACATCATTTGTACCATGTTGGAGACAGAGTTATGACATTCAATTCAATTCAATTCAATTTTATTTGTACTGTGGAACCTCAGATTGCGAGTGTTCTGCAAGATAAACAAAAATTTTGACTTGGAAAACGAGCAAGTCTTGGTTTACAAATACAGAGTATCATGTATCACGCATGCGCTTTTTGTTTTGACGCCAAGCGCCATGTGATCACAACTGAGGCAATGGTTTTTCTCTCTCTTGCGCTGCGGAATTGTGGGTAATCGTCTCACCTGCTGGGTCTTAGTGCTCGTCTCTTACTGGTATCATCAACATCCGTGCAGGCGTGTACTGTTTACTATAACACTGTAACCACGTGTGTGTGTAAAACATATCTTATTTTGTGTTTGTATGTGTGTCTACAGCGCGCATGTACTGTTTATTATAACATACAAGTGTGCGCGCATGTAAAGCAAAAGAAAGTGTCATTAGAGAGGTTAAAAATCCATTTACTCTCTCTCTCAGCCTGCACTTTGTGTCTGTGTACTCGTGCGTCATTGGACCCCTTCCCCACTCCTCTTGCCTTCACACACACCCTTCCTCCTCTTGCCTTCACACACACATACACACTCTCTCTAATGGAAACATGTTTTGTTTTTACTTTTTTTCAAAGGTAAACTGCAGTCTAATTTGTTTTATATTTACTTTTTTTTTGTATTAATTATTTTTTATGTATTTATTTTTTTGGGCTGTGGAACGAATAATTTGAGTTTCCATTATTTCTTATGGGAAAATTCTTTGATTTATGAGTGTTTTGAAATACAAGCCCACTTCCGTAACGGATTATGCTCGCAATCCAAGGTTGCACTGTATAGCGCTTTTAACAATTGGCATTGTCGCAAAGCAGCTTTACACAATCAAAAGAATTATTTAAGTTTGTATGAAATGTGAAATATGACATAAGCAAGCCTGTGTTTCTGCCTATGGAACCAGGTCACTGGTGTTTATTGATACCCTGACTACTGTTAAAAGTAGAAGGGGGAATTCTCAAGTGTATACTGTAGGAATGTACTCCCGCTCACATTCAGTCAAATACAGCATTAAGTTCATTAATTAAGCATTAAGCATTAAGTTTATTAGTTAAGCATTTATGTTAATCGTAAGTTGTTCTGTGTCGTCATTCCATAATTGTGTAGTTGACTATTGCACACGGTAGAAGTTATTAAGATACGGAAGTTGTGGAGAACACAAGCTTTTGACCGTAATCTACAAGATACAGCAAATAAGTTGTAAGAAAACCGCAAGAAAACCGTAATCTAACATAGCAAATAAGTTGCAAATAAGATACAGCAAACAAGTTGTTGTAACCATAGTGGATTTACGCAAGAAAACTGAACGAAGTGTTGAACCTTTGATGCTGAAAATAAAACAAGAGACAAAGAATTCATGGACGTCCGAGTCGTGAGTAACCGAGTGCAATAAGAAAGATACGCGTCAGAACTTGTGGAATAACATGCCCGTACATATGTTTAATCGGAAAAGTACGAATCTTTCCACTCACACAATGCAAAGAGAACTCAAGGGATTGGGGATAAACAGCTGTGTAGCCTTAAGAAACCCACTTAAAAGTGAGGCTAATTGGTAAAATAATTATTTAATTTTCTAGGGTGCATTAGGAATGGACTGTGATCGATAAAGGTAATGTGGTCTGATGAGTCCAGCAGATTCAGAGATGTAGTCTAAAACCAAGATTTTACACAGCCATATCAGACCCAATAATTTGAGGATTTGGCTAATTGTCCAATCAGACTCAATTTTGCTGAGTGGTTAAAGAACCAGACATGGTGTGAATGAGTAAAAGTACTATTTTAAGTGTGAAATAAATACAATTCCATTGACTTTTTAATAACTTGGCAAAATCAATAGTATACGGTACTAGTTTCAAAACCTAGTGTGTGTGTGTGTGTGTGCGTGTGAAAAATTTGCTCAAGGCCACATTGGCAGCAGGTCATTGGAGATCAGGTGAGTATTGACCCGTAAATAGCTCATTCGGCTGTGAGCTCCTGAGAAATAGACCAGGGGCTTTAGGTGCCTTATGTGCTTTAGATACTTTTCTATCATCAGTGATGGGATTCAAACCTCTGAACCCCCAGGGCAGAAACCAAGTGGCCATTCAACCTCCATAAACATCATACTGAAGGTTATTTCGCAGGGACATAATGACCTTATTCAATACTGAAACAATTTCAGGGTGGAAAAAAAAAGTATGAATAAATTATTAAATAAATGCTGCTTATAAAAATAGTGAACTCTCAAGGGTGCGTCTTGGGAGGTTTCATTACAGGAAGGTAATTGTAGATAATGTCATTAATTTGCATGACTTTAAGAGCCATAATGTATTTTTCCATAATATTATTTTCCCTGGGGGAAAAAAAATTATTTCTTCGGTGGCATTTAAAACCATAGCTTTCAGTTACACATTAAACCTTTAATGATACACATGTTCACATAGCAGTAAGGCCCCTAATATACAGTACATGCACTGGTGTCAGACTCAGAGCTTTATGAATTTACCTGAAACACAGTTGACTGACAAGTAAATATATTATTCTGCCAACCTGAAGTCAAATAATAGGAGTATGTTTTTATGTAGTTCTTTATCAAA
>JAQMYK010000009.1:25344332-25354782 GCA_030014345.1 Clarias buthupogon
AGCCTGGCCGGGGAATCGAACCCAGACCCTGGAGGTGCAAGGCGACAGTGCTAACCACTACACCACCGTGCCGCCTCGAAAAATACATAATTATTATAATCATTACAATTATAATCATTATTATTATTTATAGAACTTGCTCGATGTGTTGCTATGTTTGACCTTTAGTACAATTAATTAAGTTTTTTCTTGCTCAAAGGGAAAAAAAATCTCTGTACAAGTCCACAATACTCATTAACCCCATTGCTGCACATTAGAGATACTGTGGAATAGGGACTTTAAAAAAAATTACCAAACATATATTAAATGTTTTTTAATTAACAAGAAATGTTGTTTATTTATTTATTTATTTATTTTGTGTGCCATATAAATAATTTGACTGGTAAATGCGATAAACGCCATTTTCAGTCTTTCCCTCAATCAGGCAAATGATTTTTCTCATTTACAATAAGTTGTCTAGAAAAATAATCTTTAGACATTTAGAATTTTTTTTGGCAAAACATGACAAGGAAATGACTGCATTCCATAGCAAAAAACTTTGATATAACCCAAACAATTTTGACATCATGTTTTGGCTTTTGTGCTTTTTAACACCTTTTTGCCTCAAAGAAACCATACCTGAAATATTTCTTTGAGTTTGTCATACCTTAAAAACTTTTTTTTTTCTCATAACCACCAACATGGATTTATCTCACACTCCAGTCAAATAAAACTTTTCCAGGAATTAGATGTAAAGAAACATTTCAATCTCACTAAAACTACAACGTCAATTTTATGTGTTTGAGTCACAGGAAGCCAAAAAAAAAAACGTTTAACTTTTCAACTACCAGTATTGAATTACCTAGTAGTTCGTACTCGTGGCAGGAGGTGAAGCCTTGAGATGAATCGTTCAACAAGATTATTTGACTCAGCTTAGATAAAAAGCATGAGGTGTCGCATTTCCTGTGTGTGTTTGCCCTACACCGTGTACCGTTCTGACCTTTTCAGTTTTAATTAAAACAGAGAAACGCACAGGATCATTCTCATTAAGCACTCCACAAACCCTTCACTTAAGCCCTATCAGTGACTCAGTGGAGTGTGAAACTGTCCTCTCTAATCAGAGTTACAGCGGCCTCCTGAGCTCTCCACAACGCCGCTTTGATGAAAAATAAACGTGTGTGTGTGTGCGATGCTCTCAGGGAATGAGCGTGTTGTTTTATTAGCAGATCGAGATCAACATTACACACGCAATGTAAACGTTTATGCGATATTCACGACGCTTTGTGTTTATGGGTCGTTATGCCGGAAATGTAGAACGGAAAATAACGAGCGATATTCGCTCTGAAGAGCGGAGATCTGAGATAACTGGGGTTTTATGTGGTTCCTCGGGGATGTGGTTGTGAGAAAAACAGTTGTTATTTTCTTATTTTTAAAAGTAGCTCAGAGAGCAATGAGATGTCGTGGTGGAGAAGGCAGACGGTCGGGGTAAAGCTGTCGGCTTCTACAACATCATGGGATCTTTACATAATTGATAAACAAGTGCAATGTTTCTGATTTCAAAGTCTTCCTTAATTAAGTGTCCTGGACATTTCATTAGTTATGAATAGCTGAGCATAATAGGATTGTAAGCATGCAAAGAGACAAAAAGTGATTGGACCTTCTTTGAGGTCTTGTAAAGAGTAAAGTACGAAACTCATCTCTTTTCAAGAAGCTTTCCATCCCGATATTAACTCCAAATCTCACTTACTCACTCATCGTCTATACTGCTTGATCCTGTATTCGGGGTCATGGGGTCTATCCCAGGAGACTTCGGGCACCAGGCAGGGTACACTATGGATGGGGTGTCAATCCAAAGCAGGGCACACACACATACACACTCATTCACACACTACGTGCAATTTGGAAAGGCCAATTAGGCTAATCTGCATGTCTTTTGGGAGAACCCGGAGGAAACCCACCAAACACACGGGGAGAACTTGTAAACTCCATGCACACAGACCCTGAGGGAGAAATCGAACCCAGACCCTGGTGGTGCAAGGCGGCAGCGCTAACCACTAAGCCACCGTGCCGCATAACTCTAAACAATTGTTGATATTTTTCTATAACTGCACGACATGGAGTGCTCGATCCATCATTCAAGCATCAAGGAATCATACGTAGCTTACGCGTTTAAGTGAGTGTTGTTTGCAGGCTTTTAACTCACTTCATTCAAGTCATCGATCAATTTACAGACACACTAAAGGAGATGATCAGACAGAGTTGTTCTCTAAATGAACTTCACTCCATCTTCTAAAGAACAGCACGATCTATTTTCAATCCTGGACTTCATTATTGGCTGGAGGAACAGAAGGCACTGCAGTGTAATTAGGAACCAGAGCTCAGGTTTTAGAGAGAAAAACTATCCAATCACGCTGTTTATGCGTTGACGCTTTGTCGAGGATTGTTCACACTTCCTCTCCACGCTGGCGTTTAGTGTTAAAGGGACACGACACGTTTTTACGTCTCACGCCGTATCAGCTTGAAGGATTCGATGCTGCATTGTTGTGTTTTGGAAATCTAACAGCTAATAAATATGCCGTGAATAAAAGTAGTGTATTTATTGAGCACCTTAATCTCTCTCTGCTTAAATAAGCACTCATTTCACACCGTGTTACTCAGTAAAAACCAGCTGGATTGCAGATGCCATTTCAGTGAGATAATAGATGTTTGTGAAGCGAAGTGTTCATTGTTTAAGTAGCGTGAAGATTATAAACTCAAATATTAACTCCAGATAAGAAATCAATGGGATGCGATTACAGTGGACGTGGTGTGATTTCTATACATATGAACAGAATTATATTAAATATTAAATTAATTATATTATAGTCTGGTTATATGTATAGAAAGCATGTCATGTACAGTATACTGTAATCACCTCCCAATTTTTCCTTGTCTTGCTTAGATTTTTTCACTTACATTTCGCATGTAGATAAATTACAAGAATATTTACATAATGATTATTTTTAATTGTAAGAGCAAGCTCATTAATATGTGATTTGCATTAAACTGATAATCCAGTTAGAGCTGCTGTTATGGTAAATGAATCAGTACCTTCTGACCAATCAGATTTTGAGGATCTTAATAAAGAAACTATCCTGTTCTGACGGATCTTTAAGCAACAATACCCAACAACAGACTTCATATTTTTAAATGTGAAAAATAAAACATTTTTGCTTTAATCTGTACTGAGAAATATTAAATAATAAATTCAGCCACATGTTAGATAAGATATTCTTAGATATACTGTATCCTAATTCCCACTTTATCAGTTCAGCACCAGTGCAGTCTGTACAAGTGGCCATGTCTTGGGTCTAGTGGGAGGTCCACATCACCCCATGGGTCAAAGTGTTAATTATACTTTCCATTAAACAAAACTGATTTTTTTTTTATCAAGTGGCCAAGCAGCATAAACAGCAGTTAATTAAGCAGCATCTGGCCTGCTTTCTACTTCCTGCTGTTACATGAAGACATGTTTATAAATCACAATGGCCGCCTTTCTCACGGCCTGTCAGCCTTCGAGCAGGTCATTAGTTATGGTCTAGCATCTCGGCTGAATGCGTCCCAAAGCAATAGTGCTGTGTAGTAACTAGGCATGCGAAGGCTTTATAATAATTATTATTATTATTATTATTATTATTATTATTATTATAATAATAATAATAATTTGTGTTCCTTCTGAATGGTTTGTAGTTTGAAATATGAGTTCAAGAATTTTGTGCCAATTTAACGTAAATGTTAAAAAAACACATCTGTATTATCTGCCTTATCTAAAACCATAAACCCCAAACTCATGATATAAACTTACTAAACTTCACATTGCAACCAAACAGCTGATCTGTATTATGTTTTCGATTGTTGATTTATTCTTGCGCTACGTTTCCTGCTTTTCTTCACTCCTCAGTTTGCGTTTACGAAGCTGAGTGTGTTTTTGCATGGAGGCGGCGCTTAGTGCTCATTGGCCACCAAGCAAGTGATTGTCAATTGACTAAACAGGGGTCAAATGTGCTTTATCATTGCATGCGTTTCTTTATAGCCTTGTTATTTTCGTTTCACCAACATAAGGCAAATTTTATGGAGTTTGTTAGTAATTTGCAATTAAATAAATACAGAGTAATGTGTCGAGGCCCTACCTGCCTGTGTGCGTCTCCAGCTGACAAGCAGCACCTCTGAACTTATTATAAAGGGATTTTTTTGGATCTTATGGGGGTCGCTTTTAATCCTACGCATATACTGTAGACTCGCGTGAGAGTGTGAGCAACGCGGCTCACAGTGCTGCTGTTTCTGCACATGAACTAAAGGTCACGTGTGAAGCATAAATCCGTGTTTAGAGTCATCGTAGGAGCAGTAGGCACATTTATGACTTCTCGCATTCAGCCCTAGTAAATCTCGAGATGGGAGAGAGTCTTTTTAAAGGAGTCAATTAACAAGACAATAAAAAAAAACTTTGAAATGTAAAAGTCAAAGCTGTAAAGCTAAACAGTCAACAGTGCTAATTTAATTAAGTTCCATGACTTGCTGAAATTGATCAATTTTAAGATTTAGGATTCAGCACAGCTTTTTTTTGTTTGTTTGTTTGTTTGTTTGTTTGTTTGTTTGTTTTTACTATACACAACTGTGTGTTTGTTAGATGTGTGTGCTGTGATGCTCACATTTTTTGTGTTGATTATTTTCCAAAAACAGCGTGTTCATCCATGAACCTGTGAAATTACAATTTCTGCTTAAACACAAGACTCTGTGAATGACACTGTTGCTATAGAAACAACAAGGTATTACACTCTCGCTTTCTTTTACTCACTCATTCTCTGTACCACTTATCCTGTTCAGGGTCACGGGAGGACTGCAGCCTGTTCCAAGGGACACGGGCCAGTCCATCACCAGGGCACATGAGCACACACACCCTCATTCACACACTACATGCAATTTGGAAATGCCAACTAGCCTGATCCGCATGTCCTTGGACTGTGGGAGGAAACCCAGAGGAAACCCAGCAAACACGGGGAAAACATGCAAACTCCATGCACACAGCGGGAATCGGACCCTGGAGGTGCAAGGTGACAGCACTAGCCGCTACGCCATCATGTCGTCCCAAGGTATTACAAAGTGTTCATTAATACAAACCTGTTTCTACTGTTCTAGAAAATAAATCAATTGCTTCTCCATCCATCCATCTCCAACCACTTATCCAAAGTCGGGTCGCGGGGGTAGCAATTCCAGCAGGGAACCCCAAACTTCCCTTTCCCCAGCCACCTGCTAACTCTTACTGGGTAATCCCAAGGTGTTCCCAGGCCAGTGTGGAGATATAATCTCTCAATCTAGTCCTTGGTCTGCCTCATGGTCTCCTTCTCGCTGGACATGCCAAGAACACCTCCCTAGGGAGGCGCCCTGGTGACATCCTTATAGATGCCCAAACCACCTCAACTGATTTCTCACGGATGACTGAGTTTCTCATCCTATCTCTAAGAGAAAATTCATAGGTGAAGGTTGGAATGAAGATCGACCAGTAGATTGAGAGCTTTGCCTTTTGGCTCAGCTCTCTTTTCGTCACAACAGTGCGGTAAAGCGACTGCAATACCACCCCCGCTCCTCCGATTCTCCGGCCAACCTCAATGTTCTTCCAATGTTCCATCACTCGTAAACAAGACCCAGAGATACTTAAACTCCTTTACTTGGGGTAACAACTCGCTCCCCACCTGGAGTAGACAATCCATTGGTTTCCTGCTGAGAACCATGGCTACAGATTTTGAGGTGCTGATCCTCATCCCTGCCGTTTCACACTCAGTGGCAAACCGATCCTGCAAGCGCTGCAGGTCACAGACTGATGATGACATCAGGACCACCTAATTTGCAAAAAGCAGCAATGCAATCCTTAGCCCACCAAACTGGATACCCTCTCCTCCATGGCTGCGCCTTGATATCCTGTCCATTAAAATCACAAACAGGACTGGTGACAGGACTGGTGACAGGACTGTTGGAGGCCAACACCCACTGGAAACTTGAAGTTTGACTTACTGGTGAGAATTCAAACACAGCTCTGACTTTGGGCATAAAGCAATTGGATGGCTCTGAGAAGTGACCCCCTCACCTCATACTCCCGCAGTACCTCCCACAGGAAATCCAGAGGGACCCGATCTTATGGCTTCTTCAAATACACAAAACACATGTAGAATGGATGGGCATATTCCTAAGCCCCCTCCAGGATTCCTGCAAGAGTAAAAAGCTGGTCCGCTGTTCCATGACCAGGACGGAATCCACAAAGAATCTCGTCCACTGGAGTAAACTCCATTGTCGCGGCACTCAGCCTGGGACTCGTGAGTATTCCCACACCTGCCTGGTGCCTCACACCCTGGGCAACTCTGGAGAAGAACAAAGTTCAACCCCTATCCAGGAGTATGGATCCAGAGCCGAGGCTGTGTGTGGAGTCCCACCAGATCTAATTGATAACGCTCCACCTCCTGCACAATTTCTGACTTCTTCCCCCACAGAGAAGTGATGTTCCACGTCCCCAGAGCCAACTTCTTCCTGGGGTCTGGTCCGTCGAGGCCCTTGGCCTTCACTGCTACCCAAATAACAACTCCTTCTGACCAATCAGAATGCAGAAAAACGGCAGAACTCTCGTAACCATACTCAATAATCAATGTCTCTCTTTTTTGTTTCTTTTTTTTCTTTTTCAGCCCTAACACTCCATGCACTATATTTGAGCCTAAAATAAGATTTGTAGCAGTGCTGACCTTTTCATAACCGAGATCACCTCGGATTGAGAAAATTACAGTGCACTCTACAAATGCAATTAAACCTGAAGCGCACCAAAAAATGTCAGAATACGAACCGGGCAGGAAAGGGTAATACAAAACTAATTGAGTAAAAAAGAAAAAAAAAAACATTTTATGAAGAGAAAAAGAAACATTGTGCTTAATACCAAGGCTTCAGAAAAGAGAAAGTACAAACCCCTGCTCAACTCAATAATCGCAGCATCGTGATGTAGCCGAGCATCTTTTCAGATGCAACACACACACACACCGACACACAGCGCTCGGGGTGAATGAACTGAAATGTAGGACTCATTGAGAGATAGTCAGAGTCTAATGGAGCTCTCGGAGGACGACATGAGTGCTCTATCTCTTCCCCACAGCCTCCACTCAGATGAGTCTCATTAGTGCACACCCAAGATATTATTCACTCTCCAGATTAGAAAACACGCTGTTCACACAATCATGTCGCACAAATGTGTCTGTTTGCTGCCCTCAGCCATTAAAACTAAAGTCATTGTTAAACAGACGAGAACCTGCCACAGGCTCGTCTACATAATTGAGCATAAGATGTGTTTTGTGTGCATGTGTGTGTAAATGTGCGTGTGTACTCGCTTCCCGTTTTTGTAGCGCAAGAAGCTTCCCCTGGAGTTCAATTTGTAAAAAAGGCAATTAAGGAATACAATAGATCTCATCAAGGACACACAGCACCACGCCGAAACACCAAGAGCCGTGGTGCATGTTCGCTTACTGTTCCCCAGTGGGCAGGCACCTATTTTAGGATCCAAACCACAGCAGGCGAGCAGACTTTAAGGCTGATGCAGTTGAACACAATGGCAGCTCTGTCAGAGTTCAGTATCAACAACAGCAGCCGCTCTGTCACACTTGTCTATTTAATGAACTGAGTTTACATTTACACTCTTTGGGGAACGGTTTCAGTTTAGTTCAGGATTCAGAGTTGAAGGTTTCCTCGATTATCTGAAACCTGCGAATATACAACAGACGTACTGTAGAACCATCAACGATAAAAAGCGAGGAGTGGCATGCGGGAGGTGTGATGCTATGCGCCGAAGACTTCAAAGGCGTGAATGGAATGGTGCCCTTTGATCACTGCACTGAGGACAGCTGTGAGCACACTGCTGGAGCTCCTGCGGCACTTGAACTCTCAAACAGAGCCAGATTTCATGGCCCTGCCGTCAAAGCTTAAAGGCAGCTCTGTTTCATGTCAAGGCGTCCATTTCCACCCGGTAAAGCGACCCAGGTGAGGAGTATCTGAGAGTGCCCACCTGCCAGCACGCCAATGAGAGCTGGGAGGGGCCGGTTCAGCCGAACAACAAGAGGTGCTGTCTGAGGAAGCTCACAGGAGCCCCTACCCACGCGGACCCACTCTGCCTGCCGCCACCACTCACCAGCCTGTGCCCGCATGTCTACAGACCTGCATGGCCTCCCTTTTTCCCTTTCTCCCTCTTTGAACCCTTTCCTTCCCCATTATTCCCAATAAACCGACCCCTTTTCCATGAGACCTCGTCTCGTGTCAGTGTTTGTGGTGCCGCCCATGGATCAAACCCATTACAATGTAATGTATGAAATGTAATATGTTTAATCATGGTTTCAATTTTCATCAATTTTTCCCCCTTTTTGCATGAAATTATTGCAGCTTGAGAGGTGTGTCTTAAAACCATGCAGGGATACGAACTTTTTGAACTTTTGATTCGTAGCATGACATAACTTGTTATGGATTGTTATAGTTCTTGGCTAGTTTTGACTGACACAACTAGCAAAGGACTATAAGAAAATACAGTTGTTTTAGTGGTAGTTCATGGCTAGTCAAGTCAGTGGTTACTAGCCAAGAGCTATACCAATTTATAACAAAGTTACGTCATTCTACAAATCATTGCGACAACCACTGCAATGTGATAAGAAGCGTCTAAGCTAAACAGTTATCATTCCACTACGTGACAGCCTTCAAAAAGACATCTCGGTAGCGGGCGGTAGGGAGTCACATGCTACGTTCAGTTGTAATTTTGAAATTATAGCGATTTGTAGAAAAGTTAGTACTGAGCTGAACTTAATATCATTTTCAGTTAAGATGTTACATGCATTTGCAGTCTGCTCCGACATCATCCCTTATTTCACCCAGAGCGAGAGGAGAAAGGGAATATTAATAATGATCAGGCTTTTGTAAATGACACTGCCTGCACATGTAGTTCCTCTCAGAACTTATTAAATACAGAGTACCTGCCATCATTAGCTCTTTCCTAGTCTCTTAGTCACCCGTCACTCTTTTGTGATCAGTATAAATGTTACAGACATTTTTACAGGGTGTGTGTGTGTGTGTGTGTGTGTGTGTGTGTGTGTGTGTGTGTGTGAGGCATGGTGTAGCACTAAATCTGCTCAGAGCGAAATGGTGTACGGATCAGAAGCGAAGGTGAAAAAGTAACACCTGTATACTGAGAGTGATGCTAGTGATGCTAGTGATGCTAAGTGTGTTAGCATCATGCTAACATCGCTGTTCAGAAACATTGATGTTCTAGTGGGTTCTCTTGGTCCCAGTTAATCTTATAACTGCTCTGATATGTCTGATGGCTTATGATGCAACTATAAGCTGGTTAACGCTGGAAAAACACTCCAGAGCTTCTAGGACAGGAGACAGCTCGTCCCAGTGTGAGGTGTGTGAGGTGTGTGTGTGATCAGTAACGGACATTATTGTAAATACGCAGTAAAACACAATGTGCCATGGCTGTGTAGCAAAAGAGCTTGACTGATCATTCAAAAGTTTCTGTAGATCAGCAAATCATGATATGTTAAAGCCTCTTACATGTAGATAAAACATGATTAAAATACACAATGTCACGTTCATTAGAGCAGCAAATTTTTATTAAATAGCTTCCTAATTCAGTTTCTTTATGTTTTAAATCTTTGATCATGAAGCCTGAACTGATAACAGTCAAAGCTGTAATGTGTGTGTGTGTGTGTGTGTGTCCTGTGGTGAAGAGAAATGTGGGTAATTTGAATTTGATACTGATAAAGGGTAGATTTGTCCCAAAGGCAATTAAAGAGGAGTTTACATCTTCCACTAAACTCCTGCCTCTATGCCTCCTTGAAGGAGGCGTGGCCTCCATGTGTTTTTTCCGGCTCGTGGAAGAGGGCGTGGCCTCTCCTTCTGCTAGTCTCAGTAATAGAGGCAGGGCTCAGAGTCTGTCAGTCTTAGGAAAGAAGGCGTGGCCTCTGTGTATGTCAGTTTCGGTGAAGGAGGCGTGGCCTCTCAGAGTCAGTCTAGTGAAGGAGGTGTGGCCTCTGTGTCCGTCAGTTTAGTCAAGGAGGTGTGGCCTATGCGTTGTGTCAGTCTAGTGAAGAAGGTGTGGCCTCCTTGTCTATCAGTTTCAGTGAAGGAGGCGTGGCCTATGTGGATTTCTGTCTCAGTAAAGGAGACTTTTTTGAATTTGAACATTTATATTTTGAAGTTATTTTATCTTTATACATACTGTTTATTTATTTTTAATAATCATTTAATGTAAAGCATTTTTAGATTTTGCCTTCAAAAGGAAAACCGCTACATAAAAAGGATGATTATTATTATTATTATTATTATTATTATTATTATTATTATTCATTATAATTGTATTCCTAATAGTTGTGTGATTGTTCTAAAACTTAGTCTCTTAGAGACTAAGTCTCTAAAAGTA
>JAQMYK010000009.1:25773569-25785403 GCA_030014345.1 Clarias buthupogon
TAGAGAAGGGAATCAAGCCTGCCCGGGGTTCAAACCTGGACACTGGATTTGCAAGGCGACAGTGTTTGTAGTGAGTAACTTTTCATTTTAAATTGCCATATGTGTAAATTTAGATATCACTATGTCTTAATATTTGCGTAGCAATAGGCCTCTCTGGTGGCACTGTGGCGTAGTGGTTAACACTGTGTTCATGTTCTGACCCGTGCTTGGTGGGTTTCCTCCGGATACTCCGGTTGACTTTAAGAGTCCAAAGACATGCAGATCGAGTTAATTGGTGGTTCCACATTCCCCTCAGTGTGTGAGTGGATTGGCAGCCAGTCTGGTGTGTACTGCACCTAATCCCATGAGTCCCCTGAGATAGGCTCCAAGGCCTCCCGTGACCCCGTACAGGAAAAGTACTATAGGGAGAATATAGTGGGAGAGTATGTATCTTTAATATTTAATGAACTAAAGCGCCCACAGTCCCAACGCCTTGCTTTTTACTGGCTCACAAGAAACAAGGCTTGTAAATTCGCTGTTCAAATTTGACCTATAAACTCACTGCAATGTGAAACACCCGCTGGCAGATGCAAGGTGTACTGTAGGTGTTAGCACATGAAAATTTCTATGAGGTGCATAGAACCTTCAATTAGAACTCTCAGGATCTATGTTGATCCATGACATATAGTATCCTGGGAACACATGGGGTGTAAAGTGGAAAGGGTTAAATTGAGATGACAGTCCATGAGAAGGTACCATGCACACTCGTTTAAATTTAGAAGCAATTTAGTGGTCATCAATCCATCCCTTGGAATGATTTTGGAAGGTGTGAGGAAACCATAGAAACAAGACATGATCTACATGCACACTAAAAATTCCTCAAAGACAGGATCCAGAGCTCAGGATAAAACCTGGTTCGCCACTTCCTGCACCCCCCCGTGTTCCCCAGAGAAACCTCATTAATATTAAAGCTAAAGACTGGAAGCTGTATGATGTGGATGTTCTGGGATTCAGTGTCTCACTTTTATTTCTAGACTGCTTAATGTTCAGAAACTGGAATTTTATGGGCCAAGGCTAATTAGATGACATCACCCCTCCCCTGAGATTTAATCCACAGCTCTCACACCACTGGTTCTCAACTGAGCCATAGAGAATTGTTGTATCGCCATGCAAAAGAAACAATATCTCAAACATAAGGAGCTTCACCTTCAATCAATTCCCTCCTCTCTCATTTCTCCATCAAATTCTTGTACACAATCAGACAGCCAACCCACCTCAGGAGTTCCACAAATTGGTGACATTACTCAGATATACAAGCTATTGTTCAGGATGTACAATACAGAATCTGCTCCCTTACTTTGAGTAATTGTTTCTATTATCCTTTCTTGTATTTTCTCCTTCAACATGCCAGCGTTTCACACTAAGCCCAGCATGACAGAGCGCTTCTAGTAGTTAGGCATATATTTTAAATTTCTCCATTTCCACTCAAGTTTTATTATGTTCAGATTTAAATTTTGTATAAACACTGATGGATGGAAACCCCACTTGAGAAAACCTATTTAAGGATAAAATGGCTCTGCCAGCCACATCTAAACTCTATTACGAGTTCTACTAAGACGGTCGAGAAGTGAAAATTGGCAAAGGCAATATAAAAGAGGGCTAGTGAAGTGTTGAGAATTTAAAGATTTATTGCTCTATTTAGAATCAATTTTGTTCATGCTACTAACAGATACAAAAACGACCTGAAGATCCTTTTAATTAAGCCAAACCTTTAACTAGCCTCTGGTTATGTTGAGAACTGTGCTGCATCTCGCAGCTGGAATTAAACTCATTCGTTTATTCTTTCAGTTAGAGTTTCACTCTGAATTCAGAAACAGATCCAGACCCCGTCCTGGGAATACTAGCTGCAACAAAGCAGCAATACACCCTGTATGAGACTTGTCAATTGTAGAGCATACAAAGATTGGTTCAATTTAGATCCAAAATTCCACCTACTGTCATGTTGTCATGTTGGGGGGACTAGAAAACTGGGGGGGAAAGCCACACAACGGGAAGAACAAAAACAGGAGACCGTACAGTGGCCCATTTTAACTATTTTATCCAGGTTAATATTATAATGAATCTGATGCTTATACCAGGAACACACAGGGTCTAAGGTAAGAATACACTCTGGGTGAGACACCAGTCTATTGTAGCATTGTGACATTCAAATATTTGGTGTAATCTAGAGCTACGCTGGAGGCAAGCTGAGTTAACAGTGGTAGTGACCTTCTTTGCCCTCCAGATGTGTCTGACACAACCTGGAGCCATAATTCTGGTTGGTTTTCTCATTAAATGGATTAAGTCTGATCATTGCTGGTATCCTACTTCTGGTTGGTGTTCTGTCCCTTTGAAGGTTCCTTGCTTGCTGCTGAGGATGGTCTGCTTTGAGTGTGGTGTCTGAGGATGGTTCCACCTGAAGACCATGAAGATGACCTTGGACTCATCTGATGCAGGAAGGTTTTTCTATGATGGCTTGTGAATGCAGTCACTGAAATTGTAACTAACTGTTTTGTACCATTGAAAATGGACTTAATATTCATTTAAACACCTTTCCTGTCATAATTAATTAACAACCTTATAGCACACAGATGTAGCATATCAGAAATTTACAGTAGAGTCAGCGATACGTTTGAACTATTAGGAGAACATATTAATACATTGTAGCTGTAAGGCAGTAATGCTACCTGCTGCCACACTGGGATGCCTGGTTGGAAGTGAAGTAGCTTGTCATCATGACCTCCCACTGCAGCTTCTTATGAACGTTGCTAAGAAGAATGAGGAGTTTGTACTGTACTTAAGTGCAAGTGGATTATACTTAGTTGTCCTCTTTGTAGCGTAGGCAAACCACAAAGGCCCACTCTCTACATGTAACCGAGAGTAAATTGTCATTCGCACAAGTGTCTTGGAATCTGTGTAATTAGCGGATTGTTTTGAAAACAGTGCAACAGGGACCAAGATTAGTCACAAACTCAGCATAAATGCTTGCTTGCTTGGATTAAAGAAGGTTTTGTAATAGACATTATAGATGGATTGGCTGTGAATTTCTTAAGCATTCCCTGGAACTGATCTGCTACGTGTATGTGATGTCAAGATGACCTTCAGTCGAATTAAGGCAATTTCATGTCATTTTCTGTAGGCAGGCAATGGAATACATGTTGAAGTGCCATTTATTAGGCAGCAGTTGTTCACCGTCCATCTGCAGAATATCTAAATACTAAATGTAGGTTTCCTGGTAACTAGGTTACCACGAGTGTCATCGAAACAGAGAGGTAAATGTGGAGTTGTGTTTGTTGTATTTTGTTTGCATTTTCTATCACAATTCCTATAAAGGCAATTCCTGTATTGAGCGGTTATCATTATTGGTGACCTTCTGAATAAACCACCAGTTGGAACATTTCTGCTCATGCTACCTGAACAGATTTCCACTTCCTGCAAATTTATAACCTGCAGGTTTTTTTTTTTCTTGGCCCAGCATTATTTTCTATTAATCCATTTTTATTCTGTAAAGATTCATTCTTGTCACAGCTGAGGGTCTTTTATTTTCCCTGCATGCTGAGGCTTTGCTGGTATTGACATTACAATCACTGGGGAGTTAGTCAAGGCAGATATTACTGTTCACATCTTTCTGATCTTGCTTGGTTAACCTGTGAAAAATGAGGCCATGGAGAACCACAGAGAACCCATCAAGACCTAGTCTATTTCATGGTTACTTGGTGATTTTCTCATGGGCCCCTCAGTGCCATGCTGTGTGCTTCTAAATACTACCTCCACTTCAACTGAAGATCGATTTTCTTTAATTTCCATTACATCTTGAGCAGCTTTAGGACCTTGCAGACATTTTAAGTACTCTGGATGCAAAGCCACAACTAAAACCGACCTTGACTTGATTGTCGTAGATGTGAAGAATCTCCACATATGTCCAGTCCTATGACTGATGTCCTTAAATAGATTTTAGGTGGTTAGATAACACTTACTTTCTTTATCTCTACAGAGTGCTACTTTACAAAATTTTGATCTGACCTCCACAGTGCATGTATCATGATGCGCATTTAAGAGTTAAGGGACTGCATGAATGAAAACCACCTTCAATACAGCTTGTATTTTCTCAATATAAGTAATCAGTGCTGCCATATGGATGAGTTAACTCACCGTCTGTCCATTACAGATGTGTGTGGAGACATAACAACTGAACATCATCATTAACATTGATGACACTCTTTTGCACCGTCAGAATGGTCGAGTACATAATATAATATTTTGTAGCAGTGGTGTGTAGTGCTCATTTATTTATCTTCAACAAGGATTTTATCATGGTCAGGTTGATGGTAGATCCAGAGCTTATGTCAGGTGTAAGACTCGAATAACCCCTGGATGTGTGTCAGTCTTCAGTCTTCTAAATTCCAGAATGTTTTTTTTTTATGCTGTTTTTGGGACGTGGAATGAAACAGGAGAATCTCGACCAAACCAAGAGAGACAGAGAACATACAGCTCTTTAAACCCCTGTCAGACTCAAGCCACATTCCCAGTACATCCTCAACCATTTGGGCGAATGCAGGAAGAAATTGGCAGGAATGCAGTAGAAACCAATAAGGACGCACTGTAGTATTGTTTTAGATGTGGCTAGGAAGTAGTATGACCCTGATAAATGCACATTTTCCATTTTGACCGCATTCTTCTATATTTTTAGGACACAATTTGTCAGAGTGTGGCGGGACATTATGTTGACTGTAAGTGTAGCCCGAGGTCAGGGTCGAACCAGGGACCCTTGTGCTATTGCACCCGCATCTGTTTTAGGAACATTTTTGCTTCCTGACAATTTTAGAATTAAACAAATAGTCTTACACAAATGTGGCTAGGTCAAATACTTGCCTTGTATTGTCTGTACATTTCAGAACATTTTGGGATTCCTATAATCCTTTTCACTACCACCACCACTTATTGTCCTTGTGAAACACACTCAGATTCACAAGGACAATAAGAACACCATGATTGTCTCCATCCATGTTGAATAAATGAGGCCATTTTTGTTGTTAATTGCAAAAACAAAACAAAAATACTGAAATGAAGACACTATATGATTTCTTTGCTTCACTATCACAAGGAACGTAATTAAAGAGAGGCTCCATGGAGTGCTGTTTTGATTACGCTTCTACTATATTTGAAAGGCAGTCTTAGTCTTGAACAATCATGGCAATCAGAAATGCTTCATATTTACAGAGACAAAAACAGCATCACACATCATAGGAGCCTAAATAAACATCTCAAAGGACAACCTGATATTATTGATATGACTCCAAGCGTGTGTATGGATTCGTATTGAGTCTTTTTTTTTATTTTTTTTTTTTATAATTAGTGAGGCTCCTTTTAGTAACGACCGACACTTTCGAATAATCAATCACCATCTCATGAGTTTTTCATTTCTCATCTAATTAGCCTGTTTCCTTTCTCTAATTATGAGTTATCAATCTAATATGAAATGAAAGCAGCTTGATTGAATACATCCACCCACAAGCAAATGAAGTCTGGAAAACATTTCCATCGGCAAGAGTTAAACTAATGGCATGTCAGTCAAGCGATAAGTGCGTTCTGCATCTTTTAAAAGCATGAGCCTGTTACAGTGGGAATGTGTGCCGGAGCAGTTATCCCATTCTGTTGTCTTTATTAGGTAGTAATAGGAAAAAAGAGAAAGATTGAAATATACATCTCGAGATCATCCGCACTTAGAGATGCCTCTGCGCGAATGCAGCGCTCTCTATCAGAGCACTCCTTCGCAGCTTGTCTAAAAGTTAATGAGAAGCAGACACACACTTTAAGCGATATATGTGTGGAAACACGACACAGAAACAACTCATTGTTGCAGCACCTGGGAGATCAGGAAGCTCATCAAGTTCTCAAGCTCATGTACTTCTGCACCACGCGTAGCACTCCATCATCGAAGCACACACTGGGCTTGAATACAAGAAGAGTCCATGTAAATAATATACAAAAAGTGTGTAGATGTGTACACGATAGATGTGTAGAGCTGATGTACATGATAGTTTCCTTGGTAACTTTGTAAGTTTAGTTTAGCCTGAACAAAGTAAACAATGTAAAGAAAGAAGAAAGTTTTTGTGTTTTGTTCATCCTGATGCTTTACGTCTAGCTGGAGTTCATGTGATAACTGAGGACAGTTCCACCTAAAACTCATGAAGATGGCTTTTTACAGCATTGGTACATCGTTTATTTTTTCCCCTGACAACTTGGGACTGCAATCACTTGGACTGAAAGTGCAAACAAAATTTGTACCCAAGTCTCGATCAGTTGGTAACCGCAACAAAATGGACTGAACTGAAACACATTTCCTGTTATACTGAAACTGAACTGTTATAGAACAAATTTCTATTATATAGAATATTATACGGAAGAAAGTTCTATAAAGAACACAGGAACACGCAATTTACTGCGTTTATGGTTGTGCTCTTCAGTATCACCCAAATGAAGATGGGTTCACTTTGAGTTTCATTCACACCTCTGGCTTATTCTTCAGGGACAGACATATTTTTCAGCATATATCAAGATTTCTGTAAAGTGCTAAACAGAAAGTGTAATTTACATTAATCACTAATTATAAAATGATTATGGAAAATTGCTATGGAAAACATCATATCCAGTATTGTGTGGGTTAGACTGGATGGGCTGGCCTTTGTTCCTCGCAGGCATGTGTTAGCCTTGGTTTCCCATGATCCTGTCACCAGTTTATACAGATAACCAAGTTCCACAAACATGCAGTGCTTTTATTTACAGAAGTGCAAGCAGCAGCGTCTTCTCAATATAATGAATGGTCAGACACACTATCGGAAGTCTCAGTAGCTCTATGGGGTTCTAGACAGGGGTGCAGGTCCAGTTGGTGTAGTTTGGTGGGGTTGAGACCTTGTGGTCACGGCCTGGCGAGCCGAGAAGGCAAGCTGCGGGAGCAGAAGGCGCTTTGGACGGGGAGCCGGCGGGGTGCGATCAAGGGCATACTGCACACTGCTTTCTTCAAGGCGACGTCATTCCATAGTTCTCCCAGTCTGTGAACACAGGAGACAAAATAAACATGTGTACAGAATGAACCTACTCACCAGACGGAGCTTCCATAGACCTTTAATAGGTTGTGTATAACAGCGAGGTGGCGAGCCATAATCAGCGTCCAGGCCTGGTAAGTTGGAGTGCCTCGCCCCTCCCACACAGAGGAGCTGTCCAAGGTTCAGAAAAATCTATGAATCCTCTTTGTAGTGTTCGAGTGTGGAGCTGTCCAATGTAAAGAGGAACTGCTTTTCAGTTCCCCATCTTTAATTAATAAATGTTAAGGCACTGCTGTTGTTTGGCATTGCTTAACTGATGCTACTGTTCTTTTTCATGATTTAGACAAAGAAGGAACTATGAATAAAAACTAAATAAGTTATTGTAAAACCATATTTCGATGAGATGTGTTGATAGAGTCATAGGGTGAGTTCTTATTTTACAGCTGAACCTGCGTGACTTTATTTTCATCCAGATTAGTCATTGTTTTTCTCAGGCCTCCTCTCAGAGGTTTAGTCAATAATTGTTTTTCAGTCTTTCTACTGTATAATATGTTAGGAAAAAAATATGCACAGATATTGCATCATATTTAACATCCAATACCACTGATTACAGAAGAGACGTGATTCTTTTTTGGGAAGGAATGCCTCTCATTCTTGTTAAATTTGATAACAGCTTTAACAAGCTGTAATTTTCCTCTAAACCTGAGGGAGTGTTTGCTGAACAGGTGCTGTTTCTAAAAGCGTACAAAAAGCTGGCACCTCTTTCACTACTACACATCCATGTTACCAACTCACTCATAATGAATAATTATCACGGGAGACGGATGGCAGGATTCCTAAATAGGTTGATGGATTATTCCATGCTCATCTGCCCGGCAGCTTGTAAGTGATTGTAAGTAATCTCTGCTCCCAGGCCGTGTTAAGGAAAAAGACACGGTGTTGTCACGCTTGAACTCAATCCAGCAAGGACGAGTGATTCAGAGGCACATCTAAAGCGATATACTCCCAGCATGATGCCTACTGTTTGGCAATTGTCTCTTTCGGATGAACTAAATAGGAACAACCAGCACGCTTTATTGCTTATCTTCACTCTTGTTTGTTTTTCCCCCTGGTATGTAATATGAAAAAGAAATCAAATTATTCATGAGGTGTCATCCGTAGAAAAGTGTAGGAGAGGTAGGATATGTTTAAGCAAAGTTAACAAAGGACATGTCAGGTCAGGTCCTCATTCAATTCTATTTTAACAAAAAAAAACTTTGACCCAAGAGAGACCTCAATGACAAGCAAATGCGTCATGTTGCCCTGTTTTATGCTTTGCACTTATGTACTGTAAAACTCCCTGGAATTCTGTTGAAATTATAAGCACATGCATTCGATTCTGACAACGAAGAAAAATTTACAATGACACACAAAATAAAAAATAAATCAATAAAAATAAATCGCTCTCAGGAGCTCAGTGAATTCCAGCGTGGTACTGCGCAATAAATCCAGTCGTGAAATTTCCTCACTACCAAATATTCCACAGTCAACTGTTAGTGGAACTGATTGGAAACGGCAGCAACTCAGTCACGAAGTGATAGGCCATGTACTGTAAACTCACAGAGCGAGGTCATAGAGGTCACCAACTTTCTGCAAATCAATAGGGTTAAGGTCAATAGCTACAGACAACTTTATGTGGCCTTCAGATTAGTTCATGGGTTTCCATGGCCGAGCAGCTGCATTCAAAACTTACATCACCAAGTACAATGCAAAGCATCGGATTCAGTGGTGTAAAGCACGCCAACCCTGGACTCTGGAGACGTGTTTTCTGGAGTGACGAATCACCTTCTCTGTCTGGCAATCCAATGGACGAGTCTGGGTTTGGCGGTTACCAGGAGAACGGTATTTGTGGAGGGGTGGATTATGATGTTTGGGTTGTTTCAGGAGTTGGGCTCGACCCCTTAGTTACATTGAAAGGAACTCTTAATGCTTCAGCATACCAAGACATTTTGGACAATTTCATGCTCACAACTTTGTGGGAACAGTTTGAGGACAGCCCTTTCCTTTTCCAACATGACTGCGCACCAGTACACAAAGCAAGGTCCATAATGATGACTGAAGTTTGTATGAAATGTGAATGTGCATGAATCAAAGTAAGATTGTCCCTGATGAGAAAGCCGAGGGCAACAGCGACAGTGTCAAGGAAAAACTCAGGAGGGCGGAAGTTCAATATAACAGTTGATGTCTTTTAGTTAAATTGGAGTCCAGTTTGTTATTGGAGGCTCAGGACCGTCTTCGTGGTAAAGTGGAACCGTCCCCAGTCACCACATGCATCCCAGGCAGACCACACATGCAACGAGATCTCCAGCCAGAAGTGGGGCACCAGGACGGGTCAAACAGGTCCAGAGGGCAGAGGGGGTCTGGATCACTGGCAGGTCAGGAGCAACATGTGTAGCTCGACAGAAATGTCATGTGAAGACAGATGAGCAAATACTTTTAATAAATCATTAAAAAAGTCTTGGGAAAAGTCTTGAAAATTCTTGAGTGCCCTATAAAAGGTAAAAATTTTAATATAAAAATGTGCAAAAATTCAAAAGATGCAAAAAAAGAAAAAAGGAAAAAACATTTCACAGAAGTTATCAAATATGGTTCTTCACCCAAATAAACGATAAACTTTTATAATAAAGTCTCCAGTTTGTAAAAGTAGACATTCTCTCAATTCAGAACTCCAAACATCATCTGCCAAAAAACGTGTTTATTTGAAAGCATACTTGGCTCCTCAGCTCCTGGCAGGGAAAGTCAAGAACCTCATGGCTCATCTATATTCTGGGGTTGTGTTTGTTAAATGTCCATGAACAAGTTTTGTGCCTTTGTGAACCACCTGTACGCATTAGAAAAAAATGCTGCTTATCAAACATGTGCATGTCCAGCTGAACACAAATACAAACTTCACTCTACTGCAAATAAATGCTCTCAAAATTGTTACACATGGGGGAAAAGTTCACTTTGAAAGGGAAAGGTGTATGCAATCTATTTCATTTACATTGTATATAAAAGCAGTTGTGATGGAAATGGAGTGAAAATCCATCATACAATAATTTTAATCTTTTTTTATTTTCATATTTGTAAATTTAAGGTCCCGCAGCGAGAGCGCATGTGAACATGTGCACAAAGCATCATTTTTGACTTATTGTTGGTGCTGTTATACAAGTTCTCAATAACATTTGCCCAAATCTAGAACAGAAAGGACTTAAGTGGGCACAGTGAAGTTATTTGCGTTTTGTTGCCTTCTACAAAAATGGGGTTAGTCGATGGCAAATATCAAATAAAATTGCACTGGGGCAAACTGAATGGACTAATGATCCACTTGTCATCAGCAAAGAGTTTTCTGTTGTCCCTAATAACATGCCCCTCTGTGCAAAGCTGAAAGTCTTCAAGTCATTATCCCAATCAATCTGTAGATGTGCCTTTTATATGATTTTAGTTTACATTCTTCATAGTGAGCATCACAGTCAAATACATTCTGCTACCACTTGAGGTTTTTGAATGCACATTGTGAGGAGTAATTCTAAACTTACAGCACATCCTCATGCCTCATAGAATTAATAATCAACCTCCATAGCATAGTACAGTACTGTAGGTACACCTTGCTAGTAGTGTGTTGGACCCCCTTCAGAACTGCCTCAATTCTTCATGGCATAGATTCAACAAGCTGCTGGAAACATTACTTAGAGATTCTGGTCCATATTGTCATAACTGCATTTCATTGGCTCAGTACGTGTACGTTGCACAATGACAATAAAGTTGACTCTAATCTCTCGCTAATCTCTAATGACAGCATTATGCCGTAGCTGCAGATTTTTTTGGCAGCACCTTCATCATGCGAATCTCCTGTTCCATCAAATACTAAAATGTGCTCTATTGGATTAAGATCTGGTGAATGTGAAGGCAATTTGAGTACAGTGACCTCATGACCAATGTTCAAGAAACCAGTTTGAGCCAATTTTAGCTTTGTTACATTGTGTGTTACCTTGTGGTCATTAAGGGACGGTTCCAGTTTCAAGGTGTTGTGTAGTGAAAGAGGTTCTTCAGCATACCTCAGTTATAACAAGGTTTTATTTGAGTTACTGTTGCCTTTCCATCAGCTCAAACCAGCCTGGCCATTCTCCTCATTGGGCCATACTCAGCCCAGTCCTTCTGGCACCAACAACAACAATGAAACACCCAAAGTCATTATGCGGTTTGAATAGATTATCTTGGTGATGTCCACGTGCCTAAATGCATTGATTTTCTGTCATGTGATTTTAAAATGACTCTTTTGGACATTAATCTCTATCTTGTTGTGAAATTAACACAATAAAGCAAACTCAGTTTAGCAGTTTAATGCAAACAAATGCATTCCTGAGTCTTTATTCTTGTAATGTGCTTTTGTACCCAAGAATTTACTGATACCGTTGACTCTTGATAGCTTATATGGTTCACTATTGGGTCTGCACTTCCTCATGCAGGGAACATCTGATTGAAATCGCTCAGAGGTGCGCAAACAGAAACAGATCCGAGTTCATCAGTTTACACACAAACACAGATTTGGATTATTTTGAACAATTCTAGAACTCTTCTCAGAATTTTTAAATATATATAAAAAGATGATGTGCTGTGGCGGTGGTGTAGTGGTCAGCACTGTCGCTTTGCACCTTCAGGGTCTGGGTCCGATTCCTGACCAGGCTCGATTCCTGTCTCTGTGCATGAGTTTGCATGCCTAATGCACGTTCACGCAGATGAGCAGGGACC
>JAQMYK010000009.1:26215523-26226722 GCA_030014345.1 Clarias buthupogon
AATTTTATGTATTATTTTTTGGGGCTGTAGAACGAATTATTTCTTTTGGGAGAATTCGATTTGGTTTACGAGTGTTTTGAAATATGAGCCTGCTTCCATTACAAATTATGCTCATAATCCAAGGTTCCACTGTATATTGAATCAAGTCAAATAACCTACAATTTATGAATATAGGATTTTCAATTTCTTGTTTTGTTAGATGTAAGCCTATTTTTCCCTGAAAAAAAAACTTAAAATTTTGTGTGTAAAAACTTGTATAGAAATAAGCTTAATAATAATAACATAAGAAGATATGTTTAACTAGAGTTAAGATATTTTGACTTGATAATCACTTTTTGCAATGTACATAAATACATTCGGCAATTATATTGATAACTGAAAGACAAAACTACATGGACACGACAGAAAAAAACTTTAGTGACCTTTAATCAGAAGTACTGTACCTAGACTTACTTAATAAGTAATCATGAGAAGCGTTCTATTCACTTTTGGAACAAATTAAGTAGGTACAGAAGAAGAAAATGATAGCTACAAAGGAACTGTCCCATGTCAGTCCAATTTAGCGATGCATGAAATAAATTACAGACGGTTATACTTCTTAATAGAAATTTCTTCATGTCTATGTGATTACAGCAAATGGGTTGAATTTTGTACTCCAAGTGAAATCGAAACTAACAAAAAATTAAATAATTTGTTTCTTCATTTCCACATACAAGTGAAGGAGATGTACTAACAGCTCTCCTTTTTTGTCCTTGCATGACTTTCAAGTCCTAACTTTAGGTTAACTTGTCAAACTGAAGGCAACTATGGTCCTGCAGGTTTGTCTTGAGCCAAACTTAAACTCATGCTAAAATCGCACGCCGGAATCAAACCAGTATCAGATGGTTTCCGGGGCCAGACACGCGATCTATCACTATCTACCATCTCTAAGTATCGAGTAGTGCTGGCTTGCTAAGCACAACCCCAAGCCATTTCTGATATGGCCATGCAATGTGTGAGATCTCCCCATCTGATACCGCACTACTCCCTGCAGAGAGAATCGCAAACATGAAATATTTGAGCGAGTTGGGGTTGGAGTCGGAGGGGTCTCCAGTGAGTAAAAAAAAAATATCTGAGGGAGGATTGTATTTCAGAAATATGTTCCTCAAATCTGCTAAAACAGCAAACTTTTTTTTTTCATGATGCCTTTTTTTTAAAGTATTTAACACCTAGTCATAGTAAATTCTGCTCTGTTCTCATCAATAAACTTATGGTGTATCAAATTGAACAGGTTACAATGAAGTGATTGATATCTTTATATTCAGAAGTATGATTAAGATCAGTATTTAATGAAACCCAGTTGTAACTTTGTGTCCTTTATAGTGAAGAAGGTGTGGTCTTCGTGGTCACTGTCTTTTGGAGAGGCCATTCCTACCATGAACCTCTCCTACCAGAGACCATGAAACCATGTTTTGTTTTTTTGCATGGTAGAACATGGAGGCTATACTTTCTTCCTTGGAACTTTGCCTATTTGTCCAAATAAGGAGATGTGGTCTCACTCTGAAGTAAGGAAGCATGGTTTCATGGCCTCTGTGCACCATTCAGACCAGGTGAGAGTAGAGTACATACAGAGGCCATAAAACCATGCTTCCTTACTTCAAAAAGAGAGGAGTGGCCTCTGCAAAAAACAGTCCAAGTCTCCCAGTGGGACCTCTGTACCCATAGGCTGATGTAGAGGAAGTGTGGTCTCAGTGTCGTGGCCTTTGTGAGCTCTGAATGAGTCCGAATGAAGAAGCATGGTTTCAGTGCCCGTCATTCCCAGTAAAAAGGAGTGTGGCCTCTGTGCCCATGACTGTAAGTAAAAGAGGTGTGGACTATTTGAAAGTGTCCTCTGTGAAAGACATTAGGTAAAAAAGGCATGGGGTTAGTGAATGTTATTCCTCATGAAGGAGGTGTGGCTTCTGCGTCCATCAGACTTAGTGAAGGTGACACAGCCCCGCGTGCGTGTCAATCCCTGTGACCGAGGCACGTCCTTTGTGACGTTCAGTTCCAGCGACGATTTCATTTAATAAACTCAAATGTTGCACAATCCTGAATCACGCTGAACTGTGATCTGTTGTAAATTAAAATGATGGTGTTCAGTTCAACCCTTTGCTTAGGTTTAAATTGAAAAAAAAGGGCATCTGTATCTACAGTAGGGAGCGAGAAAAAGGGCAGCCAACTGCGAGAGCCTCGCTCTGACATCCACGAGTGAACTGGGATGTGTTATTCTCCAAAGCCTGATATTTACTGCTCACTCAGGATAACTTCATGGCTAGTTAATTAGCGCTCGGTGTATTGGCTTGTATCCTGCAGCCCGCAGGCCAAGTTCACCACCACCACAGAAAACAGATGTGCTCGTGTGTGAATGTGTTTGTGTGTGGTGTGTGTGTGTGTGTGTGTGTGTGACACAGAGAAAGAGAGCTAGCATGTGTACATACTTACACTTCAACAGTCCAACTTTCTGCTGTTCAACTCAGCTATGATTCAAACCACACACACACACACACACACACACACACACACACAGAAATAAACACATGGGATCTGAGTAATCCCAAAAAGGAGGTTGTAATATTAAAATCTGCAACAGGAGAAAAATACCACACGTTCCAACTTTTCACTCGTACTGACAGCGTTTTAAAATTAGTTTCGAGTGTCATCGCGTGTGTTTCAGATCCGCAATCAAACCTGAAACGCGTTAAGACGGCTCCAAGTTGAACACCGCAACAGAAAGACGGGCTGTTATGGCATGGGATGAGAAAACGTGATTATCAAGCTGTAATTTCTGCAAAACAGAGCCTCGGTTTTTTTTTCTCACAATGTGAAATAGTGAAGGAATGCCAAGAGACTTGTAGATGAAGGGATGGTGGGGAAGCCTGCGGTGCTTGGAGATCTGTCAGTGTTTGCAAACAAGTTAATTCTTTAAAGATGGATGCACAGGGCTGGTTGATGCTAATAATATTTTAGCAACTTTTATAAACTGCAGAGACAAAAAGGTAAAGAGCCGGGTAAAGGGCTAGGATTTGAGCTTGTGATAATCTTGGCGTCTGTGTTTGTGTCTGCGTGAGTCTTTTTACGCTCTCCCAGGTCATGTGACTGTACACAGTGTGTGTGATGTGATATTCGTATTTATACAGGTTGTCCCCTACTTATGAACGATTTCTGTGCTAGGAACATGTTCATAAGTCGGTTTTGTTCGTAAGTGTATATGAAATAACCCCCCCTTCCTCCTCTCCTGTCGGGGTGATTCTTTTCAAAGGTACGCGCGCACACACACACACACAGATATAGACTTTACTTAGACTGCAAACTAAGGTTGTGAGGGGAATCCCGGAAGCCATTTTGTCCATTGTTTTCCACTGTATTGGACTATGAACTTAGTTTTGTTGAGGACTTTCCGAAATTAGGATTATTCTCCATCAGGACAGCTTTTTCTATCATCGTGCACCCGGACTGATTCATTGAAACCGGTGAGGATGACTCATTTCGCCCGCACCTCCACACACACACACACACAGAATATACCGGACGTTAGACATTTTATAGATTCACTTATACACTGAAAATATTGTATATAATTGCAAATATTGTAGTCTGGTGCACTGTTTGTTGGCATCTACAAATGTTCGTACAACCACGGTCCGTTCATATCTGCGAAAATTCCTAATTAGAATTAAGGACCAGGAAACTCACTCACTCTCCCAATATTCCACAAGCACACACTTACCAGCAACCAATAATTCTAAACTTAAATGAGACCAATCTGTTTGTACAGAATGTACAACGCTAAGAGGTCGGAGGCCACTTGTATCTGTGTGTGTGTGTGTGTGTGTGTGTGTGTGTGTGTGTGCGTGCGCGCGTGTATATGCCAATAATTTCCTATAAATAATAAATACATGCAAATCATTTGAAAGCTTTGCGCGCATGTGTGTGTGTGTGTGTGTGTGTGTGTGAGGAGCCGACTGTATTAAGACGTCATGGAGCCGTTACCATCAGGGCTCTCAGGGTGTGGTGTTTGTGTTACAGACAGAAAGGGGCCAGGTTTTGCTTATATGTAAGAAACATGCATGACGTTATCACCTCCATCATCTTCATCACTTCCTGTTTATCATATACACACACTGAAACCTGTGTGCATTTGGGTGTGATGTCACGCTCAGAGTGCAGACCTTGTTTATAAATAAGCAGTGTGTGTGTGTGTGTGTGTGTGTGTGATGTCCATTCACTTCCTGCTTTCCTATATGAAAGTGTGTTGCTGTGTGAAGTCACATTCAAAGTGTCTACATGTGAACTTGAAAATATTGTATATAATTGTAAATATTGATATCATTTCATGTATACATGCTGCTATTTTGCATGTTCATGTACGTGTGTGTGTGTGTACCTCGTGGACGGAGCGTGCAGCCGGTTTGTCCTGCTGGTTGGCGAGGATGAGGAAGGGCAGGGTGCAGAGCTGTGGGTGCTGCAGGGCCGAGTGGAGCTCCGTGCGCGCTGCCTCCAAATCCTCATCAGACGAGGCGCTGTCTAACACAAACACCACGCCCTGAGAGCCCTGATAGTAACGGCTCCAGTACTTCTTAATGGAGTCCGCGCCTGAAAAATGCACGCGCACACACACACATGCGCACGTTTAACCGAGATCCTGAACTCCTTTGTAGTAAGAAAGATTACTTCTACACACAGACTAGAGCTTTACATCCAGTCTAATAGTGTACGTAGTCTGATGCTTCTTCAGTTTCTCTGATTTAAATCCTACATACGAGATGATGTTTCCTTTTCCTGTCATATCCTGTGATGAAAAACAGAGCTTAGAAAGAAGTTTTAATTACTGCGATTAAAATGTTATTTCATACATTTTAGCTTTCTTCTTTCCAGCGTTGAGTTTTTGCTGTTAAATCATTTGTAAGTTTTGCCACTTTGTTTTAGTCCATGTTTTGTTCTCACTTTTAGTTTGCAATTTACACCCTATGACACTCTGAAGAACTAAATCTGCACTTTCCCCTTTATATTAACCCCAAATTTAACTTTATCCAATTCCTATTTATTTTAAAATAAACCCTAAAAATATGTGTAGTGCTAAAAAGTTACACACAACATCTTGGCAGCTCAATGGTGGTGGGAAGCACAGAGAAAATTTCGACATAACCCCAGCATTAGCATGACTGGAAAATATTGAGGAAGGACAAAAATAAATAAATAAATACAAAATAAAAAATAAAACAGAATTCGTGTTTCCCAATATTCACTCCGGCTCTTGCGCTATGTATTTTTATGACTCCAAGCCGATGTGCCAGCTCCAGCTCCGGCTCCGGCCTCGGCTCAGGGGGCCTGCGTGAAGGGGGAGTTCGATCCAGAGGAAGAGGTTCTTGCCGCTGCAGCGTGTTTTCTTTAAAGCCGACCCTGAGAGAGTATTAAAACGATTTCTTCTGATGGCCAGTCTACAGCACAGTTCAAATGCGCCCGCTTTTACAGTGCACATATGGTTTCTCTTGCGCCGAGCAATTTCTGAAGGGTACAAAAATGTGGCCACCAAGACGCACAGACGCAGCATGGCTTTGGTTAGAGGGAGTCGCCAAAAGGGAGGGGTGGGATGCTGGTAGGGGGGCGCCCCGGACCCGAAACTGTGAAGAAACGAAGCCCGAAGCGCCTCTGACCTCTCCCGTCCCTCAGAAAATAATGAAGTGTATTAATCACAAACTCGCTTCAGCTCTGTCCGTTTACGTGGAGTGACAGCTCCACAAAACATCTCCAGACCAGAGCTAGGCATCCTCCTTACGCTCCATGGATTTATTGCTGATTTTACTTAATTTATATTTATATATTCTTTCTCAGAATTCCTGCATGTGGAGAGCACTAAAGGAAGGAACGGGATCGGTTAGCGTGATCTCACTGACGTGATTTAAACCAGCTCCAAGAGGCTTTTGGTGGAAAGCTGCAGGATTTTGTAAAGCCGTTTTTGATATACGGAGCCTTTTGTTGGACTTTCGTCTGATCCAACCTGCGACCTCGCGAAAAGCTCATAATGGAATGATGAACCCGACTCAGGTGTGTTACAGCACTTACGTACTGCAGCGAGCAAAGCAGAAGTGGACAAAATATAATGTGATTAGCAAGTATGAGCTCCAGTGTAACGTCCGGGTGAGGAAACCTAACAGACTGAAAAACAGGAGTTAAAAAAATTGTAGATTCAAAGTTTATTGACTTGCCTTAACTGTAAAACAGGTGAACTGATTAATAATATCTACAATGTAATAAACATCAAAAAGGTGCCAGGTCAGTTCACAAAAGGTTACCTATAACCACGAATCAAATCCCTTTTAACTAATTACACAAAAATTCCAGGCAACTATCCAGCTTTTAGAAAATGAGTGTATTCCTTATTTTGGTAAGACTGTCCCTCATCTACTTAAAATCGGTCTCGGTCGTACTTCAGTCAGTGTGTGTAGCTTGTGCATTATTGTTCATTCTACCACCATGAAGCGCATTAATTTGAAAAAGAGCTACCTAACAACAACAACAAAAAGTTTTGCTATAATAATAAAAAAGCAGAAAAGTATTTTTTTTCTATTTGTCAAGCTACGAATATAATGTGAAAAGCCCAGACACAAAATTTGTTTATCCAAGTTTAATCATTTGTTCCTCACTAAAGGCAGAGTTATACTTGTTTTTAACTTTATGATTGATTATTTAAGATGGCTGCTACGTCTTTCCTGTTGTCATTTGAAGCCTAGCGTGCGTACATCCACAAATTAACACTACAAATCTACATGAGGGCAATACCGGTGTAAATAGTCGGGGCGGTATAGCACATGTGACTTTGGCTTCCCCACAGAATAAACAAGCTCAACTGTTATCATCCATTCATTTTCCATACCACGTATCCGCTGTACGGGCGGGGGAAGGGGGGGGGTCGAGGGAGTTGAGAGGGGAGACCCATTACATAACACAGGCTTGCATTCTGATGTGATATTCTAGGCCATTATTAAGTATCATCACTAGCCAGATCTCGTATTTGAGTCAGTAAACGAATCCTAAAAACCTCTAGTCACCTTCAAACCTACAGAACACTAAATTTTCGGGCTTGTGCTTTGAAGTGTAGAGTTTTTGATTTGAGATGCAGCTCACGAGAACAATCATGATGACAAGATAAGTTGCAAGAGAAACAAAGCTTGCCTGCAAGTTCCCCTCGAGAACCTAATAAACGGAGACGTTTTGGTGCTGATGAGCCGTCTACTTGGTCGTCACCTTTATGTTTAATCCTCCAGAAGTACATACGGTACAGAGGTGAGTGTGTCAACTCTGCACTCCCGTGCACTTCAAGTTGTGCGTCAAGTACAAAAGTTTAACGAAAGACCAGGAAACTCTCTCACACTCCCATTGTTCCACAAGCACACATTTTCCAGCAACCAATAATTCTAAACTTAAATGAGACCAATCTGTTTGTACAGAATGTACAGTGCTAAGAATCATAAATCTCCTTTTAGGAGTATGTCAAGAAATTTTAGCGAAGTAAAATTCGAATAAGCGCCAAAAATGACAGAGCAGTGCCAGCAATTCCAACTGAATGCTTAACCATTAATAATAGCGTTTATGGTTTATTTACGTGATGATATAAAGCGGTTTTGTCCCTCGCTGCCGCTTCATGTTACCACTTTTGACTCGGAACAGATGAGACATAGGTTTTGAATTTGTAGCAGAGAATAAACGCATACTTCTCCGTCCATTCATCCTTAAACATTCTGTTTTCGTCACTGATGTCTTCAGTCCATTAATCAGACCACAAAGAGTAAATAAAATTCAATACAAGTCTGTATTAAAAAAAAAAAAAGAAAATCTCTCTCAATTTTCTGCCTAGAGCATAATAAGTTTCATAAATGTATAATGTGGTTGGCCAAAAACAGAAAACAAAAAGTAAAAGCCAGGTTTTCATATACCTTAATTTCTCCAGTTTGATCTGCTGAAATAAAATAATGGGAATACTAAGCTCTGTCCTACCTCACTAGATGTTTTAGGTCTGAAATGTGTTTGTTGGTCTTAATTTTTGTTTGGATGCTAAACCAGAGTTAGTGCTCTGTATATTTTAGTGCTTGTTGCTGGCAGTTTAAGACATTGAAGAGTTCAAATTAGAAACTAATTTAGTAAGTCTCTCTTTTTTTGTAGACTAGTTGGTGACTTTTTTTTATGTAATGAAGATTTTGCAACAATGCCCTGAGACTGGTTTGTTACCAAAAAGCAGGAATTTCCCCCCGCCTCCACTTATTTGCTCCAGATTAGTCATGATTGGTCCATCTTTCCGTCACTGCTGGACTGATGTTTTTAATGTATGCAAGGACAACTCTTTCACTAATGTTTTCATCTCATTATTCTTTTTTTTTCTTTTTTTTCCTCCTAAACAGTCTATGGATTTGGACCTCAGACAGAGGATCTCCAGGATCTTCAGGTCTGCTGATTTTGGCTGAACCTCAAAAAGGTCACAGTGCTTTTGCAATCAATACCCCCGAGGCTGCTCTCATTCCACTATTCAGTGCTTGTCGGATTATGCTATTCCATTCATCTGTGCTGATGGGCTCGGCGAGTCATCGCTTTCACTAGCGACCAGGGAATTTCTTTCAACATCCTCCACCCTTTGGCTCACCGTAGTGAAAAACTTCACTAGATCTAACCTCAAACTCTGTTACTGATTAAGACTTTCTGTTTAAAGCCCCCAGGAAATCTAAAAATAACTGCTGACTTTATGATGTCTACATGCCAGAGGTCATAATCTTGGGTAAAGCTTGCCTAAGTTCTCACCAACCACACAGCTGATGTTGCTTATTCCTCCCACAGTGCTTTTATCAAAACTATGCATTCCTGCTTGAATGGTGTCTTGCTCAAACATCGCAGCTCAGCCAGAGAAATCAAACACACCACTATGAGTGGTCGATATTAAATAAATAAATCATATCACGATTCTCAAAAATCATAAGGATCATAATATTTAAGTTTGCTAAGAAACTTCCAGCGAAAAAAAGTGCGTTTTTAAAAACAGTTTTTTCAACAAAAAAAAGTTTATTCATTATATAAAATGAAGGACATTTTACACCTTTTGAACTTAAGGCATCATCAAATCTGCTTTATAAAAAACATAAGACATGCTATAGTAGATATCTCAAAAATCCTGTGTAAATTAAATTGACGTTAAATTAAAGTGACGTTTATAATTTTGGTCATTTCTTAAAAGAAAACAATATATAAAAAGTTTTACTTATTTTCTGTATTGCTTATTGAATACTTTCTTTTGTAAAGTATTTTTTGCAAGGTGCCGATAATTCTGTAGAACATTAACTTATAAAATGATTACACTAGGCTAAGGTTTTGCAACTCCTTTTTTATACAGTGTCAGTTTTTGTAAAATTGCTTAGTACAGTATAATCTCTCCATTTATATTAATTTCCAACCCAGTTAAACGGATCTCGGCACGTTCTGCAATGCGTTCTTTATGAATTCCCTTTTATACTAACTGCTCATAAGTTTTTAACATGATATGTTGATTTTCTTTGCGCACTCTCTTCTACTTGTTTGTATATTACTTATATTTCTTTACATTTTATTTGTGTTTCTTATCAGAACAAGAGTGGACACAACACACAATCTTGGGGTGTGCCAATACTTGAGTGTGATGGAGAATGGAGATAAATTAGTAAAGGGCTAATTTTAACTCTCTGCAGGCAGTTCTTGAGGAAGTCTTTGATGCCTGTGCTGATGATATTAAATGATGAGATGTAGTAAATGAAGAGCATCTTCACATAGCACTCTTGAGGTTCCAGGAGGTTCTCTAGATTGTGTGAGTTGCGATGATGGTAATCACGTCTTCAGTGGCTCTATTAGCTCTATGAGCAAAGTGATATGGATCAAACAAGAGCGAGGCTGGATTTAATGTGGTGCAGGACTAGTTTCTCGAAGTACTACATAATCACTGGGGTGAGTTCAACAGAGACTGACATTTCAGGAAAAGAGGTCATAGTGGCTGACTTATTGACAGGGAAATGTTAAAGACCTTTGTAAAGACCCCGGCAAGCTGATCACCGCATGCCCTGAGCCTTTCTTGATAAGAAAAAAAAAATAATAATAAAAAAATCTGAGGTCAGACTTAGACCAAGTCCAACGCAGTGTAACATTCCTGATCCTCAGCAAGCTCTCACATTTAAAATATGTTTACTCTTTTATTTTCTGTCTTTCTTTCCTCTTATCTACTCTCCAGCATTCTTCTGGAGATGACACTGTATCTCAACAAAGGCATTATGGCTGAGAGTAAAGATAAGATTTTAGATTGCACTTTGCCTAGTTTCCTTTCTGAGCTCCATCCTCTGAAAGCCACATTCATAAATACAAAGCAGCTGTAAGCCTAGCCCTTTTATAAGATTTCTATATTAAGTCACTACACGAAAGTCCGAAACCAGGTTATCTACCATTTACAAACATCTGCTGATCCTCACGGATCCACTCAGCAGCATCAACAGCATTTCCCTGAGCAGCCATGATGAACATTACAATAATGTACTTCTAATCTCCGCGACAATCCTATATATAAACCTACTTAATCCCCAACTGACAGTCACGTTGACCTGTTCAGCTCTTCTTACTTCTCAGATGAAGCATCTTTCCATCTTTCCTAACATTCTGTTCCTGTCACCTCATTACTTAGCAATTTGTTTCTGGTTTTATACTTTGTTGATTAAAAAAAACAAAAAAACTCTGGCCTCCATCAAATCCATGAGCAACCAAAACCTTTCATTAGCAGTATTTTTATACAGGAAGGGGAAAAAATGTTGTAGCATCTCATTAACAACTGTCACAATCTGGATTCTATACAGCGGGCAGTCATTTCTTAGTTTTTCTGGTTTTGATACAAAGTAATGAACTGAAACAGACCTTTTCATCTTTTTACATGTCCTCAAAAAAAGGCAGCACATCATACAATAATTCACTGCTTGTGAGCGTCAGTTTTTGACATGATCACATTATCAGATACTGATTTAGAGTCACCTCGACCAAAGACGGCCAAAGACAAAGTTATGTTAGACATTTTGGACTCAAATTTTGAGCATGGATAGTGTGTTCTGAAATCCAGCAGCAGGAGTGACCAAACAAACCATAAAACCATAACCATAAAAAACAAAATAATGAGACAAAAAAATT
>JAQMYK010000009.1:26260281-26270991 GCA_030014345.1 Clarias buthupogon
TTTTTTCTTTTCTTTTGCCCAGGCAGTGTATGTAAGTAGCAGTGTTAAACTAAGAGCAGGCTCAAGTATAAAACAAAACCAGTTATTATTACAGATGGGAAGACTTCTACCAGGCCAATTTTTACTAAACCAGGCAAATTTTTGCTGTGCCGGAGCAATTTTTACTGTACGCAGGCCACTTTTTACTGCCCCAGACCAATTTTTACCACCATCATCCCTTTTTCTACTGACCATGTGTCTTTTTTTTTTTTTTTATTACTCACACCCAATTTACCACTCCAACCCAATTTTTCCCTACCAGTCCAATTCTTACTGAATTTTTTTCAACTATCTCTGTGCCTATTTTCACAGGATCCGGGGCCACCCGTTATTGCCTTCCAGGCCAATTTCTACTACACTTCGCCCCCGGTTTTTACCACATCCAGACCTTTCCCTGCTGGGTCCAAGTCATTTCTTACCACCCATTGACCATTCTTACCACCCTGGGTCAAGACTTACTGCACTCTTCCTAATTTGTATCCTATTTCTACTGCTCCTGACCAACTGTCACACCCTGGACAACTTTTTACTCTACCCCGTACTTATTGCCACTGGAACTGCAGACAATATTTACTGCCGCCAGGACAATTTTTACCCTCACTTAGGCTTCAGGACACCATTAGTTTCAGGCTGTGCAATACAGTGCCACCAAACTGCTCATTTATAACAAGTAAGAGGCTCTGACAAAATCTCACTCAAGGATACAACTGAAAGTTTTGGAGTGCTCAGTTCTTCGCTTTGTTTTACTTTGGCGATTCTTTGTTCGTTTTCACATCCTCTACGGACATACGGTCTGCTTGTTGCAGTGCAGATTTCACCAGCAGCTCCATACTACTCAACTGTGTATCAAACGTTATTTAACCAAACTTCATTGATGAATGAATCAGTATAGTCAATTTTGTAAAGCAGTCTGCAACTCTCAATCACACTGTATTTGTTTACTAGCGGATCTTGACCGATCCAATATCCTTGACTGGACACTGTTCCAAATGACAACGATAACTGTACAAGTATCTTACTGTTAATATTTACCTCTGCTGTTAGCTTGTAATATGCAGCCAAAGATTATTTTTAAAAATGCTTAGACTTTCCTTGACTACGGTTTGACCAAGGACAGCTGACACTGATCCATTTTTTAGGAAAAGGTTGGTGGCGAGTCCAGAGTTGTATTGCGTCAAAAAGTGGTTGGAACTCCAGCAGGCTTTTGCTTAAGTTAATCCATGCAGGCAGCTCTTCAGTCCTCGGAGCCAGGTAGCTGATGTTGTGCAGCCCACAATAGAGCAGCCCCGGTGCCTACTCCTAGCCTTCCTCATGACTGTGGGACAGCTGTGACGTTAGCAAGTAAAAACAAAATGCCGACCATTCGGACATGTTCAGTCTGTTCAGCCAGCCCATGGGTGGCGGAATACTCGGGTAGAGGCTGGGTTATTCAAATGAGAGCCGAGACTCCGAGACAGAAACCGGCTGAAAGACTGAACGGCCCATCTTCACACAGTCTGAGCGCTGATAGGCACTAAAGACACCCAAACACCTCAGCCAATATGATCTGCTTCACCAAGCTGACAAACAGGCAACAGGTTGGTCCTAGCACAAAAACACTAGACAACACATCCTCATTGTGACTGTTCAAGTTGTATTAAATCCTGTAGATCTTGTTTTAGAAACATTTTTTACAACACATTCTAAATTCCCCTGATTTTAGAGCAGAGTTGTCAAAATAAAACCTTGCCCCAAGTCTCAGAGCTCCTATTAAAAGAGATCGAGCTGATTACGTGGCTTTTTTTAAATGCACCATTAGCACTAAGAGCAGCTCAAGAAGCTCACACAGGGCACTAATGACCCCCATTACCCCCGAGCTCTCAGCAGCTACTACAGAGCTGTTCGAGCAGAACGTCCTGCACTCGCCACCCACTGAGTGCCTCAACCAACAAGAGTCTGAAATAAAAAAAATAAAATAAAAAAAAACCCAACGTCTCTGAGAACAAACAACACACACACAAAGAGGAGAACTGATTTTGAAACTTGGTACGACACTCACTGGTGTTTATTTGATTTTATCGGAGGGAGGTTTAGAGGACGGGGCGGTCACCTCCTGAAAAAACATTATGTTGCTAAGTTTAAAATGAAAGGAAATAATGATTTAAATAATTCATGAACAGTTTAGAATGATGGAATTATAAAAAATAAAAAAAAGTGCTTCAATTTAAATATGAATACAATACTGATCTATTTTTAGAATTTTGTTTATCATATTTTGTGACTGGAAACCGGAAAGCTCCTTTTAAGACAGATTTTTAAATATTTTCTTTTTAAATCTTTTCTTTAAAAAAAAAATATATATATTTTCAAATCTTTATAAATACATTTTCTTTAAATATAAAATTAAAATAAAATAAAATTGTAGGCATTAAACAAAACATCACCGAAAACTATAGGCCTATATCATACTGCATATCATGTAAGGTAGAAATTTTCTTGAGATTGATGATAAAAATTATATTTTTGTTCATATCTGGCATATGTGGTGAGTAATCAATAAGAATATGCAGTTGATGAGGTGATGTTTTTTATTTTCATTTTTGAAGACAACAAAACGAAAGATGAACCACTTCAGGATTATTACTGACTTAATAGCCATAAAATGGCATTAGTATGAAAACTAGAGTTGTTTTTTTAATGTGTACATTCTGCAGCGGAAACGGTTTCATAACACTCATGACTCCGAACGCAGCATGGACGTGTCTAAACACATGTCGGATTCCTCACACAGACTGGTCTCAAGATCCATCATATCCAGGGTCTGAAATTAACACCTGCCAAGCTCTAAATGCAAGCAGACTTTTCACTGAGGGCCGTCTGCCACATGGAGGTTAAATGTTTGTGCAAAGAAAACTTAATTACACAACCTTTTTAAGTCTTCGTTTTTGTGAAGCAGTAGCTTTTTCTCCGGCTCAGGAACAGAAACAACAACCACCACACCACTTCTGTTTGCTCTACTGGCTGCAACTTATCTGCTACTAGCTAGCATTAGCCTCAGGGTAACTAAGTAGCTAGCCAGTATGTGGCGATATTTACAAGGAGTCAGCCAAACCTTCCAAACAAAAGCACACGGCCAGTGAAGAAAAAAAGTGTCAAAAGGACAAATTTTTGTTAGAAATGGTGGTTTGGAGGTTACGGTGTTTCAAGAGGCTGGCTACCAGTGATGGCCGGATCGACCCGCAACCTGCGACCTGTTACTGAACATGCCATCAGGTCGGATAGGTTTGGATGATAATAATTAGAACATATTGCGGGTTGCAGGCGATGCATCCTTGACTGACAAAGTGTATTCAGAGTGAGTCTAACATTTAATAAACGTACCTAAATCAATCACTTCGCACTTTATTTTTCCTCTTTCTGTCACTCCCTCAGTCATTAAGCACACACATAGGCAGATTTATTATTAGAGCCTCACCTCACTTTTTCCCCTAAATGGTATCCATAGCTTTTGTTTACACTGTGGTTACACCGCTGTCATGAAAACTCTGACAATGAAGCTGGTTATTCTTTTTATTTTTCATGCACTATATTGCATTAAATCCACCCTTCACTCCATCGCTGAGTGCTGCAAACTACATCATGTTATTTGTAGGTTGAAGTGTGGGAGTCTGAAAATTCTGTGCATTTAAAAATATTTATAAAACTAATTTTGCTTAAAAATGTGCTCTGACTTGCTCTTTTAGTTTGCATTCATAATAAAACTTTATCATATCAATTAAATGTGCTGAGAGGAATGTGTATGACTCACTAAAATGAAATTTATTATTTTTGCAGGTAAGGATTGTTTTCGATTTGTTTATTTATTTATTTTTTTCCCCCATCCAGCACTAATTTGTCCAGTGAGTCAAACCATGAATTTCAGACCCTGATCACAACCCAATCATAATGCTCATAAATGCAATTATTAATAAGTAATGTTAGCATGATAACAGAGGTTATAAACGTATAATGGTGTGACAGTATGATGTTTTTTTATGAACCATTTTGACACACACAAGCCCTAAAGGGAAAATGAAAATATGTGCAGATTACAAAACAAAATGGAAGATTAAAGGCTCTAAAAGTAACAACATTAATTAAATTATCATATAAAACTATTCCCATCTGAATAGGACTTTAAAGAGAATTTCAAAAACATTTAACAATAAATTAAAACTCTTAGCATTCAGCCTCACTTGAACTTCTCACAGGAAAATGTTTGCACAAGTCAAACTGAGTGCAAGGTATATTTACATCAAAGCGCACTTCATTGGCAACAGAATCTGTAATAATATACTGTAGAATGGTTTCAGAGAAGGTGAGTGATTTGGAGTAGCATTCGGTCCTTTTTTGTTTTTGATTATTCAACAATTCTTTCCGTCATACTCTCCATCTGTCACGGCACCTGTTCTGCGCTCCAGTGAATGTTTAACCTCAGCTGCTCAAGTCTGCACACCTGTGAATGTCACCCTTTAGTCCTGCCTAATGGCAATTAAACCATTTAACTGATTAAATATCTTACAACAGAATTATTGATACATGCTCCAACCCACAGACTCATTAGCTAACGTTAATTGGAAAAGGTTTACTATTCAAAATGGACGAAACAGTGTAGGCTGCTCCTACAAGTCACCGATTTATTTCCACTTAAAGGAATAGTTTGGGTTTTTTCAAGTCTATCTAAAATCTAATTTGAGATGCATGTAAGTACATACCCACAGGTGTTGAAGCCTCAGCAGTACAAAAACCAAACTTAAGTTTCAAATGTAATGCTGTTCTTTCCCTTGAACCAGCCATACACAACTAGTTCTGGGTAGCCATATGGGGCTATTCATGGGGGGGAAAAGTTACGTTTAAAAGTGTTAAATTGTACTAAATACACCATAACTTTGAAAGATACAACTAAATTTATCTCAGTTGGACTGCAGAAGCTTCATATGAGCCTCAGCTAACCTTTACAATGTGTTTTTGCCCGAAATGAGGGTTGTGGAAATCGGCCCGGATTACTTACTCGCACACCATTTGACAAAGTTCACACTCGGTGTGAAGAGAAGAAAAACCTATAATGACCAAGACCTATCGTAATGTACTTAAATGCACCTCAACATTGATTTAAAACAGACTTGAAAAACCTAATTTATCCCTTAAATGCATAAATGAACATAACCGAAATATTGTTTGCTGAGCAAGCATAATACAAACACGATAGCCAGTTGACTAAACCATAAAGCAGTCAATCACTGAAAAAACAAGATCTGAAAACTTACCCACGCGAAGTACCATTAGAGATGTGTGTCAGAGGTTCGTACCATAGTAGTGCTGCCACGAAATGACAACTATGCTTTACAGAATCTGGATTGATTTTGTTTTTATTGGTTTATTTTCTATAAAATGTTTCCATACTTTTTAAGATTTGGTCTCCTTTTTCATATCCACTGATCATTACATCTCTAATGGGTAATGAGAAACATTTAATCAGGAGGACAATTAAATAATCTTTAAAAAAAATAGACCAGTCTGTTGCAAGCCATTCATGTGAGTTTGTTCCACTGGGAGCTAGTGTTAGAGGAGAAACCCTTGAGCACTTATATTCTGCCAGCATTAATTATCGCTAATCTCTTGTGGTGTTACTGTGTCTTAAAAAAGAAACACTGCCTTTGTTTTTCTTGTGAATTTCTTCAAGGTTGAGAGGTCATAAATTTCATGAATATTCCTTCCTGTTACTGTCGATTGAGTGATATAGACATACAGAGGATCACATTATAATCAAATCAAGAAACATACGGACAAACGTTATGACAAAGATGTCTACACAAACCTAACAAAAAATCTAATAGTTAGCTATCCGTCATAAAAATACAATCCATGCTAAATAACATTACGTATGACTAAACCACCACGGTCAGCAGTGTGAAGGAAACTCTGAGCGTCTGAGAAAACAGAAAACAGAAGTCATCTCCGTGCCAAACACACAGGCCGAGGCTTATAATCCATCTGATAGGGAAGGAAACTCACACAGAGACCCCACTGAATACCATAGGATATTTTTCCATCCACCTGTAATGTGAACGAGCATCAGGATGGCACCGATTTGTGGAAAATTCCGCAAATGCCTGTATGATAAGTCCACAGTGATGTGGGAATGGGCGGGAAAATAAATAGAACATGGAAACGCTCATTAGTTCATCAATAGTGGCAAGGATTCAAGAAGTCCAACTAGAAAAAAACAGACAAATTAAAAGGTATCTGGTCAAATCATGCAAACATATCCATACAGAAAACACACATCTCATTTTGTCATAATTTCTGAACTGGAGAAATGACAAAAACAAGTCTATCAATCAAAAAAATGCTAAAAATTAAATTGCACAAACAAAACATCTATTGTTTTTCTGTATGTGGCCATGCTCACAGAGTGAACCTCACTGCTCAATTTTTAGATCAAAACTGATTTTTCACTTTCGGAGTTCTAGAATGCATTTTCCTCCTTTGTTGACCACTTTAACGTAAAATACTATAATACTATAATACTATAAAATACCATAATAAGAGTCATCACCGCAAGTGTCATCAAGAGTCATCAGTTTTCCGGATTTATCCCTTTCATCACAACTCGACCTGTTACTAAAAGTTTATACCACAGTATGGTCAAATTCTCAAATCTGATTGGTCAGAAGGTGTGTGTAACACTATTATTTATTTTTATTTCCATGAAAAAAAATTATTCACATGGACTTTTAATAAAGAGGTAAAAAAAAATGTTATCTGAAAAAGTAATTTCTTGACATAGTAAGTTTTTTTTTCTTCTTCCCTTACAGACATTTATTTAACATTTATGGAAGGGGTCTCCAGGGTCAGAACTTTGCAACACATAGAGAGAGACAGAGAGAGAGAGGGGGGGATGACGGCTTATTGCAGTTATTATGTAAATTATAACAGGAACTATCTTGTCTCTCGATCGTTCCACAACATTAATACTTAACTGCTTCTCTTCAAATGACGTGTGATTGGTTAATAAATTAACCGTTGTAACCTTTGGCAAATTGCTGTTATAAGCAGAAAACTCTCTGTAGACGCCAACACATCACACAACCTCCATATGTTTCATACATGGTGTTGTGCATTATTCCTTTACATGTTATATCTGCGCTGATAACATCAACAATCACAACAAAACATTTATGCTTGATACTTGACACAAGGTGACGTTCTGAAGGGGGAAAAAAAAATCACCACCCCAGAGGACATGAGACATTATTCAGAGAAAATCCCAAACACAAGCAGAAATTTCTCTCCTTGATCAGCGGAGGAATTTCTGCAGACACGGACACTCGAGCTTGCTGTGATCCTAAATCAGCTGCGGCCGGTTAAAGGCCAGAATGTCCAGGTCGTCTTCCTAGAGGAAATGCTTCTATTTTGAGAACACTTGTCACAATGTGCCGAAGTACAGAAGCGACAAGACTTCCATTTTGTTGTTCTTTTTCCATCCTATCGCATGAGAGCAAACTCATCCAAAGTCAAAAGCTTTTCATTAATCTGTATTTCTACACGTCTCCTTTGTAGCCACACTTCCACGCATCCCCCCCCCCCCTTTCTTTACAACATACCAAGATAAAATGGTGATGCTGTCATGTTATACACTGCCTCCGACAAAAAACAAACAAACATACAAACGCATTGGAAAAGGCTGTAAGTTAAGTAAATTAACACCCTCCAATGTTCAGAGCCTGCTTTATTCCCAAAGCTGCCAAAAATGGTCAATGATAAAACTTGACTGAATTTCATTTAAATTTCAGTGTGAACGTTACTACAAAGATATGTCAAAACTCAACTAATAGGACGATATCAAGCTTACAAGATAGCTATGATTAAACTTATGTTAACAGTGATACTGTCATTACTTTGTGTTTCCTTCACAAGCTTTCCAGATTGTAAACTCACTGTAATAATTTTCTTTAGTCGTAGGCGTATCAGTTAAGAATCTTCATCATATAATCAGGAAAAAAGCATTGCCACATCTTCAGCTGTGATTTGAATCCATATGTTTGCCATATGTCTGACAAAAGTCAAATCGTTACATGTTGAATTTGGCTAAGGGTGTTCGAAATACACCAAGCCACACCCAGTCACCCGTATCTGCATGCACGCAGACCGGAGGCAGGAATCAAACCCGGATCCTGGAGGTGCAAGGTAATAGTGCTATCCACTAAGTCACCATGCTGCCAGCCCTATAGTGATAATGCTGGGAAACACTGCACCTTAAATGCTGACATAAACTTTGAAAAAAAAAAAATTCAAAAATAGCGTAGCGATACATGAATTGCCACCAAAAGAATCACGATACATCACTAAATCAATATTTTCTCCCATCTCTACTATTTTTACTGAGGCAGTTCTGAAACACCAGATTCTTTTCTAGATATATTACCGTATTGTAATATATCTAATAACACTTAATGACAGATCTTAAAAACAAGCTAAATTATTAAGTTATCGTTGCTCATAACAAGACACACACTGAACACCACACTTTTATACTTTTTTGTATAAATATTTTGTTATCATATCATATATTAATAACTAACTGATGGGGCAAGAAACATCAAAATCTATTACTTGTTTTAATCTATTACAGTATTGTCTCTAACACTAAGGAACAAGAACATTTAAAACTCATCTTGTAGCCTCTACAAGCATGTAATGATTTAATACCTGCCCTGAGCCCTGTGGTGTTTTTAAACCTACCACTGTACTCCTAAATATAACTTTAGCATAAACAATAATGTGAGGTTTTCATTTATAACAATGTTGTGTTGCATTATAATAACGCAGACGCAACTAGGTTATAATGCATCTGTAAGCGCATGCTAGCGACCTTACTGCATTCACAAGCTCTGTTTGGAATCAAAACACAATAAACATGCTAAGCTTCGCTTTTATGTACATCAATAACAAAAAGCCAACGCACAAAGTACTGAAAGTTCAATACTACAATGTGGCAAAGAATTCAATACGCGACATGTTTTAATAAGATAAGATATCTTTATTCGTCACACAGTGGGGAAGTTTCTAAATATACGTATTTACTCTAAAAACTGTAAAAGGCAATTTTTAGCAAAATGATAGTTTTGAGGTGTCAGCTTCAATAAATATTCTAGCACAAAAAAAGAAAAAACAGGAACACAAAGTGTTTGTGAAGACCGACCACGCTGCACACTGCTGAGCAACAGGATTACAAACCTAGGTTACATCTGCAAGAAGGTTACAACATCACCCCGGCCCCCTCAATCCATGCACAAAAAAAAAAACAAAAAAAAAAAACACAACAGAATTTAATAGTTTGTGACCATTTAGGATTTCACTTTTTTTTTAATCTTAAAACTAAAACTGATCTTGTGGAGTTTACGCTCTATTAAATATTAATATACATTTGTTTTGCTTTTTAATAAATAGGATGTTAAATAAATAGATTCTTTTGCTATTTTAAAAGCAGTGTTTTACTTTTTGGACAAATTTTAAATAAAAAATAAGAAACATAATTTACTATTTTAACAGACAAATTTATTTTAATAATATCTTCTTTACAAATTACATCATTTGACTAGTTTTTTTTTTTTGAAATTTCAGATTTTTATCTTTTCACTTTTTTCCTTTTCATATCTATCTAAAACATATTAACATTTAATAACAATTACTTTAATTCTTTATGCGCAAAAGATTTGTTTTTTTTTACCTTTCACACTTAAATAACTTAGTGTTTATGAAGGGTGCCATTAATATTGGAAATGTCCAAAGTTAGCATGCATAATAACTATTTGGAATTTTTATGCTTAAAAGACACATTGATTTTCTTTTTTAGATAGTATTCACACTTATACGGCTATAACTTATGAAGCATATCTACAACACTTACTGCTAATGTTTTGGAAATGAAAATTTATTCCAATAATTTTGGAAATGAGAAAGTTAGGTGCACAGTTGGGGGGGCATAATAATATTTTGACTATTTTCATTATAAAATAGGAAAATATTGTACTAGGATACTTTTTTTTTTAAACTAAATTTAATTAAACTGATTGTCAAGTAAGATATGAAACCTCTATGAAACAATGTAAAGTGAAATGCAGTGATATTCTGTTGGAAATGGTTATTTGAACCCGATACAATGTATATGTATTCTATTAAATTGAACTATTTATGTATTTTATGGTTTAATATTAATTAAATGCAGCTCAGGACGGATGGAAGGCGTCGAGCTAAAGCTGTTAGCTCCAGAGCTCCATTCTGAGGTAAAAGTCTCTGCTGTGTTTTGTGTTACTTTACCAGATAATCCATGTAACGCCTCGGAATCTCGCTGCCGTCCTCAGGAAAGTGAAATCCAGGCTGAAGAATCAGACTTCCTAAAGAATTGTCCGTGTAAATCGACTGCATCCAAAAACTAATGCAGTCTGTGTGTGTGTGTTATGTTCCCCGCCTCTCTCTGTGATAGAAAAACATTAACGTTAGCTATCAAATCCCTCACAATAAAAACAACCAGCCTTCTTTTCCCTCTATAGATTTTAAGATATGAAATATCTTAGTATACATTTATCAACATAGCTTTTCGTTTAATTTTAAACAATTAAAATGAAACAATCAACAAAACTACAGCTA
>JAQMYK010000009.1:26361677-26372449 GCA_030014345.1 Clarias buthupogon
GATAGATAGATAGATAGATAGATAGATAGATAGATAGATAGATAGATAGATAGATAGATAGATAGATAGATTGATGTGTAAATAGCACTAACGGTCTGTATTATCATATTTTATTAATATATTTATTTAAGTTATCATCCACATCATTTTCAACTTTCTGATTTAATTCCACTTTTAGTCTACCCGGGTAGGTACGAACCCAAAGCATATCTTGATTAAAAAATGGAAAAAGCACTCAGAAGTAAAGCTTAAACATCAGAGTCAGCTTTTATCATTTTTCCTAAAAGAGTGCCTTTATTATTTGGAATGAAACTCTGGAGACACATCGACTCCTTCTGGAGCTGAAGATCTAAGATGTGTTGAAATGATGCAGAAGCTTTTGTGTTCTTTGTTAAAAATGTTTATTCAACTTTTGACCTCAACCTCATCATAATAAATATCATCCACTATCCTCTGTAAAATACATGTTTATAATATAGAGACGGCAATAAAAAATAGTGAATATTGCTCCATATGTTTCTCTGGATTCGGGTGGGGCTAAAACCGGTTACTCACATCAGCCACTAGGGGAGACATTTAATATTCATTAAATAATATCATTATTCAGTCTTGTATAGCACCCGCTCTCTTAATCAAAACATTAACCAGAACTATAAACAGTGAGACATGAATTTCAAATGTAATTTTTAGTTTATTGTCGGTGTGTGAATTTAACTGAGATGTTCTTTGTGTTGTTTGTGTTGCAGGGTCGCTGCATCAAGTTCACAAGGATTCAGAGTCACTAGTTCACTCACTGTCTGCTTTTTATTGTTTTTTTACACGCTTTTTGTATAAGCAATACAGTACTCTGCCTTTAGATAACTGTACATGATTTTGCACTTGTGCCTTAATTCAACTAATTTTTGTGAAGAGTTTTTTTTTTAACTTTTTTGCAAGCACTCAGTCTAAATAACACCTAATTAATATTTATTAGTAAAAATGTAAACAGATTTTACAAAAAACTTTTTTTTACAGGTTTCATCCTGAACATGATTCAATCCGGATATTTATTAAAAAAACAAAACAAAACAAAAACAATTACAGACAATACAGTGACCGGCTCTGACAAGGTACTTGTACACAAACAAAAAGGAACTTTACAACGCTAATCTCATGTTTTTAATCTGAAAGCACATGATAAGGAGTGTAATTGCATCTTCTGACCACTGCTGACTGTTAAGAAAATAAAGCTGTTTTTTAATTGTCTGGATTCATGAAAGTGTATGTATGTATATTATATGCCATATAATTTTATCAAGTATATTTTATATAAGTGAACACTAAGTAATACAATTATACAGATTTATAATAGATAATTAATAATAATAATAAAAGATTATCACTAGATTCATTAAAATTTTTACCTTGAGTCTATATGGAATTTTTACTGAATAGGAAATTACATTAAAAATACATGTATATAATTTAATTAAAATATATGATATATAAAAATATATATAATTTAATATAAATGATAAAGAATAAAGGGGATCAACTGTCTCAGCCAGGTGAAAAAGTCTGTGAAAAAAAGTGAGCTTTCAGTCTGGATTTAAAAGTTTCTAATGTAGATGTTGCTCTAATATTGAGTAATAAACTGTTCCATAATTTAGGCGCAGCAACAGCAAGTGCTCGGTTCTGAGCTTTAATCTCGACTTTGGAACAGGAGAGGAGTAACTGGTCTGAGGGTCTGAGATTCCTTGATATTGTATGCTGTTGTAAAAACTCAGAGATGTACAGAAGTTAAAAAGCATTTAGCAATTTAAAAACATGTTTAAAAAAACAAATATGTTTTAAATCAATCCTGTAGTGAACCGGGAGCCAGTGAAGTGATTTTAATGCTAGAGTGATGTGGTTGGGTTTGTCTGTGCCGGTTAAAAGTCGAGCAGCGGAATTTCGCACAAGCTTTAAACAAGAGAGAGATGACCGACTGATTCCTGTATGTAATCAAGTCGAGATGAAATAAAAGCATGAATTACTTTCTCAAAATTTGTGAATGATAAGAACAGCTTGACCATATCTAAAATTCTCAGTTGGAAGAAACTAGATTCAACCACTGAGTTTATAAGTTTGTAAAATTTTAAATCATTATCAAATATTATACCTACATTTCTTATAAATGGTTTGCAGTAAGTTGGTAATGGAGCAAAGTTGCTGCCAGGAGCACACAAGAAATCCTTTTGTCCAAACTCACTTTAGTGTGTTTTTTCTTTAAAAGCAAATAGATAAAAAATAAAAATACAGTTTCTGTGTTAACGGAACCCAGAGGCAGCAAATAAAAAGAAGATGGGACACAGGATAGAACCCTGAGTTACCCCACTTGTTAGGGGTGAAATAAGCATGTTGTGATCTATAGTATCACACGCCACACCAAGATCTAAAAGCACAACGATAGCAGGATCACCTGAGGATAAGTAATACAATTATGCATGTTATACATGTTAATAATCAATCAATCAATACATATATAATATAATATAATATATAATTGAGCAAAAAGTAAAAAAAAAATTATACATTTTTATTTAAAAAAAATTAAGTATAAAAATACAGTCTATATATAAAATATTTTATGACTTGACTTGTTTAAATTTTTACTTTGGATTGTCTACATTGAGTTTCAGTTGAATGTATGAAATTAGGAATAAAAAAAGTAAATAAAATTAAGCTACAGCCATTTAATAATCAACCTACTACTTATATCATATTATAGTATACTGAGCAATAATGAAATTATTATATAAAAATATAATTTTATTTATCTTTTTTTTATCACTTTCTTCTTATTATCAAATAAAACAAACCCATACAACATCCACATGCATTAAAGTGAACAGTGCAGTTTCCCTCCCTGCAGCTGTGAAGCGCTTTGTGTCGCGGAGTATTGACGTCATCTTTTAATGTCGCAGAATTTTTACGTCATGTAAAAAAAAAAGCCGCAAATGTAGCGGATGTTAATATATTGTTAATAAAACCGTCGCGCGCGATGTAAAGCCACTGGAACAAAGCTGTACTTTAAGGTACATTTGTGTCTTTTATTCCTTAAATGTTTAATCTGTAGGCGTTTCTGCAGCACGCACATTAAAGCGCAGTGTGTGTGTTATTGTTTTATATTCACATTCTGATAGTGTTTAGCTTTTTTTTTTTTTTTTATCTCACTTTCTTTAGTGCTATTCTTATTTTTATCTGTAGATTTTTATTGCTATTATCTTCTCGTTTATGCTGTCAGTTATTTCATTTTACAGTTTTACTTTTTGTTTTTGACTAATTTTATCATTTTCTACTGTAAAGCATTATTTTTTATTATTGTTATTATTATTATGATGATGATGAGGATGAGGATGAGGATGATGATGCTTGGTGCCTCAACAATGCCTTGAACAAATTAACAAAAGCCTTAAAATGGCCAGATTATATACATTTTTGATTTTCTGTTGATTTTTCTTTGGTTTTCTCTTCGACAGTGCTGAAGCGGTGACGTGCCGATGAGCTGCGATGCCTCCGAAGATCCTGAAGAGCGCTCATTACATAGAACTGGGCAGCTATCAGTACTGGCCGGTTCTCGTGCCCAGAGGGATCCGGCTCTACACGTATGAACAGATCCCGGTGTTCCTGAAGGAGAACCCGTACATTACAGATGGGTACCGAGCACATCTGCCTTCTCGCTTATGTCTGAAAAGGTGTGTAAGCAGACACCGCTGTCATGCTGAAAGGCTTTAGAGTGACATGTTGATCAACCAAAAAAAAAAAAAAACAACACTTGTTACTTGATATTTGTGAAGTATCATCACAAATATCACAAAGATGTTGTGTGTGTGTGTTTTGTTTTTCCAGCATGTTCATTCTGTCCAACGAGACGGTGAACATCTGGAGCCATCTGCTGGGCTTCGTGTTGTTCTTCATGTTGGGCGTGAACGACATGGCAACAGTGTTACCGGCTGCAGGAGCCTCCAGAGAGGACTACGTCATCTACTCCATAGGCCTGTTTTGCTTTCAGGTGTACATAACACACACACTTTCTGTGCATGAGAGTTAATATTGTGTGCATCCAGTTCATGATTCCTCATGGTCCCAGAGCCACTCTCTCACACTTTGAGTCCTGGAATAAGCCTGTGCCATCAGGAAAGAAAAACATCATAGATGTGATAACCTCATCTCGAGTCTTTTTGTAAATCTGTATATCGCATAATCACATTTGTTTGGTTTCATGCCGCCGGAGATATTAAAAACAGTGTGGTTGTTAACAGGTCGGTGATTCTGTGTGGTTGTGTTCAGGTGTGTATGCTGTGCTCTGTGGGTTATCACCTTTTCTGCTGCCATCGCTCGGAGAAGACGAGCCGCCGCTGGCTGGCCCTGGACTACGCCGGGATCTCAGTGGGAATTCTGGGATGCTACGTCCCGGGAGTGTTCTACGCCTTCTACTGCGACGGGGTACGACTGGTTCATCTCTATAAACACAAGTTCCTTTTTTTTTTTAGATTGGATGTTAATGTTGCTGACAGGTAAACAATAAAACATCACAACTTGTCTCAGGGACACCACATATGCATTAAAAACAAGATGAACAAACCTATATATTTTTTAAAAAGCAGGCTTTAACATTAGGCCACACCCCCTGCCTAAATGTGATCAATATTTATTGCTAAAATGGAATAACAGTTATGTAACTTAATTCTTACTGAATTCTTGCTGAATGATTGCTGACTGTTAAAGAAAACGTATTATCAAGGCAAATCGCATTACCTGTTTGTTTTTTCCCTCTCAGTTCTGGAGGCAGGTCTACCTGATCACGATTCTGGCTCTGATCCTGGCCGTGTTTTCGGCTCAGATCCACCCGCTGTACCACACTCAGGAGTGGAAGATGCTGCGCTCGGCCATTTTCTGCTCCGTGGCCGCGTACGGCATCATCCCCGCCTGCCACTGGGTTTGGCTCAACGGAGGCTTCCACTCTCACATCGTGCAGGTCTGTATGGACGCTTTTAATTTCATCCACGCTTCAGTATGGCACAATAACAATATCGCAAATACATGTACCCTCGATTTATGAAACGCTTTATCTTTGTAGGCGTTTTTCCCACGAGTCATGGTCATGTATCTGATCGCTGCCTCCGCCTTCCTGTTCTACATCAGTAAAGTCCCTGAGCGCTACTTCCCAGGTAACCACTCAGGTCAATCTGTTTACACATCTGATTAGATTCGTATTCTTCAGCAGCTTTGAGAAAAAACTGCAGCTACACTCAGTAGGGAGACGTCTTTAAAGGAGACATTTAGGGAAGGAGTCTCCAGTGTAAGAAGTACATGTGTTTTGTAGTACATGACAGTTGTAGCAAGGAAGTAGTCAAATTGCTGAAGTGTAAAAGGAATAAAACACAGAGACGCCTCTTTGTTCTGATTGGTCGTTATCATGTGTGGTTGTTTTTTTTTCTCACTCACCACCTGTAGCTTCATAAACACCAGAGTTTCCTAAAGCAACAAAATTTTATAAACAGATGTTAATATTACAAAATGAATAAAATAGTACTGAGTTTCATGTCTAATAACGCTGTTTGTTTGTTGTAGGGCAGCTGAACTACCTCGGTGCCAGTCACCAGCTGTGGCACGTCCTGGTGGTGCTCATGTTTTACTGGTGGCACCAGTCCGCCATCTACATCACCCACTACAGGCACAGTGAGCCGTGCCCGAGGTACACCTAGTTCCTCTTTAGACCTGAGGCTCTCCACACTTCAGCACCTCTCCTGCTGTTTACATTCTTGCATGAGGATGCAGAAGACAGGGATGTTCCAGCTCCTCCCTGAGCTCTGCTATAGCATGCCTGTAGATGGAATAAATACTGGATTTCAGATTTTTTTTCTTTATTTCTAACGTACCGTATTCAATCAGAAACGACATGTTCCCTTTCAGTCGATTCACTCGGTACTACACATAATGTATGGGATATCACACCCTCTCATGTCCTGGCTAAAGCCACCTTTATTCACGCCGTCAGTCAAACCTGTGGTGACGTAGGTGTAGCCCCGCCTATACCTACTGTATAATCCATCGTCTCCACGGTTGACTCTCAGTTCTTACGTTCTTCACCTCACTGTGAACACCTTTTCCGTAGAGTTTTCTAGGTGCTGCTAGTCAACTTTTACATTATAAGACTGAGCTAAAAAATAATTATGTTAGCGACAACAGTCTCATTTGGTGAGTCGTCTACCCGCGGAGCGCTGACTTTAAGTTTACAATCAGTCAGAGCATTAGCGACATCTGTTTGGTTGGCTTCTGTTTAGCCTGGCTAACGGTGCTAGCTAATATTAGCATAATGTGGCAAAGAAGAAGTCTGCTGTTCGCCCCTGTCCTCAGGAGTGCGGCTTCTCTTTGCACGAGAAGGACCAGCGCGAAGCGTGCCCCGTCTGTCTGGGAATTCTCCATGCTAGGAGAGCGCTAGCTCAGCCTGAGTCATGTGCGCTTTGTCACCAGCTCGGGTGTTCAACGCTGGAAAGACGGGTCCATGTTCGTGGAGAGAATCCTGGGAAAAAATACAGTCGCTCAGCAGGACCCCCTCCTTTTCGAGTTAGCAGTTGTGTCTGCTGATGAGGAGTTTTCGGCAGAAGCCCCTGCTCTTAGCTGGGCAGACCAAATGGATTATTTCGAGGTAGTCGGAGCACCGTGAGCTCTCCTACGGCGTTGGCCTCGGCAGGAGGATGGCGAGCGCAGTGGTAGCACAGAGACATTTATGGCTCACGCTCTCAGACATCCCAGATAGAGATGGGGCCGCCTACTTGGATGAACCGCTGTCTACTGAGGGTTTGTTCGGCCACTCACTCGATGCCATTCAGGCAAAGTTTGACTTTAAGAGAAAACAGGCTGAGGTGAAGCCCAAACAGGCTCGAAAAGTGACCACTCCGCGGCCCCCTCACAAAAGACCACCGCTGTCAGCTAGCTCGGACTCTCGCCCGGTGAAACAACAACCTCCCGGGCAAAACCCATGGTAGTCGGCCTGGAGTATGGGCCTCCGGAAGAATTCAGCGGCTAGGAGGAAGAATCCACACTCTATTGTATGCTTTTTCTCCAGCAGAACTGATTCTGCCTGTCACAGAGAGGGTGCACCGGCAGGGCCTATCCCTAATCCTGGTGGCCCCTCGTTCGCTGGGGAAGTCTTGGTATGTAGAGATAGTCAGCCTGCTAGCAGCAGAACCATGGAAACTTCCTCTCCTCATGGACCTTCTGTCTCTTCTGCCCCCCTCCTTTTGCTTCTGAGGAGCAGGGAAAATTGCAAACTTTGTGCCCGGTACGTGCACTACCAGTCTACATGGACCATACAATCAATATGCACTTATGTGATCAATTGTTTGTCTGCTTTCCCAGTCCAGTAAAGGGTAAGTCATTGTCTAAACAACGCCTTTCTCATTGGATTGTGGAAGCTATTTCATTAGCTTATAGCAGGAAAGGTGTCCCATTGCCTCAGGGCGTGAAAGCACATTCAACGAGGGCTATGGCAACATCTTGTTCGCTGTTTAAGGGCATGTCCGTAGGTGATATTTGCGCGGCAGCGAATTGGTCTTTATCGCACACTTTTGTCCGGTTCTACCATCTTGACATAACGGCCCCCTTGGTGGCCCATTGTGTCCTCTCTGCGGAGTCCATTATGATGCTCGGTGGGGCGTGAATATATGTCCCATACGTTATATGTTGTACCGAGTGAATCGACTGAAAGGGAACGAATGGTTATGACTATAACCTCTGTTCCCTGAGGGAGAGGAACGAGGTACAACACATTGCTGCCCCGCCTCTCAGCTTAGCTCGGCGAAGAGCGGCTGTCGAACTGAGAGTCAACCATGGTGACGATGGCTTATAGGTATAGGTGGGGCTACACCTACGTCACCACAGTTTTGACTGCCTTTACGACGTGAATATAGGTGGCTTCAGCCAGGACACGAGAGGGTGTGATATCCCATATGTCGTACCTCGTTCCTCTCCCTCAGGGAACAGAGGTTATAGTCATAACCATTTGTTTTCTGCCTCTTATTCTTGCACTGGAACTAAAAGACTTGTTTCTATAACAATAAGAAAGGGTTTCAGCCTCCAGTTCAGCATGAGGCCCTAAATAATACTCGGGTAAGGGGCATGGCCTAAAGTTTATAGGACATCTGATTCACTTGCTAAACTGGTAGCTGTGTGTTTGTTAGATTAACCTTATAGCTCAAGTGCAGATCTACAGATGAAAAAATTTGGTTGATCATTTTGGAAATCGTACTTGGTTTTATGAAAGTGTTTCTAAACTGTTTAAAGACCTGCTGAGAGGCCAGTATTGTTGAAGCTGCACAATCAGAATCAGACTTTTGAGCATTAAGTACCGTAAACAAGCCAGTATTTCTGTATTGGAAATTGGTTCGAGCAAACATGTAAACCGACCCGAATGTGAAATAGTTTAGCCTTTTTATTTAAAAAAACAGTCAACGCAACCTAAAGCTAAACATCAACCCGGATTTACGTTTAATCTGACAATTGGTCCAGAAATAGCACTATTAAATGTATGATCAGTGATAAACATTTGGTAAAGTTCACACCTTTTTTAGAAAATATTATTCTTATTATTATTGGACCAAGGACCAAGAACGTTTTACCAATCAGAACAAAAAGACATCGTTGTATGATTTATTAGATATCAACTCGTCTGTTACAAAGCGCCGACACTGGAGACTCCTTCCATACAATTAAAAAAATTACGCCGAGTGCCTGCTGTACAAATCCCTGAGATCGAGCTGTTACTATAGAAACGATAACGTATTCAAACTGATCTGTAGAAGATTAATCCACACCTTCTGACCAATTAGAATTTATACTAAGACTTAACATTTGTGTAGATCAACGTGAGCATTATTGACATTTTTATTTTATTAGAGTACATCATTGTCCTGTATTTGCCTTCGAACACACCACATGGTCCTTTGCTGTGAATATTTAAAAAAAACTTGAACAAGGTGTGTTTTTTTTTTTTTTTTTTAGGGAAAAAAAATGTCTTTGCTTTTTGCATGAATGTGTTTTGTTCTGTTTCCACAGAGCCTTTAGCACAAAGCACTATGATTATTGTGTACTGTAACTGCTGTGAATTGGGTATCGTGTTCCTTTATATTTGTCACTTTTCTCTTAGAGACAATGGAAACAGTGTGCCCTTGAACAAATCCTTTATAAGGGGCAAATACTTTTACCAGCCCTCGATTTACCCTTTGAATGTGAGCGTGTGCATTTAGCATGGTGTATATACTTGACTTGAATTAACATTGGCGTCTTTTCACTGCTGCCTTTTTAAACAGGATTGCGCTTCAGGCCTTACTTCCTGTCTGATGTTTTTAGCAGTGTGTGAAATGATGAAGTTTAAAATGTCTGAATGCTGAAACTGAATTAAAAGACTTTCTGCACTTGTATTTGGTTTGGTTGATGAGTTCAGCAGCGATGGTAAATAAGCACATTGACTTTGTTACTGTATTTTTGTACTGTAGGTTATGCCATTAGGCCTGAATTGTTCTTATGAAAGTTAAGTTGCGACATAGGGCTGAGGAAAGAGGAATTTAATCCAGACGACGAGTAAGCTCAAGGTTCAAATTAAGACCAAATCGCTAAGCACAAAGCAGGAAAAAGATCCACCGACGGACTAACTTCTCCTTTTTATACAGCGTTCACAGTGCTGTAATTACAGCAAATAAATCATTACTCATCACGGGTGAGGTGGAATTAAGGCTGATAGGATCTTCACGATGAGTAAAAATAAGTAAGACCATCTGCCTGCACTCTTTTGGTTTTGGGATTTTTTGGGGGCATTGACATATGCAGATGACTTCTGTCTGACCAGTTCAGGTTTGTCTTTTTAGAGCACCTTTATAAACTTGATTTGATTATTCAAAGTTTGCTTAGTGATTCTTATTTGAAATTTGGAGTCCTTGAAATTTGTCACAACAATTTCAGTATACAGTGGAACCTCGGATTACGAGCATAATTCGTTCCGGAGGCGGGCTCGTATTCCAACACACTCGAAATCAAAGCAAATTTTCCCATAAGAAATAATGGAAATTCTAATTATTCGTTCCACAGCCCAAAAAAATAAATACATAAAAATAATTAACACAAAATATAAACTAAAAATAAAAAAATTTACCTGCACTTTACCTTAAAAAAAAAAAAAGTAAAAATAAATCCCGACAGATAAGTGTTTCCGTTTTTATGCGCAGGCGCTGTGTGTGTGTGTGTGTTTTTTTCTCTCTCTTGCGCTGTGGAGTGTGTGAGTTATGTGTGTGCATAACATAACGACAGGCTGAGGGAGAAAATGGATTTTTAACCTCTAATGAGACTTTCTTTTGCTTTACTCGCGCGCACACACGTGTGTTATAAGAAACAGTACAGGCATGCTGTACACACGCGCTTTCAAATACAAAATAAAATATGTTTTACACACACACACACGTGGTCACAGTGCTATAGTAAACAGTACACTCTGCGTCAAAACAAGAAGCGCATGCGTGATACATGATACTCGGTACTCGTAAACCAAGACTTTTGTTTTTCAAGTCAAAATTTATTTAAAGTCTTTGCTCGTCTTGCGGAACACTCGCAACCGCGTTACTCGCAATCCGAGGTTTTACTGTACTGTGTAGTTTTCATGTACGGTGTCTGTACTTTGCAATATACAATAGACCAGGGGTGGGCAAACTTTTTGATTTGTGGGCCACATTGAGTTCTAACATTTGACAAAGGGG
>JAQMYK010000009.1:26473003-26486993 GCA_030014345.1 Clarias buthupogon
ATAATAATAATAATAATAATAATATCACTGATTACATTAAAGATCAGCAGATTATTTTTAGCTTTAACCTTTTAACTGTTTCCACAAACTCTTTAACCATCAACGACACTTACTTGCGCTAGTTTAAAGTAAAGTAGATATTTTTGTTGGTTGAGGCTCTTTGGAAAGGCATGCTGATAGAAAATCTCTTTAGGATGCTTAATAGACTGTTTCTATTTCGGTCATGATGTAAAAGCTTCTATTAAAATGTACTGATAAGCGGTAAAACTATAAAAGTCTGTTTCCTTTAGGTTTTGTCATTTATTTATTCTCAGTCTCACATGCTTAAAGAGAATTCGGTCGCTCATTCTGTTACCAGCGTTCCTGAGAAAGCCGCCTGCGTAATCCATGACGACTCTGGTTTTGGGATCGTAGAATCCTTCTCCGCAGTCGTAGCAGCCGTTAGGGATCTCAGGAGGACGATCGGCGTTGGTCAGCTGAGATTCTCCTGAGATCACAAAACAGCAGCTGGTTATCGAAATCAGCTTTCTGAAGAACAGAATTGCACTCCTCCAACAAAGTATTTACTTTAGGATGAACAATGCCTTGCCTTTGGTGTAACTTACAGCTGAAATCAGGTATTAGCAGAGAAACGACAGATCAGATGATCTACTCACCTGCAGGTTTGACTCCAGAACATCTCTCGGTGTAGAAACGTCGATCGTAGCCGTGACAGTAATCCCAGTCTCTCTCCTCATACTCAAGTCCATCAGAGAAGGTGTAGCGACCCTGTAAGAACATCTACCGTTTATTATACCACAGTTCTGCTGATGTCTCTATTCTGTTTAGCAGGAAGATGTTGATGGATTAATCCGTAACACCTGATTCAACACGGAAAGGGTTTGTTAATGAGCTGATTAATTGAATTAGGTGTATGAGAGCAGGAATCAGGATCATGAAGGGTGATGAAAAATCATTTAAACCTAGTCTATGACATGTCTGCAAATTGAACCAAGTGCCACTAATACAGAGGGGCCAAAAACAATCTTCTACAGAGGGACTATCGAGAGCATCCTGAGCAGGTGCATCACTGTCTGGCTTGTGCCATCTCGGACCGCTAGAGCCTACAGTGGATAGTGAGGAAAGCCGAGAAGATCATGGGGGTCTCTCTCCCCTCTATTACAGACATCTACATCACACGCTGCATCCGCAAAGCCGCCAGCATTCTGGCTTATTAGACACACACTCTTTACCCTCCTGCCATCTGGAAAAAGGTACGAAGCATTCAGACACACACACATACATCAAGATTTTGCAACAGCTTCTTTCGGCAAGCCATCCGTCTACTCAACAATAAAGGATTGGACTAATACGCACACACACGTACACACTTAGATAACATTGATCTCAATAAATTGGGACTGGACTGATAAACACACATGTGCATTCATACTGATCTACAAGTTTAAAATGCACAAGGACTCTTTCTCGTCTTTGCTGCTATTTACAAGAAATGTTTACCGTTTTCTGTCCAACATGTCATTAACTTGCATTACCTCAACTCAGTATCACAGTATATCACAGTATATTGCATTGTGTCATGTTTGCACATTTGCATGTGCACTTTATGTTGTGGTCATTTGTTTAGTACTTAGAATAGTTTCTGTTAATTTATGGTGTCAATTTTGGCATTCACTTTGGTACTACTTCTGACATGTTTAGAGAAAACAGAATGGTACACATTGCTGCCATAATTAAATTCAAGTTTTTAAAAAGGGAAAAGATAACAAGCGCTGTTTGTACATTTTCGGGCCCCTCTGTAGTGTGTGAGAATAAAAAATAAAAACACTCAGGAACCTGCTTGCATATGCCTTTTTCCCAGATTCCTTCATATTTCCCTCCATTGGGAAAGTGCAAAACTCCTTTGCCATGAAACATGCCGTCCTTCATCTCCCCTTCATACCTGGTGTCTGTGGGGAGTGTGTACTCTCCTCTGCCCTCCATCCTGAAATGGACAGGATTATGTACTATGATTGTTGAGAATCCTTAAAAACTTTATTTTATTATAATATTAATAGAACAGCTTTTATTTGATTATAATGTTAATATAACAGCTTTTAACCACTACCTACTTTTTAAACATGTTATTATACACGTCTAAATGTTTTTTTTTTTTTTTTTTTACTCATTTACCTGGCATTTTTGTAAGCTCCACTGTAACTGCTCCCTGTGAACTCCATTGTGCTGACATAAACGCGTTGACGTTACCATGGCAACTCTTTGCCAATCTTTTTTTTTTTTGCTTTAAAATAAGAGAAAGCGTTTCTACGAATGAACTCATTATGAAAACCCTTCAACATTTACGTTTCTGGTAAAAAAAAAAAAAAAAAAATTCAAAAATAAATAAATATATACTTTTTTTTTTATCGTCTTCGATCTCGAAATATACACACATACATCGTCGCATAATATCTGCGTCATGCACCAGCGGCTCAGACTTGCGCACGCGCATCTCACTGACCTTCCATTGAGTCCCGCTGTCCTCCTGCAGCAGAGTTGTTTTTTTTCCGACCTGTATACGGACAACTCACGCGCACACAAAAGCGCTGACATGATGGGACGGTTTCTTGTCACTCTGACCTGTTAGCCAATCCTAGCGAAGGAGGCGGGTTTTCTGGTTTGAATACGGGTGGGGATAAAAGTTAACGTCTGACCGGGGACGTTCACACGGGTTAGCAGCGAGCGAGCTGTTAGCCTTTTTATTTTTACAGGTTTTTGGGGTGTTTCTGAGGTAGAGTAATGCCCGGTCAGGTGGATATTCCGACGGTGTCGGATTTGAGCGTCGAAGAGGTTTGTGTGTTTATAAAAGCAGAAACTGTCCTTTGTTTTAAACCTGAAGGCAGCCTGGTGCTAGCTAGCGCGCTAGGAATGAAGTTTGGGCTAAGATAACTAGCTAGCAAAGATAAATATATATAAAATTGTGCAATATAACATCATTTATGACATTATTTGCTGCAGAACCTGGTCATAAATGCCTTGTTCTGTGTTTGATAGTTAGTTGTTATCAGTGGCTAGCTCATCAACCGTCCTGTCAGTGTGTTCTTTATATCATAATATTACGTTACATCAGTTTCCTTAATAACTTATATTAAGTAATTATCTATAAACACTCTAAAGCGCATTGTAAAGGGTGTATATCTATCTTTTACTGTCATAGGAAATGGATAGACAAAAATATAAACTATAAAGCACATGAAGTCTTGAATTTAAGTTGCAAACAAGGTTATGGATAATAAACACGCCAATCACGAATAATGCATTCCAGAAGTACCCTTTCTATTTTATATCTATCTATCTATCCATGTCTACACACACACACACATGCAGAAATACGAGATGGTTTCAAAAAGTTTCAAGAGTCAAACGAAGTCGACATAAAGGACGGGTCATCCACGGCGCGCTGACGGAGTTCTCGACAGGCTTCGACGCGATGTTCCTCCTGATCCTGGATCAGCAGCCTGGGCACGACCTCGGCAGCATGTTCAAATCTCACATGAGGAACACTGCCTGAACTGTTCTGTATGACCCCAACAACAGCAGCAATGTTGTGGATAGTTCTCAGACAATCATCATGCACAAGTTCACTCTTTGTTCTAACTTGCTGTCCATGATGAAACAGCAGACGTAAAAAAAAACTCACATGGTCAGACTGGCACCAGTTGCACGGCTCCTGATGTACACAGGACGATGTCTTTTGGCACACTGACTTATGAAGGTCAGTGCTCCCTGTGACCAAGCGTGCTGTCCTGTGTTGTCATCTGTAGCTGTGTTACAAAACTAGTCTCGAAACCTTTTGATACCACCTCGTATCAGCTCTGAGATTAGTGCAGCATGTGTGTTAGATTCACTTGTTCAGTGAGTCAATTCAGAGTCAAAACACTTTGGAACAAGAGTTCACGCTTCACCTGGTACCTTTATATATGTATATATTTTTTTTAAATAAGGTGAATGTCTCGTCGGCCGTCCTGAAAGCTGCAGCACATCACTACGGCTCGCAGTGCGACAAACCCAACAAGGAGTTCATGCTGTGCAGGTGGGAGGAGAAGGACCCCAGGAAGTGTCTGGAAGAAGGGAGGAGAGTCAACGAGTGCGCACTTAATTTCTTCAGGTACTCTCATGCTTCACAGGAAGGCTGCACACTTCTTCACAAAACAAAAAAAAAAACACTATTAGACACTCCCACTACTAGGGCCGCGTGATTAATCGAGTGTCACACAAAACACAAATCGGGTCAAAGATTAGCGAGTGATTCGGTCATATACACCTCCATCACGTCTGTCTTCCCGCTTCTTATTTATGGCGCTGCAATGTTAGTGCGAAAAATATATATATTTTTATATATACATATTTCCTCACAAATTTCAAACTCATTTCCATATTTTTTCTTTTTGATTCTGCAAACCTGCTTTGCGACAACGGCCATAGTTAGAAGAGTAATAGAAATAAAACTGACCTGAATCGAATGATGAAGTTCTGAAGTTGTCTCCATAAACCATGAAGTATGTTTAGCAGCTTTTATGTTATTTACTTCAAGGCTTGAATTAGGCATTCTGAGAGAAAAACCATGTGATGCTCTTCAGATTTTTAGAAAATAGATTTTTTTAGCATTTATCTGAAAGGAACAGAATTACTCAGCAGTGTTAATCCTGCAATCAATAAATGAACAAAAACTTTTAATCCATTTTATTTAACATCCTTTAAAATCAGACTGTAAAAACATTAAAACAATGAAATGATAAACTGCACAAAAATAACATTAATGTAGTTAATATAATATATTTGCAAGAATAAACAAATAACAAATGCACATTTATTAAATTTAATCAAATGTAAAATAAAAACAAATAATGTATATAAAACTGATTTGTTCTTATGTAAGATTTTTATTTTAAAAAATGTAATGTATGTTAAATGATTTTATTGAAACAATAATGGAACTAATTGAGTCTTTTGTAATTGTTAATTAGTTTTAATTAATTAGGATTTCTTAATTGATTTCTTAATAATTTTAATACATTTTGAAGCCCTGTCCCAAAACAAGACCAAACGTGTACCTTGATTTATCCAATTTTATACTCCATATCTGACTGTCAGCACAATCCTATATCCACTCAGTGTCCACTTTAATAGAAACACCTGTATACAGCCAATCACATGGCGGGCGTACCACGCAGATATCAGTCAAGAGCTTCAGTGAGCGCTCACATCAAACATCAGGATGAGTTAAAAGTCCACATGTGACTTTAAGTGTGACTTTGATGTTGGGACCAGATGGGCTGAGAAGGTATGATGTGATGTTTGTGAACAGACTGATCTGAATTGCATGTCAGTAGTAACACCAGGAATCAACCTGCGCAACCGCGGTGATCAGAAAGACATCTCAGTAACAAGCACAGGATTCTCAGTCTCTCATGAGCACAGAAGAGCAGAAATAAAAGATAATGTACAGTATTTTTCCAGTCCCTGTCACGGCATGGGTTTTTTTTTTTTTTTCCTTTTCTTTGAATATTCTGATTAGACTCTAGCGATTGCTGTGTGTGAAAATCCCGGGAGATCTGCACTTTCGAAAATACTCAAACCAACAAACATGCCATGGTTACAGCGACTCTGGCTGAGGAAGGAGCACTGATTGGCTGGAACTTGAAACGCAGTAAAACATCCAACCAATTGTAGATGGGACTGAATCGTTCCAATCATAACGCAGGAGGTGGGATTTCTAGGGGAAAAATTTTTTTTTATATTTGTGACGGATCAAAACGAATCACTGACTTTGTAAAGAGTTAAGATTGAGTCTTTAACTGGAATGATTTCAATCAGACTGAAGGAATTTCATCATCAGAAACCGTGTAGCTAACGTGTGAAATATTTTACAAAGGATTTAAAAGAGTTGTCCAACATTTAGTTGTCGTCTAGCGTAGATATAATGAGACAGAAAGCTTGTGTTGTGACATTATAATTAAAAGTTGGCGTATGGCACGCATGCGGTCCTGAGGTCCTTGGCCCTGTGACATTACCATGACACATGACTAAATCCCATAATTACGTGTCGAGTCTTTAGCGTCTGGTGGCTGTGCGTGTATCCTGCGTGGAGCGGAGAGCTTTGACCCCCCCCTCGCTCGATTATGTGTAGGAAGTCGTCTGCTTCTTCTCAGTCTGGCTAATGGCAGGCGCTCGGCTCTAATAACACAGCGACGCCTCTGCACCGTGACTGGTGTCTGTCATTAAAACACAAAACAGCTTTTTTTCAGGGGGGGATGCGTACAGATCTAACCGCTGGCTACGGAGGGTGGAATAAACCATTCTGTCAGCAGTGTAAACAAGCAGGGTTTAAGCGCAAACAGAGCGGAAAGGGACCTGCGTGAGCCGAGGGACAGGCAGGGGGGAAAAGAGAGCCATGGATTGAATTATTAACTGGCGGATGATCAAACCCAAATCCTGTTAATCTGCAGCTAGAGTAGTTCTCGCTGGGTTTTAACACTGATGCACATAATAAATAAATAAATAAATAAAAAAAGGGGGAATTGTAATCCCAGTGTCTTCTCTCTTCTTAACGCTCACGTGAGCGTTTGTTTTATCGATTGACTGAAAGTTCATCTAGAAGCGTCTCAGGTTTAGGTTTGGGCACAAAAGCACACAATTCTCCCAGACTCAAATGAAAAATATTTTTGTCACAGGTTTGCGGACTCCAGGAATGCAGGGTTTTTTGTTTTTTTTTGGGTGGTTTCGAGATCATTGTTGAAAAAAATGTAGCGAAAAAGAACGCAGGTCTGCACAGCGTTCAGAAAGCGTCTCCGCCAGCTGGTTGTCTAAACCTGAGTAAACAGCAGGCACTTAAATAAGGCAAATTAAATAACGCCCATCCGTGATGCAGGTTTAAACGGGAAAAGAAATTGCTGTATCTGTTACTGATTTGGAAAAATCCGTAGCTCTTGCTGAAAACGTTCAGTATTGCAGTGAAATGGTGGGCTCTCTTATTAAAAAAGAAAAAGCTGATTGTGAAATTACATATTTTCCCCTGGATATTTGTGTAGATTTTATTTCTTTAGCTTTTCAGTTAAAAGTACAGATCTGCCTCAAAGAACACTGAGTGAGAAAAATTGTACCTAAACCTCAGTTTATTAATGCCACACACACACACACACACACATAATCACTGTGATAAATGTAGTTAGTGTATAAGCAGATGATTCGAGGCCCCCCCGAGGGTGTGAGACCACCCCTTTTTTGCTCAGCCCTTTGATACGCTCCTGGATGCAATACTCTTAAAACGTCTAAACAAACGTCTTCAGAAGGACCGCACACTTGGAGATAAAATGGCTGAAGGCAATAAGTACATTTGTGCTTGTGATGTATAGACTAAATGCAAAAGGATGTTCTCTTCTGTATTGTTCTCTTCCCCACACACACACACACACACACACACACACACACACACACACACACACAGGCAGATTAAGGGGAACTGTTCCGAGTCGTTCACCGAGTACTGGACCTGTCTGGACTACTCGGGTCTGGCCGAGCTCCGTCACTGCCGTAAGCAGCAGAAGGTGTTTGACGACTGTGTGTTGGAGAAGCTCGGCTGGGAGAGACCCGAACTGGGAGACCTGTCCAAGGTCAGAAACGTGCATGCGCACACACACACACACACACACACACACAGTTGCAGCTTTACTTCTGACTGTTATAAATCTCTGACACTGGAGACTCCTTCCATACGTATTAACATTTACGTTAATCACATTAACCTGTGATTGTTAGCCATTGGTGAACAATTTATTTATTTTTATGCGCTATCTGGAGCGAGGACAAAATCATGACGTTATCTGTAGCTGAGTCCCGCATGAGATTGTCCTTCAGCACCGTGTGTAGAATTACCCCACGTACAGATCTGTCACTTCCTTTCCTCATTACACCCTCCATCTCTCCATTTGTCGCGTCAGGTGACCAAGGTGGCGACCTCTCGGCCCCTTCCCGAGAACCCGTACCACTCGAGACCGAGACCCGAGCCCAACCCTGTGATCGACGCCCCGCTCGAACCCGCCAAGCACGGCAGCCGCCTGTTTTTCTGGAACTGGTGAAGAGAGACTTTTCCTTTTTCCTCACCGAACCTGCTGACGCTCCTCTCGGACATTTCCAGAACCTGGCCGATGGACAGTAGTGGAACCGGCGCTTCACTCACAGCACCGCTCTGCTATCCTACATATAGAAATGTATTAAATAAACACAGTTTATTGTGTGTTGTGGATTAAATAAGTTTCATTCAGACTTGGGCTGGTGGTTTTATTTTGTGTCTCGTTGTCTGGAAAAATGATCTTTACCTTAGATCTCTAGGGCCATGAATGTGAATCTATGAATATATTGTAATTAGTTAACTTAGAAAATTTATAAAATCTATTTTTGTTCCACAGGAAATGCAGAGGTCTTTATGTTTTCATATATTTTTATTTCTTTATCAGTGAAAAAGTGATCTGCCCCCAGAGGTATAATTACTAACTCATACTGGAAGTTTTTCAATTTAAATAAGTAATTACTTAAGAGGCTTTAATTGGATAATTACTGCAGTGATTAATATGTCAGTTGCAACAATTCTTTACTGGTGCAGTAAGGAGCTTCTCGTTTCTTCATATTCCATGACGGTGGAAACTATGTTTATTGTCCTGCGTCAAGCAAAGACAACAACTAAGGAGGTAAAGCTGACATGAATGGAATTGGGTTAAGAGCTCTGTAGGGACAAGAGCTGAAGCGTCAACTTCACAGAAGCAATGTGATCAGAAAATCATCCTGAATGAGTATGATGGGAGCTCAATTAAACGTCTGGTACAGTTGCAAGATGATAAAAAATTTTTTTTTAAGCGAAATAGAAATCATGTCATGTTTAATAGTGAAACCAAGAGAATGCAAGCGGTTCTGGGAGCATCTTAACCCTGTCGAAAGTCTTTGGTATGTGCTGGACTGAACCTTACGGAGTGCTTTAACTGTCACATCGTCAATATGATGTCTCGGATAAAACTAAAATGATGTAATATGGAGTACGGTACCTTAAATAATGCCAATAATCACAAGACAGTGATGGGTTATTAAATAACTGGGTTATAATTTGTGAGGGAACAACTGTAGTGGTTATATCGTAAGTAGAACAGGTGATAATATATTAATAAATAGTTTAGGTTCAACATTATAGTTTTAATTAATTAATTATGACATGATTTCTCAGTATCACATGATCAGATTTAGATTTTTGACAGATTAAAAAGAATTTAGTGTTAGCGTAATGTAACACTGATATCACACACCGGTCCTGTTTCCACAGATTTCGAGGCTGTGACCGTGACATTCTACATCACGGTACATCTCTCTAAAATCTCAATAAAACTTTTAAAAGAATTGTTAAGTTAACTTATCTCAAGATCGAAGAAAAAAAGTTTTGGTTTTGTGAACATGTTTTAATGCTGAACCAGAACAAACCAAGAAAAAAAAAAAAGATAACTCATTGTGTCTTTGGCGTTGTGTCTGGAACAATGTCGTTAAGAATTAATTCAATCAACCGGATACACTGTGAGAACCTCAAGAACAAAGGACTTAATAAGCCTTTATGAAATGATACCTATGAGTGTTTGAGGAGTGTGTGTTTCAGAGAATACGCAGTGATTCATTCGGCATTGTGCCTCTGGAGTAAATGGCTTCATTCAGCTACAAATCAAGTGTAAATTTCCCTCTTCTCCAAGCTCCAAGTACTAGATTTGTGTGTGTGTGAGTGAGACAGAGCGAGAGAGAGAGTGTGTAAAACCAGACTGAGGCTGTGTAATGTCAGGGACCTCGAGGTTGGAGGTTCGGTCCCTTTGGGCCGAGGCCAATTTCCTCCAGCACTCGGCTCTGACTTCCTGTTTCGAGCTCGGCAGCAGGAGCGTCTGTGCAACACAACTCCAGTTCAAAGCGCGAGAGCAGGAGAGCAGATCTGTAATGCCCTTCTGCTCAACTGCACCTCTCCAGACCACCTCGGGTCAACCGGGCCCACAGGCAACGCACCGCTCGGCCCAAAATAAATAAAACTAATGGGCAAAGCTCTGTTTTTCACCACCCTTGATTAATATATAGAAAATAGGCGAGGACCTTTTGGGGGTGTTCTCTCTTTTTTTTTTTTTTTTTTTTTCTTCTTCTAAGAAAGCATGTTGTGGAGGATCGAGTTTCAGTGTTAATAGGGATTCAGGGAATCTCCAGCAGCTCTGAAGGTGAATTAAGACTGTAGGAAAAGATCTTATCCTGCAAACCTGTGTTTATTTTAAAGGAGATTATAATCTGGAAGTTGTGTGTGTATGTGTGTGTGTGTGAGAGAGAGAGAAAGAGGGAGAGCAAGTAGCTTTTGGCTCAACGTCTCCCAAGCATACCACATCTGGTCAGAGTGTTTACAAATTTTTTTAATGAAGCACACTCATTTGTTGTTTTGGATTATTTTTCGTACCATTATACCACTTTTGGACCAAAATACACTTGCCATGCCTAGATTTATTTTTTGTTTCCAGTAATGTATTTTTTGTACATAATTATATTTGGTGAATTTAGACCACAGACCCCAGATATATATTTTATATATATATATAAAACCTTATACCCTGTTTGTTTTTTTGTTATTTCCCCCCCCCACACAAAAACTAACTGTCCAAATCTCACCCTTGCTTCAGTGTTTGATCTCAATTGGATAGCCCCTCAGCTCAGACCCTAACACAGGAAAGTGGGGTCAGATCGGGCTGACACTGCCCCAGCTCAGGAAGCCGAGTCTGGCAGCGGAAAGAAATACAATACAGTCTCAAAGTCTCAAAAAAAAAAAAAAAGCTGTGCTAAACACTCAAACACGCCACCTCGTTCGGAGAGCTATACTGTCAATATTCCTGTTGTTCGCTCCCACTATTGAGAGGTTTAAAATAAATATTTGAACACAAAACATCTCGTGGTCCAGCGCTCGGTCCCGCAGGTCACGAGGTCACGAGTGCTGAATGTTCAGAGACCTCGGTGCAGGAAGAACGAGGTGTTTTCCCCCCATACTCCACTTCGCCAAGTGAAGGTGTGGAGTGCTCTCTTCACACAAACAAAACCCAAACGTTCCTGATGGTTCCATCGCCGTGGTCGAGACTGCTGAAAGAAAAGATTTGAGTGTTTACCTTCTCGCTTTCCTTTCGCTCTGATCTGTAGCTTCGAGACGTGCTTTTATGTTTCCTTCTAAAAATGTCCACTCGCAAGAACCACTTTGAACTTCCACGCAGGTCGAGCTCGAAACCCTAACCGCCCAGATGGTTCTCCTCGCGTCACAACGCGGAGAACGTTCCGGGATACCGCGCCGTCTGATCCATACCATATGTATAATGAAGCTTGCATTTTTAATGAGATTAGTGTCAGGTGTTTGACACGAGGGAATGACTGAATCCACACACACACACACACACACACACACAGAAAACTGTTTAAAAACACTAGAGTTCCAGGCAATCAGATGAATCATGCACCAAGCGGGACCAGAGTGAATAAAAGGCGTGTTTGCTCTAGATTTTCTAGTTAAAGGGGCTGTACAAATTAAATATAAAATATATTCCTAAGTAAACAAAAAGACGTGTGCTAGTAAGCTAAAAACAATTAGCTAACCCTTGTACTGTATTATGTGAATAAAATAATCAGCTACGCTCACTAGCTAGCGAGCTAGCTAAATCAAAACCAAGTTTGGTAGCAAGCTAGCTGTTATTTGGCGATATCATGTTCGCTAACAAGGAGCTACATTATGCCAACAAAGTATTTTCTATTAAAACAATTAGCAATTGGCTTATTGATGTTATAGCAACTAAAATATGTCATTATATTTACAGCACTGGTAGGTGTTTCGCCTGCCGTGCGGAAGGCGCGAGTTCGATTCCCAGCCAGTGCCCAAACCCCCCAGCCACTGGATGCAGTGCCGGTCCCAAGCCCGGATAAAATGGGAGAGTTGCGTCAGGAAGGGCATCCGGCGTAAAACCTGTGCCAAGTTGTTGTGCGGAATGGATATTCCACTGTGGCGACCCCTTGCCGGGAGCAACCGAAAGACCAACAACAACAACAACATTTACAGCATTTGGCAGACGCGCTTATCCAAAACGACTTACATTTATTTCATTACACATATGTGCAGGTGAGCGAGCTTAATCGATTAAACTATTGTGTGTATTATTCAAACCTGAGATTACAAGCAAACAGGGTAACTTTTATATTTATGCAATTTAATTCAGTAGCCATGTTTGCTAGCTAGCAAGCTACTGCAGGTATCAGTGCATTTCTTTGCTAACAAGCTAGCCAAAATTAAAATGACCTCTCAAAATTTGTTTGCACTCTAGCTAGAACTTTAAGGATAAGTTTTATTATTACAAATAAACACCTTTTCTAGTAAGCTGGCTAGCTAATATTATGCTATATTGGGACTAGCAAGTGGAAATTTTGTACGCAGAAATTAGATAACGTAGATAATTAGATAATTTGACTCAGCTTTATGAAGACTTTTTTTGTGTTAGTTCACAAGGCGACACTGTGGCGTAGTGGTTAGCACTGTCGTATTGCACATCCTGGGTTCGGGTTCGATTCCCGTCTCGGGTCTGTGTGCGTGGAGTTTGCATATTCTCCCTGTGCTTGGTGGGTTTCCTCCCACAGTCCAAAGATTAGGCTAACTGGCGTTCCCAAATTGCCCATAGTGTGTGTGTGTGTGTGTGTGGTTTGTGTGCCCTGTGATGGATTGGCACCCAGTCCAGGGTGTACCCCGCCTCTTGCCCTACGTCTCCTGTAATAAGCTCCAGGCTCTCTGCAACACAGGATAAAGCGATAAAGAGAGTGAGTGAATGAGTGTTAGCTAGCAGACCATTTTTTGGCTGATGGAGGTAAGTGGAAAATTGTGGATTGAAGATCTAAAATGATTCTAAAAGGGCTCCGAAATCAAAACTTTGGCGTTCCTAAGCTTTCTCTTCCTGTCTCTATAGTATAGACACCAGAGGAGTGTTTTACCGTCTTGGGAAAGTTAAATGCCAGAATGTCGCCCAGTTTTATGCTGTTCTGTCAGGCATCTGGGAGCTGACGGCTACTACGAGTCTGGCTGTTTGCATTCCGCGCAGTCCGCGCTGTGTAAAGCTCTTTTGTGCTCGGGAAGCTGTGTGAAGGTTTCGCTGTGTGGCCGGTATGTTTTGGAGCGAAGTGTTAGCGCCAGGGCCTCGAGAGCAGCGCTCTGAAACACCTGAGCGACTCTGAGTGCTGTGATCTTAGCGCTCGCTGGAGAACACCGTACCACATGTATGTGTAATGTGTCCAAGCTTGCCGTGTGTTTGTGTTCTTTGGCTGCGGATCCAGAAAAGGTTTTGTCCTACATTTCAAATATCATTTGTAAAAATTGCAAAACTCAACTATAAAAAAAAAAAAAGTCACCACACCAGCAGGCCGTGCAAAACTCTGTGCACTCGTGTGTTATGACATGAGCCGTCTAAACAGTGTGTGAGCGACTGTGGGGGTCGTCATGCCTCTGAATATGCGCTGACTGATCCTCAAGCCTCAAACCCCGGGGTAGCGCAGAGGCCTTTTTGCAATATTACAGTCCATCAGAGAAGGTGCTTACAATGCTAACGTGACTAATCTTTTTAAACCAGTGGCCAGGTTTCTTTGTAACATTACAGCAGCGATCATATTTTGTTATTAAAAACATTTTTACCAAGATATTTAAAATAATACTATGTAGTTTTGGTTAATCTTTTATTTCTAATCACTATTGTAAAATTCAAATTTTATTTGTCACATACACATTCATACACAATACGATATGCAGTGAAATGCTTAAACGACCGCCGTTGACCTTACATTTTTTTTAGCAAAAACAATTAAGAAAAAAATAGTGGAATTAACATGTTGTTGGTCTTTCAGCTGCTCCCGGCAAGGGGTCACCACAGCGGAATATCCA
>JAQMYK010000009.1:27078051-27091675 GCA_030014345.1 Clarias buthupogon
CTCTCACTCACACACTCAATCTCATTCACCCTCATACTCTCACTCACACTCTCACTCACCCTTACACTCTCACTCACCCTCCTCTCCTCCTCACCCTCCTCTCCTGATCACCCTCCTCTCCTGATCACCCTCCTCTCCTCCTCTCCTCCTCACCCTCCTCTCCTGATCACCCTCCTCACTCTCCTCACCTGCCTGCTCTCAGATGCACAAAGTGAGGTTTTTAACATCATCGCATTTAACATTTTTGGATAAACATCTTCACTTCAGTTAGAGATCTTCACAATATCATTTATCTTCTCCAAACTGCAACAGAACAAAAAACACCTCACAATTCAGAGATCTACAATCCAATTGTCTATAGCCATAATTTTTAACTCGTTTATTATTTTTAACATATTTACCTATTTCATTGGGAAATGAATAAAAGAAAGAACAAAATAAAAATAAAAGAAGGAATAATGTTATAATTGTTAAAGACAAAGATGAGAAATGGGTAGAAAGTAAGAATAGGTTTGTAATCGTGAAAAAGACAGTAACAGAGTGTGCGTGTGTGTGTGTGAGAGAGAGAGAGAGAGAGAGACACTGTAAGTGTCAGGGTGGGAATCACACGCTGTGACGAGGCTTTTAGCAGCTAAGTGAGGATTACAGGGGCTGGGAGGCTGGACGGGTGTTTTTGGGTGGGTGTGGGGGGGGCGGAGGGCGAAGGGGGGTGTTACTGGTTGTTGGTGTGTGACTCTCACACAGGAGCCTGAAGACTCCACAGACGAGACAAAAGCTACACAGGGGTGTTAACATCACTGAGACACATCCCCTAACCTCACACCTCTACTGTGTGTGTGTGTGTGTGTGTGTGTGTGTGTGTGTGAGAGAGATTTATAACACTGTGAGAAATGTGTGATGTGACTCAGTTCACAATGCGAGTCTCCTGACTCTGCTCTCACGCCGACACGCCGCTGATTTACACATCAAATCATGTTACATATTTTAAATATCGCAGTTTTAAACATCACAAATTTCAATTTCACTATTTTAAACATTTGTATTAAAAAATTTACATTTTGAACATCTGTAGTTTAAGCATTGCAACTTTAAACATCACAATTTCAACCTTCAGTATTTAAAAGCACAATTTTAAACATCTGTATTTAAATCATTGCAGTTTTCAACACTGCAACTTTTTAAACTTCACAATTAAAAAAATGTATGTACATTTAAAACTTCTTCCATTTTCAACTTTTCTATTTGAAATATCACAGTTATAAATTTAAGGGTTTTAAATTATTGCTTCAAAGAATTGACATAAAATGTGTTATGTCTGCACGCCTACTACTTTAGAAAAGTATATAAAAATGTCAGGATCTCAGGCTGCAGTGATTCTTCCACTGTAGGTGAATCATTTCTGTAATGAATGCTGATTAACACCAGGACAGATTTTGAATCCCACTTCAGCAGAGTGACTTGTGTGTCTTTTTCATTTCTCTTCTTTAAAGGCGTGTAATAATGACGAGTACCTGAAGCTGCCGAGAGAAGACATGACTCGCATGATGAACGAACGAGGTGAGTTTATATAAACAAGCGCTTGCAAACTAACGACAGCTCCAGATAGCTCATTTAGCAAGCGCTCGTTAATTTGGTAAACATGCTTTGATGAGGTAATTAGGGTGGAGGGTAGAAATGACAAACATGAAGCGTGTATGAACAGGTTCTAAACGCAGGCAGTAATAATACAGGGCAAGAGCAAGATGCTTTTATTATTCCAGATATTAATAAAATAAACAAATAGTCATGCTAGATGTTTAGTGCTAATGAGAGAGGGGATATTTTAATAAATAAACCTAGTTATTTCTGTAAATAATTGCATACTGTTTGCGTATCATTAGTCCTGTTAACGTGACCTGATATGAAAACTGGTATGAAAGTGGGCGGAGTCTAATAATGAAATAAATACTACTGTGAATCAGCAAAAACAGAGGGGTGTGTGTGTATGCACGGTCCTCACAAGGAGAATTAATCAACATGCAAACGTTTGTTTTAATAGCAGAAGAGGGTGCCAATACTTTTCACTACGGTTACAACAGGGAGACTATCGAGTTTAGAGTTAGAAAATAATTCAAAATCAAGCTGAGGATCTGTGAAGAGGGAGAGAGGGAGAGAGTGTAACACCCCGGGTGAAAAAAACTTCAGCCTTGATTATTAAATATAATAATGTTTGTGTTTTTTAAAAATGTGATGGAGAGATACATTTTAACAGATACACAGTACACTGAGAAAGAAAGAAAAAAGGGAAAAAATAAAATGGCAAAAACAACAGACAGGTGAAAAGGAATGTTGAAAGAAAGAAAGAGAAAGCAAGACAGGAAAGCAGGAATATCAATGAAAGAAAGGGAAGTCTAAAGAAAACAAGCAAGAATAAAGAGGTTTTGTAATAGGAAGGAATAAAAGGAGGAAGAAAGTGAGACTGAGAAAGGAAGGAAGGAAGGAAAGAAAAGAACAAAAAGAAGGGAGGAAAATGAAATCTCTCTCTCTCTCTCTCTCTCTCTCTCTCTCAGGCCTGATTCAGCACTCGGTGCCCAAACGGGACGACTGGGAGTCCGAGTGCGACGCTCAGGTGGACTCTAACCGCTGCAGGGCCCCGGAGGGCCCCGTCTTCGCCCCTCACAGCCGCTGGGCCCCTCGCTCGTCCCTCGACGCTCACTCCTTCAGGTTCAGCAGCGGAGCTGAGGTACAGCTGGAGACGGTTCCTCCCGGCCTGCTCACTCGCATCCCCGAGTACTTCATCTGCACGCGTTGTGGGAAAGTGTTCTGGGAGGGAACACACTTCGACCGGGCGCTCGCTCAGTTCCAGGACGTCCTGAACCTCACAGACGAGGAGACGGCCGCCAGGAAGCACTGAGCCTGGGGGCGGGCAGGGGAAACACTCAAGCATGAACTCGTGAAAAGTAACACCAAGAACCAGGATTTTGTGAGTTCAAGTCCCAGTATGGCCAAAGAATATATATACAGTATATATACACAGAGGATTAGCTTAAATCAGGTTTTAACGGACAGTAAATTCATCAAACGGAAAAGCAGATTCACTGAAGGGGAAAGGACTCTGATGCGTTCGGGGTTGTCTGGGTGAACTTTGACCTCTTGGGTCAAGTTGGGAGTCGGTAGAAACCAGAAAAAAATCGTGCAGGACTGTTTAAATGAGTCAGTTAAAGAAAAGCAGGTATAGCTGCTAAATACTAAGTTTTCCAACTTTGTCACGGCACACATCTGGAGAAGAGAAGTAGCCGTGAAGTCTAAAGACCTATGTTTTATTATAAAATTCTGTTGTTGTTTTTCCGTGTTGCAGCTCTGTATTAGTTCAGTGGAGATTACAGAACTGCACCTTACGCCTGACGACGTGACCATGTGATCACGTCGGCGTTTCTCTGTATATTTCCATCCTGTATGTAAGGTGTAGCTCTCCTCACTTTTGTTTTTATAGGCTGGGTTTCTGTTTTTCGACCACATCAGCTCACGTGTGTAATAATCTGCGGGTGTGTCTCAGTCGTTCCGCATGCACCGGATCATTACTGACGCCTCGTTATTTTATAAAACTGTTTTACAATTGCCTTTTTTTTTTTTTTAATATTCACATGTGTTTTTTGTTACGCTTTGTCCGTGTGCAATTAAAGCACAGCTTTATCTCTGAGTGACACTGGCCAGGGTCTGTGTTTGAGCAATGGCTCAATATTTTGGTGAAATCTGTAAAATTGTAGGTGTGTGTGTGTGAGAGAGAGAGTTAAGCAATATGGATAGCTGTGTGAGCAGCGTCCGTGACAGAGTTCTGGTTTCAAGCATGTGTGAGAAAGTAGCGCGATGCGGTTTGCAACACAAACTGTGGCGTAATCATAAATATAGCTTTACATGTTAATTCCTTCCTCAATTTTTAGCTCTGGGCAAAATATTTTCAGGAAATAAGAGTTGAGACATGAAACATGAGACAGATTTTAACCGCATATTTTAGTTATTTTATTTTGTAAAAACAAACACCTTTTCACTCCCGGATTAATGAATTAATGAGTTTATTCCCCTCTGTGTTACAGAGAACTTCTCTCAGGGCCGCGTCTCCGCTGTGCTCGATGGGAACCTGACTGTAGTTTTATCCTGATTTATTTCATTATTTACGTTATTTATTTATTTCTTTATTTTTTGGCCTGTTCTTCTTCCCACAGACAAAAATGATTTCGGCACATTCTTCTGTTTATACAAAACGGTTTTGAGCTCAATGTGCAGTTAGCACTCGTCCAGAACATCTTATCAGCTAATCGCCTGAACTTCAGTTTTTTTTTTTTTTAAAGGACCAAAAAAAATGCCGTTTTGCAAGGTGTTGGAAAATGTAACAAAATTACACACCTTTTGATGTAAGTCACATAATAATAATAATAATAATAATAATAATAATGCCAACACACTCATTACACAGAAAACTGACTCTATTATTAGCATTTTAATACAGCAGTGTAATTAGACATTTAAAATAAACTGTTTTTTATCTGTATTTTTAACACATAACAGAAATAATACATTTCTTTATTGCTAGCTGTACAGTTTTTTTATGGATTCTTACTTGTATGTAGCAGTTTAACGTGAGTAACTTCCAAAACTTCGAACATGTTGATCTGTTGTATGTTTAACTCTCATAAATCGATCACCTACACATCAAATGATTTATTTAACATTGATAATGTGTCACTGCTTTAAGCCTTACATTAAGGTTAATATGGGTATTTAGGATCCTTTGTTCCTCCATGAGAACCCTTGGGGCATTTTCACATTAGGACCCCAAGGTCGTTTCCGAGTCATTAAACACAAGAGAAGAAGAGAACTAGGAAGCTAAGCTTCACGCTATGCCTAATATTATTGATAAGATTGACAACTGCTACATGAACACTGAGGTTTCGGAGGAGACAGACGGCGCTGATGGCGTTGCGTCTAAACTGTTATCTACTTTCGTTCTCGGGTACAATCAGTTGATTCAATCTGTCCTCTTCAAAAGGACTCGTGCACGGTTCTCGAGTGCAAGACGATTATGTTCTCGCTGATCAAAATCACTCAGACCTTCGGGTCAAGTGTTCTCGGAAACAATCCCGGGACCCTAATATGAAAACACCCTTGAAGAGGCGTTCTCGTGTCCTTGGGCAAGGATTGAATCAGATATGGAAGTCAATCGTATCTGAGAGTGGAAGTAGATCATAGTTTAGACGTGGCATCATCAGTGCAAAATCACACAGCCATATCTGATACAGTAGGAAGGCACACGAGAGCATCGCTATATATATTTTTCTGAAATATCAATAATATTTGGCAATGCACAAAGTTAACTTCTTTGTTCTCTTCTTCTCTTTGTGTCTGATGGCAGCTCACAAACCAAGTGGGTGCATACTGACACCTGCTGTGTCGGAGAGTGTAAATATGCAAATGTACCCGAGTTTGGAGAACAAAAATAATGTGAACGTAGACCTTTTGGGGGGGGGGGGTGAAAACACCCTTAAATATAATATGTAGAACCCTTTAATATCAGAGTTCAGGCAACGACGGAGATCTACATTCCTCCTCTCTATGGTATAATGTTCCTCACAGCACAATTCAATTAGCTGCGTGTTTACTGGGTTATGATTTGAAAGACAAACCTCAGGTATTGAATTATTTATGGTCTCTGTGTTTATTTAACTGCTGTAAGAGCTGAATTCAAGCCATTTGGCTCGTGACTCGTGCCAGATTGTTTTGCAAGCTTGAAAACAGGAAAGCAGGCTGGGCTGTGCAGATTCTTCAACACTGATTTTCTCTCCAAAGTGTGTGTGTGTGAGAGAGAGAGAGAGAGAGTGAGAGTGAGCTTTTAAAAAACTCAACCTATACATTCCTCTTATAAGTATTTGCTGTAACTGTATCTCTTACACCATGCCTGAAATACTCTAGTGAGGTGTGTGTGTGTGTGTGTGTGTGTCGTGAGCTCGGTTCAGCCCCTGTCCCGGATCAGCCTGGCCTTTTTCTGCGCCGTTGTCACCCGATCCTCTCTCTTTCTTCACTGGGAAGAAAAGCTCGCCTCTTTCCCACGCTCCTGCTACACGTGGTGGCTCCCGGGCTCCGCCTATGTTCGATGACGTCACCCGCGTTCCTCAGAATCCTTTTCGATATCAGGTCGGTTTTCGTGGAGGCCCCGCCCGCTACGCCACGCCCCCTCCAGCTCTTCCCGCGCTGAAGGGGGGAAAGGGGGGGGGGCTTAAAAATGGCGGATTTTAGGGAATAAATGCTTTTTAACGACACCTGACTTTTTTTCTTGCTATATAGTGTTTAATATTAAACACTGGTTTACGTTGGACGTATAAACTGACACAGGTTTTGCTTCACCCATTTTGCCTCAACAATTTAACAATCAGAAAATAGCTAAAAATGTCTTTGTTCTTTCTTTAAAATGTCTTCAGCTTGTATTTTATCTCATTTTAATGGCTAACAAAGTATATCGAATTCAAATATTTTGTCATGTTTAACATGAAACATTCTGACAAATGTGAAAGAGTCAAAGATAACAGTAAATAAAATTAAAAAAAAGGAATTCTGTAAACTAAAACACGTGGCACTGAACACTTTTAAAGTCTAGTTCATAAAGGACTGCAGTTTGAAAGAAGGATCATATAATTCTTATACACTTCATGTATTTTTGTATAAATTGATCTTCAGCAAGGGCGGCACGGTGGTGTAGTGGTTAGCACTGTCGCCTCGAACCTCCAGGGTCCGGGTTCGATTCCCGGCCAGGCTTCGATCTCTGTGTGCGTGGAGTTTGCATGTTCTCCCCGTGGTTGGTGGGTTTCCTCCCACAGTCCAAAGATATGTAGGTTAGGCAAATTGGTGTTCCCAAATTGACTGTAGTGTGTGAATGAGTGTGTGTATGTGTGTGTGCCCCGCAATGGATTGGCACCCTGTCCGGGGTGTACGCTTCCTCGTGCCCTAAGCCTCCTGGGATAGGCTCCAGGTCCCCGTGACCCTGAATACAGGATAAAGTGGTATAGAAGATGAGTGAGTGAGAGTAATCTTCAGCAATTCTTCTGGTTTCTTGCGATGCCGCAAGTCATTCACATTTCAAAACAAAAATGTAACTTTTATACATCTGCGTCATATTTATTTTGTACCCTCACAGTCCCAGAGATGAATATTTTTGTCTTATTTTATCTATACTTGAAAACAAGCCAAGCATTTATCATATTTCCATTTCTTTATATCTTTGTGATTATGAAGTAGGTTAAATAGGGGTACTTTACTACACATAAATGTAAAGTTCAGAAAACCTAAACCTGCAGAAACTTCAACTGAATAAGAAAATCGTAAAACCTTGAGAACCACAACTTAACAGAACTGCACACGTTATGTTACTACGTAGGATTTTTTTTTACAACAGCAAACATTCTTTTCTGTCTTCTAGGTATGCACAGTTTTGTGAAGAACCTACGGCCCATAACACTTTGAGATGTAGACAGACATGTTCAGAACCTAAAACATGCTTTATTAGTTTTCCACTGGAGTTATAATGCTAATATTGTTAGCAAGTCATGGAAGTTAATATCACGCAATATTGTCCATAAAAATTACGTACTGTAAATACCTGCCCAGATTCTCACTGATGACAGTTTAAACCCTGTTACTTTACTTTTTAAATAATTTTGCTTATTTCGTAAAACCCTTTTTTTTTTTACGAAAAACTACAGATGTATAGCTACTTTGGAACTTTTTAAAAGGGTCAAATGACCATCGCTCTGTTCCACATAGCCCTAATAAAAATATATCACATCCTTCCAACTGCATTTTCAAACCTAAGTGGGTGTGTATTTATAGAATATGAGTTACAAAGGATACTAATTACTAAATTACTACGTCACAAAAGCAAAACATCAGTGGTCTGTTGGGTGCTGAGTAAATAAAGCCCTGAAATGTTATAACTGAAGTTAATAAGGTGTGGCAAAAGAAAGCAACCAGAACAGCTGTGTAATGAACTTTATGAATTTTTAATAGCTCGTCTTTGTCCTTGACTTCGGGACTTTTTTTTAATCATGTGATATGAGAGCGGTCATTTATTTTATAACATATTAGGTTAGCATTTGTGCTTTATACAGATCACATCTCTGTTGTTTTTCCATGGACGATCACTCATGCGTTCATCTGTTAGCCATTAAAAATTAATGAGAACTGAACAATGTAGAACCCTAGCATGAAATTCTTAAAAAATCCATTATATCTTTTGTCTCATTTCATCTGTCTCAGATTGTGTAGCTGTTTGTTCAGCTCATGCTGACAAAGACGCATCTAATCTTCTTAAATGGTGATGGATTGCGTTTGCTGAAATAATTAAAGCAAAACTCCACCCTGAACCACAGTAAATAGGTTTATTGTTAAATGTCTGTGACGTGTTTAGCGATTCTGTTAATATGTCTAAATGTTGATTTGTTTTCTAGTTCTGTGTATTTTGTTATTTCTGTGAGAATTTAGCAGTTGTGTGTTGCTCTAAAGTCATTGTTATTGCTAGCCCTGTTATAATGAGGTTTTGCAGGAGAAACATTGTCAACTATCTCAGTTAGATTTCATTGTTAGCTCCTAAATTTTAATAAATAAATAAATAAATAAATAAATAAATATCTCCTATTGACATTGGTGCAAACCCTGGACTCATAGTTGCAGGATGTAATGCAGCTAGCATTTTGAAGATTCCAGACACATGAGCTAGTTATTAGCGACATGGCTAGTTAGCGGTCAGTGAGGTGACTAGTTTGATGGTGTTGAAGGTGGGATTAGCCTGAAAGTTTAGAAGCTTTTTAAATGAGCGAGCTGGAAAGACTAAAGGACTGAGAGAGACTGAGGTAGTCGAACAGCATAGTGGGTAATGCTCAGAAACCAAAATGAAAATAAACCAATATGCCAATAAATTGAGTTTAAACCAATGTAAATTAAGTAGTGAAATATTTTGCATGTATGAAAATCATATATACATTTCTAAATGTTGATTTGAAAGTAGTGGAGCGCTAGATTATTTTTGCACTAACCTAACCCACAATGCATCACAGGAAGGATGGAAGGGGAAGGCCTTGAGGCAGGTTACTGGTTTCTGAACTCGTATTGCACTATAGAGAATTCCATCAACCCATCAGGATTAGCGCTAAAACTCTATCTGCTAATCTGTGTCTCTGTAGTGGCATGTTGGAAAATATTTTCACGTTAAAAAAAAAAAAAGAAAGGGAGGGATCTTTCTCACTTGTTCATTCACCTCCTGGTCAGACCAGATACCTGCACCTTTTGCTCAAGCTGGGAAGCAAAAGCTAAACTCCAAATGGCTTCATTATTGTACATTTCCTGTACAGTAATGAGTGATGCAGGAAGATGTAACTTAATTGAGATTAAATGATGAATCTTAACATTTTCCACAAATAGCCAATGTATTACAACACTGTAATAAAGTGTTCCATTCCATGGAGCTGTAGATTTCACTTGGAAATGTGATGGCGACCTTTACAAATGAACATTGTAACCTGTTAGAGCACAAGTGCACCTTTATGGAGATTTCTACAGAAATATTAAAAGCAGAACGTGTGTACTCTTTAGGCCACTTCAGTGACAAGGAGAGGTGCAGATTCAGTGAAGGCCTCTTTTTTTCTGAACGTTTGAAGAAATTTATTGTTGCAAATGTTAAGTTTACTGCGTGTGTGTGCATTTACACATTCCTTTAGAACATAGAACAAACACACACACACACACACAGCCCTAAAATGTGCTGTTTTGATGTCAGTGATTCTGGCTCTGAGAGGTGTGTGTGTGTGTGTGTGTGTGTGTGAGAGAGCAGACGGCGGGCGGCTCGGAGTTTCTGCTGCTGTAGAGATTTTTACAGCTCGAGCGGTTTAATGAGGCCGGAAGAGAAAAGTCGCGTTTTTTCCTCCCGCGGTTGAGGATCAGAGCCGGTTACCGCCACCACGGAGCAAACGGCGCGCACTCGTGTGTGTGTGTGTGTGTGTGTAGTGGTCCACGCCAAATTGTGTCTGTGTATGCGTGTGTGTCCTGTTCCCACGGTAGCGCGTGACTGTGCGCGCACCTCAGCCTGTGGTCGCACCGGAAGCCGAGCAAGTGTTTTGTTGTTTAGGTTCCTGTGAGTGTAAACAGCTGCGACACACACACACACACACACTGTAGAAACCAACGAAACAGATCTATCTTTTCTCTCTTTTTTTTTTTTTTGCAAATAAACTCTCCTTTTTAAAAACTGCAACTGTTCCTTTGTTGTCCCGGTTCAGTTCTGCTCCAAGTTTCACCTGGACGTGTGTATTTCTAGTATTAACACTATTTCTGATGACACGTGCAACCTCGGGGATAAAGGGAACTGTGTTTTCTTACCACTTGAGCGGTGTTACTGTATTTCTACCTTGCTTTTACTTTTTGAATAAAATCAAAGAACCCCATGGACCTTCAGGAGATGCCCCCTGGACCTCATGCACCTTCTCAGGTTGAGGAGGTACAACACGTGCAGACGGGTCCACTCTTACAACAAGGAACCAGTACAGAGACCAACTTTTAGTAAAGTGGAGTTTCTAGGTGATCAAAAGCTGCTCTTTATAGTTTGTCTACAAAATAAGACAGATATATGATATTTTTATGAATGCTTCTTAAGGGTGTAAAAACATTTGCACTACGCTATATGAAGAGCTGGAATAAATATCTCGTGCATATTCTCTATTATTAATATTGGTATTATTAATATTATTACACGTCATTCGTCCATTAGGTCTCTGATTTTTGTTTTTTCATTTGGTGGGAATATTTTTCGCCCCGCTTTGCTGTTTTTCTCCCCACTATTAGCCACGCCTCTCTGGGTTTTTAAACCCAAACAAGCCACGCCCACCCCGAAAGCAAGCGGAAGCCCGCGTCCAATCAGCTTCTCGCGGCTCCTCCTACTCCTTACCCCTCGCGCCTGTAGAGGCTCATTGTTATGCAAATGAGCGCTTCTGAAATAATCGCGCGCGCGCAGCGTCTGGATAGTCAGACGTCGGCTGGGACCCGCTCGGGGAGACACACGCACACGCACAGGTATATGGGGACGAGTCGCACCGCTCGAGCGAAAGCCGAAACAGCAACAACAACAAAACGAGGCTACAGGTAGTTAATGTTCATTAACTAATACAATACGTTTTTTTAAAGTGCTTGAATAATTATGTGTGTTTTTTTGTTTGTTTCTGTGGCGCAGGCTGGGAATGTAAGAACTGCTTGCAAGCTGAGCGGTGAAGAAGAATACGGAGGAGTGCGTTTAATATATTATATCATTTTGTTTTTGGAAATAAACTACATTTACATTACTGCTGCTAAGATTTTTTTTTTAAATAAATTAATCTGCCATATAAACCTGGTGCTGCTATTGAGACACTTCTGCGGAGCTTCGCGTCTGGATCGGGGTTCCATCGGTGTCATATTATATATATATAATATATAATACACGTATATTTATATATTTTTTGAGGAATATATCACATCACGTTCCTATACTCTTCCTCCATCATCATCAGTTCCTGCACAGTTCCCTTTCCCTGCGCAGAGCCCCTCGTGTTCCTCCTCCAGCCCCGTGCCCCAGGTTTGCACCATGAGCCAGGCGGACGTGTCCACTTGCTCTGCGCCGCAGCGGGTGTTCCAGGAGGCGGTGCGCCGCGGAAACACCAAGGAGCTTCACTCCCTGCTGCAGAACATGAGCAGCTGCGAGTTCAACGTCAACTCGTTCGGACCCGAGGGCCAGACCGCGCTGCACCAGTCGGTCATCGACGGAAACCTGGAGCTCGTCAAGCTGCTGGTGAAGTTCGGGGCGGACATCCGGCTCGCCAACCGCGAGGGCTGGAGCGCACTGCACATCGCCGCGTTCGGGGGCCACCAGGACATCGTGCTGTACCTCATCACCAAGGCCAAGTACTCGAACGGAGCGCGGTGATGCATGCAGGATCTCCCTCTCCCCTCTCTCTCTTTCTCTCAAAAAGACGAACCACAGACTTTCCTTCTGGCCAAAACTTCAGACAGCGCGCTTCAGTTTATTCACCTAAAACCAAATAAGCGCCATGGAGCCGGCTGGGGTTCAAACGGATCACATGTCCTCTAACTAACTCCTAAATCATCCGTGCATCGGTTTGGTACTAAAGCTTTTTTATTTTAATTTTTCTGAATTTTTTAAATCGCCCTGATTGATTGTTCCAGAAACATCAGACTCATTAAATTCTTTCTGGAAGGATTGATGGATGACCCGTTGCTCCTCAAAGTTACTGAACATTGTTTAAATAAAAAAACAAACAAACAAAAAACGGATGGATGGATGGATAGCACTTGAGGTATGCTGGAAAAGGGAACTTATTCTTGTTTTGGGGTCAACACTGTTCCTGAGAACCTGAAATGCCATGTGGTTCTGTTGTTGTTCTCGTTGTTTTGCAATCAGTTAAAGCATTTAATTCTAAACGCGTCTAAATAATATTAAGAACAAAATGTCTATAAATAACAGCACGTGGAGTTCAAGTGAAAGTACTGTACATCATAGCTTTACTTCTAAATCAGAGTAGTCTAGTCCAGTGCGTCCTGCAGTCACCTACAGCACATGCTATAGAGGTGTGTTTGTGTGTGTGTGTGTGTGAGAAAGAGAGAGAGAGAGAGAACTAAAAAACTGCTGCTTTTAGCTTTTCACGTCAGGAAAGTTGCGTTTGGAGTACACTTTAGCAATTTCTCAGTATTTTTTGGTTTGTTTGTTGTTTTTCTTCTCTTTAATTTTACCATCTTGGTCATCACTGTGAAATACAGGCTGGGCTTCTTATTTATGAAGGTACATTGGTGGTGATGATGATGATGGTCATGATGATGCATCTATGTTTTATTATTTTTAAAGTCCGTGATTAAATTGGAGTTTAGGGGAAATAAGCTGCTCATCATCCCCTCTAAATTGTGACTTTGTGGCATTCTGTATCCTTGCACTCTTTTTAAACGTTTCGTTTTTAAAGCTGTAGTCCGCGTGCATGCTTTTCCCTCGCACCTGTGTGACGTCACCATGACATCAGCCCAGGTGTGCTGGAACGGCAGAATGCTATTTATCTCCGTATTTATCACCTGAAATCCTGTAAAGCCGTCACACGTTCCCTCTGGTGTGTGTTATGGATCTCTGCATCAGCTACCTCGACATAAAGTATTCTTCTTTTTTTTAGGCCTAGTGATCCGTCTCATAACCGTCATCATTCCCTTCTTCTAGTATATACAGAGAGAGAGAGAGAGAGAGAGAGATTCTTTTTAATTCCATCATTCTCTGAAATGTTAATTTTCACTCCAGATCATCCGACAACCAAAATTAAATCAAAACCATATTGATTCACATTATTATTATTGTTGTTATTATTATTATTATTATTTGAAAGTCAGCCAAACGCTCACCTTTGTGTGTCGCTTGTTTGTTTTGTTACAAAAAGTGGCCTGATTTATTATATGCAGGGAAATTTTGTTGCACAAAAATCACGGAGCCTTTATTTTTCTTTTTATTATTATTATTATTATTATTATTATACGTTTTATTTCACGCCCCCTAGTGCCTGCTCGGGCAACTGCAGGATTT